>CM021102.1:52932598-53532598 GCA_007115665.2 Sequoiadendron giganteum
ACCCTCTGAATGCTCTTAATTGCGTTGGATAATGTTATTCCAAGTCCGGATTAATATAATTATTTACTTATTTAATTCATGCGTTACGGTTTGGAGGAGGGTTTACTCGTTTATAAAGGGTCCCACAGGTTTTGTTCAAGTGAAGGAAAAAGTCGAAGCTTTAGACAATTCCTCCTGCTAACTAAGCAGGTGGGTGGAGGACCTGGTAGGCAGGCCGCCTCGTGTGTTACAGAAATTTGTATTTCTTTTGAATTAAAACAGCTTTTGGTTTAGGTTATGTTAATATTCGTTAATTTTATCTTGTTTATGTGTTTTTTCAAGGTTTGTGTGTATTGATTAAGGGTTGGGTCCTTTCGTTTTTGGGGGTAATTTTTATAATTATAAAAAAATTATAATTTTTATTTTATATTAAATAAATATATAATAGTATTCGATATGTCTTATTCAATCAATTTAATTCGTAAAGTCATGGTATAAATTTCTATCTCAAAGAAAAAAGAAAAAGTTGGTAGTGGATAAAGCTTGAATTGACTATAAATAATAATAGTAGTAATAAACATCCATTCGTAAATATGCAATGCTTCTTTAATATTTACATCAAAGAGGGATAAGTTGAGGGATAAGTTGAGCTTATTATTGAGGTTTATAGAGAGAAACAATTAGATGAGAGGAATTAATTTAATGATATTTCTACATTTATAGTAGCTTCTAATTATATGTATTCGCTTCTAATAAGATTTTAATTAAATCTAACCACAAAATCTCATTTTCCTGATTTGTATGGAAAAGCCTAACACTAAAAAGGCATCCACTTTTAGTTTTGGTAGTTTAAAGAATGCAACATGACATTCATTAGGCCTATCATAAGTGAACAACTTATCAAGAAAAATATTGCAATTTCATTTAATGAGTTTTCAAAGAGAAACTAATGCAAAGATAATTGTCACTATGCTTCTACTACTACAAATTTGGCCACTACCCATCCACTAATTGAATGTAATGTATTTGGCCACTACCCATCCACTAATTGAGTGTAAATGTATTTGTCCACTATGGATATATTGGGCTACCCACAATGGTGTAATATTACATGTTTATAACTACTACATAGCATGCTAAAAGAGTCTATATAGTGGTAGTATTATTGATTTTTTAAAATTCTAGAGATATTGTCATTGCATTTCTTTTAGTGGGAGAGTGTCATCATTTGCAACAAAATGTTGTGATGCAAGTATTTCTAGACACAACTCTTGCATTTAGAAATTATTTGCTTTAAGACGAGATGGAGGTGGATCAACAAGATTCCTTAATATCTATTAAGGAAATTACAAAAAGTTTATTTTACAAGATTATTTAAGAAGATGATTATGTCAAGTAAATTATTTTACATATAATATAAGGTATCCATAAATTCACAAACCAGTTAGTTTTTTTTTTAATAATTAATTTATTAGTTATAATTTTTGTTCAAATAACATAAAATATGTGTACTAAAAGCAAGAAATGGATTATCAACCAAAAATGAAGATTTCATTTTACATATAAGAGTTTATATTTTGATTCACTTTTATTTTTGTAGAGATTTATTGAAAGCTAAGTTTTTGTGTCTTGGTGTAATCTAGGGAGTGTGCTTAATGGAGGAAGTGTGTTTATACCCAAGGCAAGTCCTACAACATGGGTCAATATTCAAGCTTCAAAAAGGTGTTGTGTCAACTAGGCTATAAATTCTAATGATAAATAGAATCATTGTTGTGCATGAACACAACAATATTTATAGGGCTACTATATTTTCTCATAGTTTTGGCCTTGAGAAACCAAGTGGGTAAAACTATAGAAACCATTATATCAAAAAGTAGTATGTCTACTAATATTGGAAGTTATCACATTTTGTGTTGTGTTTTTTAATGTGTTTACATTTGGTAATGGCTCTATGCAAGAACCCTAATCTAGTGAAAAATTTAAGTGCTACAATGGCTCTAGAAATTTAAGTCATGTGCATGTTTTCTCCTTGCATTGTTGTAATATTCTTACAAGATTCAATGGATATGTTTGGGGATATTATATTTAATTATTTATGGTGTGCTTTTGCATACAAGTATATAGTGATCCCAATGGGACCTTTCCTATGAGAGCTACAATGATGATTTAACCATTGTAAAATCCATGTGAGAAATCATCTTTACTCTACAAGGCCCACCTCTTGTGTATGTTATTAAATTAATAAATATTTAGGTGTTGTGTATTTGTTAGATCATTTCCCATCTATATGTGTAGGTTTTATTTAGTTAAATTTGTTGTTCATTTGAATTTATAAGATTTGTGGTGTCTTTGTTGGAGTATGTAAAATAAGAAATATTTGGGTTGCTAAGAGCTTGGCATTTAGTTTGATTTGAATGGGAGTATAAACTCCTATGAAATATAATTCATCGAGACTAATGTTCTATGGTGGCTTTTGGTGCAATAAATGTAACTTCATTAGCACTTTTCCTATCACCTATATAAATATTGTGCTCAACATATTTCTTTGAGGTGATAACTTTAATATCAATCGTTCTTGTTGCATAGGACTAAAATATGTCAATATAGATGAACATGTATATTGTGAGCTTTCATTATTGATTAAGATAAATGAGCTTATATATAAATATTATTATGTTTAGAAATTACAAGGCAACATTCTAGGGGATATACAAGCTTAAGTCTACCCAAGAGTATATCATACTTCCATATGTGTGTACCTTATTCAATTTTTTTCTTTGGCTACTTTACAGAGCCCCATTTGTTAAAATTTGTGACACTTCCTTGCTCACAATCAATGGTACAATATTTTTTTGGAGATACATTATATGTTGTCCTTTCTAATGTTTTCCTCTAAGTATTAGGTAATTTATTATGCCAACTATAAATATGTGATTTTGAAAGCCATTTGGTGGTTACTATATTTTATAAGCCTTTTTGAATTATATAGTTTGAATGCTTAACTAGATTTTATGCAAGAAGCTTAAAACACAGGTGTACTTTTTTAACACAAATTTATTACATTTATTCTTCAAAATGAAAATAGTGTGGTTGACCATTGCAATGATGATGCCTTTCATCATACTAATTGTGATTATAATTGTTGTGTTGCATGCTTACAATACCAAACAATTAGAGATTGGCACTTTAGGTGTGATCCTCTCCATTAATATGTATACCTCCCCATTAATTTAGATTGCTAAAAAAATATACAATAAATGTTTCCCTAAAAGAAAAACTTCAATCTCTACCCAAAAACATAAAATTTAATCTTGTAATGTTAATGAGTTTGATAATTTTTTTGTCTTTCTTTTAAAGACTTATTATCACAATCCAAAGTGTTGAGTACACTCCATTTTTAGTCTTAGTAATTGGCACTCTACATGTGCACTTGCTAGTCTACATACTCAATAATGACTAGAGTTATCTTTAAAAGAGAGAATTTTCTTTCATTTCCTACTACCATTTTCAAGCATAGTTTCTATATAAATTTTGGCAGGGATTATACATCCTTTTTTAGTTAAAGAATATTTTAGATGTCTAATGGTATTAGTATCCTTCTAGTAATATTTCTATCTTATTTTTATTTTATTTACAGTAATTTAGAGCTCATTTTACTATTTATTGGTTTTAAAATATTATTAATTTTGATGGTAGGGTGGGAAAGCTACAATCTCACTTTTTTGACAAAATAGGTGTGATATAAGGAAAATGTAGTCAAACTCAGAATTTTTGTTTGTTATCTAAATTAAATGGTTTTCTTATATTACTCTAGGATTAATCTATTTGTTTTTTATAATATTATCATCATTTATAGGGTGTTGTACCCTTTATACAAAATACCACAAGGGCAGGAGATCGCCAATTCATAAAAGCAAAAAATTGTAGAAAAAACAAACAAATAGTTCAATAAACAGAAATCATAGACACAACACAGAAACAACAAAGACCAAAAAACCCCTAAGGGGAGCGGACATAACCCCTAAACCACTACTTAGCAATGTTTTCCCATTCCTCCATTAGGAATTTGAACACATCCTTCTTAGCCTAGATGGAGTTGGGATCGGTGCCTAGGTCATTTTTCTTGATTTCATCATGTAGCACGGACGCAAGAGTAATAGCAGAGTGATGAATCACCTTGATGGTGAAGCAAGTAAGGTGGTTCAATTTCCTTTCTAGCATGCTGACATGGGTCAGCAGAGCCTTGTAATCCTCATTAGTGCCATGTCCAAGCATGCTAGCCTCCTCCTTCCCCATTTGATGATTGGAGAAGTCTGGGGTGGAATCCTCCAAAATCATCTTGTTAAGCTCTGGGAAGTGACTCAACCCCTCATCATAGTCATCTACATCCTTAATAGTGTTATGTTTGTTGTCCTCCTACTTGTTATCTTGTTCAGAAGTGCTTGAGATATCATCAATTAAAACCTTAGGCTTTTGTTTAGCTAGTCTATTAGATCTCCTCACACTAGTCAGTTCCACACCAACATCCTGTTCAATGGCAGTCAGGGTATCCTCCTCACAAAAGAATTTGGTATTAGCATCCCCTCCCTCATTCTCTGAAACAAGTTCTTCAACATAAATGGAGATGGCTTTTTTCTTCTTACATCAAGGTTAGACTTCCCTGCATGTTTTCCATTCCTCTTGATAGGGGTGTTCTTCATCTCGCATAAATCAACGAAGACATTTCTTTGATTCTACACAAGGTTACTTTTTTCTTTTGCCCGGTTGTTTGGGGTTGGTGTTAGGGGTAGGTTTGTTAGCAGGGGGGTTGAGTTTGCACTTGGACCCAGAAGCAGCAATGGAGGGTTTTTTGGGGTTTCATTAATGGGCTCAGGCTCATCACTAACCAGGGTTGCACGAATGGGCTTAGGGGGACACAATGCAAGGTGAAAGTGATGCAGTCTCAGGATTAACCCTTGGTGCAGAGGCAAAGGCAGTTTATCTAAGTTTTTAGAGGCGAGCTCAACAATTTCCTTCATCGAAGCTTCTAGGGACGAAAGGAGAAAAAATGGGAAGCTTATGAGAAGATGGTGCCTAAAGTGGTTGAGAAGGGTCATGTGATAGCAATAATAACACTTAAATCTACCTTCAAGAGTTATGTATTTCATGAGCACGAGAGTTGGATAGAAAAAAATCATTTTACTACTAACTAAGAAAATTCACAAAATTAATGTAAGAATAGAAAATAGCACAAAAAATGGAACCTAGAGCCAAATGTTAGAGCTATCTAGTTAAGAAACCTACACAATACATGAACATTTGTGTGGTGTGTTGTCATCCATATCCAACTACCATAAATTGAGATGCTAGAAAACTCACTTCTCTCCTTGAATTACATGCCTAGCTACATACAGGATGAGAAACACACAACAACTAATCCAAGTAGGATGAAAAATCTTATGAAACTAGTTTAATCTAAAAATTTAATGAAATAAAAAGAAATGACAAGAAGAAAATGAAAAGAGAGTGCAAACCCCCATTTTGGTGAAGAGCTCCAAATAACAACCTACAAGCTGAGAAAATGAAAATTTTTGGGGATGCTAAGGAGCTTGCATGAATGGTCAAACCGCTATTTTAGTATTTCAACCTCTATAGGTAGCCAATATGCATAAAAGAGTAAAATAGTGTGTAATTTTATCTTAAGTGTGTCTAGGAAGGTAAAAGAAGAGACAAATCTATGAATGCAACTATACAGAGTGCAAACTAGTGTATATAAATATGAGTGATTGAAAGGAAATGGAGATCCCAAGATGCCAAATACAAGAAACAAAATTATTATATAATAATGAAAGAAATAAAAGGAAGGCAAGAGCAAAATAATCAAAACAATGTCACCTCAAGAAGCCAAGAGAGAAAAGTTTGTTGAAGAATGGTGTTAAACCTTCAAAGAGTGCTTTTGAATGTTGTAGAATACTCACATGGAGTTCAGTATTCTCAAGAGTGCTAGAACTTGCTAGAAATTGTTGGCTAGAGTGTTACATAGATAGCATGAAAGTGTAAAAATACAAGATTATAAGAGATTAAGAGTGACATCTTTTAAAAATTGAGGAGAAAGGAGGGAAATATGGGTGAGTCCAAGGGTTGGAGATCCATTCAAATTCATTCTAGAGAAGTTACCACTTACATGGATAGGTAGTAGGTGGTAAAATGCTTAAAATGGCTACTAAACAACAAACTATTGTGAGATATGGTGGACTTGATTAATGGTCTTCGCAGCTTTAAGTACTCTAGCAATAATCTTATGTTTTTGATTAATTATGGTAGTTTTATGGCTATGGTTATGGTTATGTTATATGGCCTGTGTGCCTCCCTAAACTAGGTGTTTTTTTTAATTTTGGTTGGTGGTGTTGTTTTCCCACCCTATTTTTTCCTTTTTTGAGTTTTGGATGCAACCATGGGATCAAGGCCCTTTTCTTGCTAATCTAATAAAAAACAAACTATTGTGAGATGTTAGCATGTCACACTAACATCTTGATAGATTTAGCTCTTAGAAAGGCCAAACAGTAGGAAATCACAAGGTTAATACATTTGAAACATAAATTGTCATAAAAGGGACCACAAGAGGCAAGGGCTTGGTACCATGAAAAAAAAGAGGATAAGGCAAGGGCCAAAATGTATATTAAATGGACTAGGGGAGGTAAACACCAAAGTGGGTCCAAAAAATAAAGTCAAATTACAAGGGTATGCAAATTCTGATGTTACAAGAGGTCGTATGATTTTTTCCTCAATCAGTTCCATGCATTGTTCATGGTTTAGGAAAGAGTGACTGATGTTAAGTTTTACAAGAAGAAATAAACTGGCATTCATTATGGACTTTAACTAGATGAAAAATATTCTAATTTGTAGTAGAGAATGAAAGAGAAAAAAGACCTAATAAAAAAATGATCTATAAATATTATGGTCATGGAATAAATTTGGATGAACCCAAATCAACTAATTCTTAAGATAAAAGTTTAGATTATACAATGTTTGGATTGTTCTTGGGCTTGAACTCTCATGAATTTTGTTTAAAATCAATGTTATAGAGGTAAATGAGTGCCCAAGGGAATGAGGAATATATTTTTTGGTATTAATTAATTCCTTTCCTAGTGTTATTTGTCTTGTATCTAAGTTGATAATTGGTTGCTACAACATGTCTAGAGTGCGGGATGGGAGATAGTTGTAGTGGCAATCAAAGAGAGAAAATACACATTCTTTACTTGCTTCAAGAGGTAAGAAACACAAGGAGAAAGTTTAGTTAGCCTCTAATTGCTCTTTACTTTGATGGATGTTTCTTTCTCACTAAGTCCCACATATTTTTTGGTTGAGTGGACCATACCTTAAGAACTACTCTACCATGATTTTAATTTTATCATAAAAATATGGCGTACATGACACAAATTCATTCTTTTTATGGGTTCTTTTGTGGATTTATGTTATCTTATGAGCTACTTCAAATTATCAAGATGTATGTTACTTAATGAACTCTAGTTTAAATTTTAGTGGTTATTATAGTCTAGTACTTAGTGAAATATAAAATTAACCTTTTCCTATCTAGGTTAATTAATTAATGCTATCATTAAGCACATAGTTAATTTAAATAGTAGATCTCGATAAATATCAAAATAATAATGTTCATCAGGGATAACTTTAAGAAACCCCCCCCTCGGCGTAGGTGTAAAATCCTAGCGAATCCTGTATACTTCTTGATAAAAAATATTAATTTTATTGGCAATTTTTTTCGTTTTTTGAGAAAAAAAAATCCCCATTGGCGAATCTTTTATAATCCCTGGAAGTCTATGGAAAACTGTGGCGAATTGCAATTTTTTTAAATCGAATAAAATATTTTTCATGGGCGAATAAACCCATTTTTCAAACCAGAATTTTTTTTCCATTGGCGATTAAAACCGTTTTTCAAAGCAAAAAGTATATTTTCATTGGCGAATTAAAATGAATCTCAAAATAATAAAAAAATCTAGTGGCGAAATAAAAATCATATGGGTCGTTCAATGGACGACTGTAGTTGCATTCCGGAAGTAAATCTCTAAAGCACTAGACTTGCGATTTGAAACCTCTGAAATATCACTAGAACTGTTAGATTTCTAGAAATCGATGGTTGAGATTTTATTACCATACAAATGGTTATAAAGTTCTGTTTCTCAGCGATTGGGTGACCTCGGCGGGATGCACAAATTTCGAAGTGACAACTCATTTAATGAATTGTACGATGCCATTAAGGGATGTCTTCTCAAACACCAACTGGATAGATTTAACGTAATCTTTTAAATCCTCTGAAAGGATAGATCTTAAATAAGGTATTAAGGAGTTTGGAGAAACAGATTTAGTAGCAGATTGTCACTTCCTGCTAGTAAAGTTAAGTGAGCCTGCATATGAGGAAAGGTGGCAGCATTTTGAACTCCATACTCAGAGTTTCCTCAAAATGGTACTTCCAGCCGATATTAGGGTATGGGAAGATGAAATTGTGGCCTTCATGCAACCAAATTTGAATTGGCTTGAAGAAGAGCAACTTGACATCATTTCCCAGCTACGTTCAGTGGCGTGGAAAGAGAAAACCAGCTATGTCGTGTACAACAGGGTAATTTTTGTTTTAGAAGAAGAAGAAGAACGCGCTAAATTTCATAATTTTGTTATGGAAATGTAGTTGGAACTGTACAGAGTCCCGAAACCTCCAACTGTTTAACAACATACATGAATCCTTTAGTGAATTGTGAATTTGTGACACATAATGATAAGGGGGCGTAGTTTCAGCTTTTGAGCGCTTTTTGAATTTTGATTGTACAGGGTGTGGGGTGACAGGTCTGTGAAACCACATTTTTGGCATTAGAGAGATAAAATAATATATTTCTAAATCTTTGTATTTATCAATGTTTCCTTTTAATTATGAATGTATTGTGTTTCTTCATGATAATTGTTCAATGTTTATCTGTTAGTGTTAGGTCAAATTCAGAATGCTTATTTTTTCATCTTTGAGACTTTGTGTTCAAATTAATTCATCGCTCATTCACTCTTTTCAATGCCTCGAATCTTGATGTTGTACATTTCATTTCATTTAAATTCTCAATCTTTTTGAAGAAAGTGTGGTTGGTAGTGGCAATGGCAGCAATTGATGCCATATGTAATATGAACATACGAAGCAATTTCTTGGACAACTCATAGCTTTAATGAAACAAGATTTGTAATGATTCCATATCGTTTGAATGAGTGATTTTGACAGCTTGTCAGCTTGAGGTAGAGTTCAAGTTGGCACGTAGCAAGACGTCAATCAAATTAGAAATTTTAATTATACAGGCTGGTAGCGGCACTAGTGGCCCATAAATAGGGATAGTATTAGTGATTCAATGATTAGTAGATAGTGCCATAAGGGTTTTTATTTTCTAGGGTTAATAAGGATTCACGAAGAAGATGATGCAGTATTGGGGATACTGTAAATTCTCCTACCTACAATTATGTAGTTACAAAGTAATCAGTAAAAGATGAATTTCCTTCAAGTTCAGAATGGGTGGAATTGGAAAGAAGTTGATTTGGTTAACCTGAATTTTCAGATGGGTTTTGAACTAGGATGAGGAGCTCTAAACCAAGATGAGGAGCTCTGATGGAGATAATTGCTATCCGAATGCATAGAGGCTACAGGTAAAAGTTGGGAGTAGATTTGTTTCTCCTTCTGCATTCTAACAGCTCCCATTTCCCCAGCATGGTTGGCCAGACAAGCCCTATGCATTTATTTTCAAAGAGACATTTGTTTTTCATCTTCTATACGACTTTGGTTCTTGAAGGGGATAAGTACATTTTGTATCTTCACAGCTCTCATTCCCCCAGGAGTGATTGGAACCCCCTTTGCCCGGCATGGTTGGCAAATCCACCAGCAGAAGTTTGGAAACATGAATTTATTTTCGGAGCCACATTTACTTTTAGAGATAGATGTGTATTAGGTTTTCCGCAACAAAGCTTGGAAATTGCAATCAATTTGTAATCCATTGTAATGAGCAACAACTTGGAATAAATTATTAAATTTTGTCTATGTAAAGTACTAAAGTGACACACTAACAATTGTTATTTATACAAAACAGGAGCTACAGTGCCACTCATCTGTAAAAAGATATGTAATAATGTGAAATTGAAATTCAGTTGCAATAAAATAAATGGTTGTGTTGTGTTATTCTTGAATCTTGATTCCTTGAATCTTCGTTATTCATTTATGTTTAAGCGTAAAGAGTTGTTTTCTGAGTTCGGAACTTCAATGTCTATTAATAATTTAATATATTCAAATCATTTTTTTTCTTTTTAGAAATTAAGTAATATACTCTATGCAATATGCACTTAAGAATTCATGGTTACTCAAGTTTCAAGTTCAACCGTTGGATGAACATTTGATGTATGGTTGTAGTTACATTCTGTAATGAAATGAAGAGAGCGATGGCCTTCCCAATTTAAACCTCCGGAATTACCCTATAACCGTTAGATTTAGAAAGATCAATGGTTAAAACTTAAGATTATGACAATAGCAAACAATCAATATGAAATTTTTATGACGGTTTGGTCATTTAAATGCCTATAAAAAAAATTGTTTAATTTACGAATTTTTATATAAAATCTTTTATAAATGGAAGATCTTGAAAAATTAGAAAACAATGATAATTATTAGTGATAAATATAAAAATCTACTGTTATAATTAACAATTAACAAAAGTTTCTAAAATCGTATTAAAAATAAATCTTGTTAAATATATTCTAAAAATTAAAAATAATTATGTTTTATTTTGAAAAGATTCTAAATTAATATATATTTTTATAATAATATTATAAATCACATATATTAATATAAAAAATGATAGCTATTAATATTATAAAATAGTCAAAAGTTTCTAAATTCATATTAAAAATATTCAAAAAAGTTATATTCTATTCTCTATTTATAATAAAAATTATAAAATGATATATATTATAAATTAAAATACTATATAATAATTTTTTACGGTTTAATAAAAATATAGCAAGTTAAACTATACGGTCTAATAAATTTTATAGCTACAATATACGGTCTAAAATTGAAAAAACGGTCAAATATTTAATAGACCATCAAATTCCAGGTCTGTTGTCAACTGTCAAGTGATTAATGTTTATTTTTAAAGTTAATATAATAAAGTAATCAAGTTTCAACCGTTGGATGAGCATTTGATGTATGGTTGTAGTTGCATTCCGTAATGACATGCACAGAGCGATGGGCTTCCCAACTTAAACCTCCGGAATCACCCTATAGCCGTTAGATTTAGAAAGATCAACGGTGAAGAATTTGCAACTTGTAGATGTAAGATGTGTCATTCACTTTAATGTTCCAATTTCGAGAAACAAAGCATTTAAAGCACTTTGTACTCCTAAGTGTCAACTGTCAAGTGATTAATGTTTATTTTTAAACTTTAAAGTTAATATCATAAATTACTCAAGTTTCAACCATTGGACGAACATTTGATGTATGGTTGCAGTTGCATTCCGTAATGAAATGCACAGAGCGATGGGCTTCCCAACTTAAACCTCCAGAATCACCCTATAACCGTTAGATTTAGAAAGATCAATGGTTAAGAATTTTCAACGTGTAGTCTTGTAGACCTAACTCCTAAGACATGTCATTCACTTTAAAGTTCCAATTACGAGAAAAAAAGCATTTAAAACACTTTGCACTTTGAAATTGTACAATGATTTTTAAAGTCTTCAATCTTCAGATTGCTCATTGGCCATTGTAGTGCACCACCCTATTTTGGATTCCATAGTTCCACTTCCAACAACGCCATTCCAGTTTTCAAGCATCGGGACTCAGAATCTGGGTAAGTGAAAGAATTCCTACGGCTATGTTTCATCGTTTGACATTTCTTAAAATCTTATTTTGTCAAAGTTTGAAGTTTGGTTTTAGACTTTAGAGACTCAAGTATTCATTAAAATTAAGGAGGACTAATAGGTATTACTTATTAGGGAATTCAAATTTCACAACTTCACATTTGTACAAGCATGTCTACCACCAGTACCACTAGAGCAATGTCCGATAAAAAAATACATTATGCAGAATTGCTGAAAACCCTAGGTTTCACCGATGGGTACCATGATATTTATGATCCTAAAATCTATGGTAGGTGTACCTCAGAACTTAGATTTTCATCTCAAAAAAAGGCTACAAATCAAACAAAAGTTAATAGTATTAGTGCACCGTAGCTAACTGGATTAGGGCGCATGATGTTACATGAAGTTTTCCCTTGCCCAGAATTTATCATGGTCTGTGCCAAAAATTATGATGATAAGAAAAGAGCAATTGTTAATAAAGATAACCAAGAATAATTGTTATCCATTAATGCAGAAGAACTTGGAAAAGTGTTGGGGTTTACAACCGAAGAATTTGGAAACCACCACATTGACCTAGAAAAGCTTGCTAGTGATTATGAAGCAGTGGAAGAAAGGCTGAAAAATGATTTCTTAAATAATATAGTTAAGGATAGAAACAAATTGAAAGGTGATAAGAAGCCTCCTTATAATTTGGATTTTTTTAAACCATGGGTTCAGGATACTATTTCCATGCTAGCATTTTGCCTCGGTCTAGATAGCAATTTGGAAGTGGGTGCAAGCCTCCTTGAAATGGTATATAATATCCATTATGTTGATGAACATGTCAAATATAATTATACTCAGCACATTATAGAATCCATGCATAAACATTTTTTAATGATTAAAGCAGGTTCCACGAAGACATTTAGGTTCACAACCTACTTGTGCTATCTTTTTCTATTCAAATTTAGAGGAATGTTTCAGACCAACAAGCTTTAGATTCAGCCCTACAGTAATGCAGAGGAAAAAAAATGGCTCTAGTATATGAATGGACCAATGAGATAAGGATGCATGATTCTCAAAGGAACTACAGTCATTTTGTAGACTACTTTTTGGCTCCATTGCATCAAGTAATTATAAATAATCCAATGCCTAGATTGCCTATGTCATGTAGAAACTGCATGCAACTAGGAAAAGAAATACAATTGGTTGATTGGTACTTAATGGAAGAATAAATTGTGCTAATATTTTATGGATCGGGAGTACAGCCATACAAACTTCCAATACATGTGATAGAAAGGTTTTTTGCATTGGAATATGTAAGGTAGGTGCAGAGTGTTGATGAACTACACTTTCTCAGTCAGCAAAAGAAGACCTTATTTCCTTCTTTACCTTTTTCATGTGGAGGGTTCACATTCGAGAGAAAAGCATTTAGTGTGGCACATAATCTTTTGAAATTGTTTGCATTTGATGGTATCTGTCACTGGCAGTATAATCCATGTGACATCATTAAATCAATGATTGTGGCCAATAGGAATGCTGCAAATAGAATTCAACATCAAAGTAAACCCTTGCTTGAAAACTTGAGAAACAAGGATTCTTGGGATGAGGTCAAAATAGCAATGGAGAAAAGTGCTGCTGAGAATGGTATTTCTTTTGAACAATTGTCAGGCGAAATTATGGCATTGCATCGAAAGACAATCAAGACATGAAAAAAGTGATAAACCATCTAGTAGAGTAAAAATTCCAGGTTCTCTAGAGAAGGATGTTATAGATAAAAAATGGTGACGATAAAAATTACTGCCTTTTGGTCTATGAGGAAGGACCTAGGAGAAGAAAGAGCTCTTGCAGAGTGTGATGATAACGAAGAAGATGAAGAGTTTAGCAAATTGTGGAATATAGAGCATCCTGATGAACGTGATGAATCTGATGATGATATTGATATGGAAGAAGAAGAACAAAGCCATGCTAATTACAAACCTGTTTTAAGTGAGGCCACAAAAGAAGAATATGCTTCAACATATACTACAGGAGCAGCCATACTTCAAAAAATTGGTTATGAAGGTGGTCCTTTGGGGTCCAAAGGACAAGGCCCTTTGACAATACAAAGTGTTGAGCATAGAAAAACAGTTGATAAATCTGGCCTTGGATTTGGAGGTGAAAAAGTAGACCAAGGGGATACAAGACAAAATCAATTTGTTAGAGCTTCTAGTCCTCATCCTCATGGTAAGTTACAATCACAACTAGGACATGCCCTTGGTGGATAGCTTAGTGCAACTGGGAGTGCCATTGGTGGCGATGGTATGGGTAGTAGTACTAGTAGTGGTCAACATGTGCTACAACGACAAATTACACACAATACTAAGAGGAAAACAAAATAAGATACCACAGAAACACCAGGTGATCAAGGCAATCAAAAGAGGCAAAGGATTTTGACAGGTCCAAGTCACACTATCAGTGGATCCACCAGTACCACAAAGGAGTTATTTCCAGAAACTCCCACAAATCCAATTAGTGTGGGTGCGACATCATTAGCAACTGCAAGTACTCCTATTCCTTCACCATTCAAGCATTCCATTGTTCCTGCCTCCCCAGGTTATGATTTCATTGAAGAGTTTAAAAAGAAATTAGACTTGAATAAAAAATAAAAGAAGCAATTGATGGAGAGTGCGTCTGCTATAACTTTAGAGACTGCAACAACCATGGTATTACCCACATTTGACACAAATAAAGAAATCATGGAGTACACAATTGTTGTTCCCATAATTCAAAACAAACCAACGAATCAGATGGATCAATTTGAATACCAAGTAACCAATTTTCAATTGGATTTTTTTGGCCTAAAAAATACTGACAAAATTAATGTATCAAAGAAGAACAATGAATTGGTGTACACATCATTGCTAAAGCAAGATAGAGAGAAGAAAAGGTTGTAGACCCAAATAGAAAAGTTACAGGCAGACCTAGCAAGTGAGAAAGCAAAGAGGAAACCAGCAAATAACAAGAGCAATGAATTAGAAAAAAGAATAATAAAATCTGCCTCTACATCAACAAGCAAAGAGGATAAATCAAATGAGAGAGAAGTGAATGACCTGAAGTGAAGGCTAGATGAGAGCAACAAGAAATATGATGAGGAAAAATACACTTCAGAAAAATTAAGAGTAAGCATTGCGAATGGAAATGTACAGTGGGAACAAAAATTGGAGAAACAGAGAAAAACAATTGAAAGATTGGAGAAAGAGCTGATGGAAGCAAAAGAAGAAATTAAGTCTTCTCAAAATAAGTTATCTGTATTTTGTAGAGATACGGTGAGGCATATGAAACAAAAGATCTGGGATGAAATAATGCAGAGGTTTGATCATTTGTGTGACATGTTTCAATTGATTGATGCTATCAGACAACATTATAAGAAGCTCAACAAATATTTAGTGGACAACAAAAAGGTGCTGGAATTAAAGAAATCTGCAAATGAAGTTCTACAAATAGTCTACAAAGCCAGTGGCAATGATATGAAATCAAAAGGGATTACTAATCAGATTGAAACCTCAATGATGTTGTCATCTATCATTGAAAAGTGTTTGAGAATGTCTGGAACAAAGGAATATTTGCATTTGGTTGCAGACAAGATGAAGGTGGTGGATGAAAAGGTAAGGAACTTCACAGAGTTTGGTTTTCTAGAGGCTTTTGACACAAATGAGCGATTCATTGGAAATAATGGTTTCAAAAAGAAGATGGAAGGTGCAAGGAAGATTGATTTGGACTAGTTTCCTCAGAACCAAGATGTGAACTATTTGGATTCCATCAGAACACTAATAACCTTGAATGCAAATTTGACTGAAGAATTCGAGACATGTTCCATTTCCAATTACAATCATTAAATGTTAACAAAAATTCAAGTCAAACAACATCATTTAGAGAAAATGTAAATTCCACCACTTGAAGAGTGGAAGTTGATACAATGACTTGATTTATTATTTTCAATCTTTGATAATATGAGTTTCAAAGTTCCAACTCAGCTCTGTGCAGACTTGTCTTTAGGCATTGGCAAGATTTTGCATTGCCAATGCCAATATGTAATCCTTCATGTGAAATTCAATTAAAAATCTCAAATTCAGACTTCAGTAATGTGATGATGTTCAATTATCTGGATTCTGTATTATTTATTTTATCATTTGAACTGGTGATGAACTGTTAGCTCATTATATTTACTTCTTAGTAGAGCTTCCATTTCCAAGTTATGGATGTTGAACTGTTAGCTCATTATATTTACTTCTTGGTATAGATTCTAAGTTATGGATGTTGAATTTTTAGCTTCTGTTATGTTTTGATTAAAAATCATGATCAGGATCCACCAACTTACACCTCACCCACATCCCACATACTGCAAAAATACACTACATTTGATTTTATGATTAGCACAAATTACAGATATTTGTGTGACAAGATCCATTTTGTGGCCCACATTACTACTTGATCAATGATCATGTCCATAAATAAATCTAAAACCCCATGGTCATATCCGCTATTCCTGAAGATTTCAAATTCAATGTACTGACAAATTAATTGTACTTACACACACTCAATTTGAATAACATAAACAACCACTTTGGAGACAGCCAAATAAGTTAATAACTTATAAGCATATGAATCCACAATAGTTGAACACTCAAAAGAAAATCAGTAAATATGTGTAACCTTCTCCATTATATTGATCTTCAAAGTTCAAATGATATGCATTATAAAAATAGTTTATGATATGAGATGGACGGGCGAATTGTTGCAATCTATTATCTATCTTCTTACCATTTTCTACTCTAAAGTCTAATTAAAAATGATGTGATGATCCATTGATCTCCTATTGGGGTCTTCATCTCTCTTATATATGAGAGGCAACAAGCTACAAACCCCTTGAAAAAATTCATGACATTTTGACAACTAAACATAACTCAAATTATAAATAAAACAATGTCGCAGGTGAATGCACCGATCTGTTAATCTCCAAGCAGAAGCTCGTGACCACTGACCACCTAAGATCTGTTCAAGGATTCTACTCCATGATAGGGTGCTCATCATGCTATCGGCTGGCATTCTTCCTCTGAATATGATGGTTGTCCCATTGGATATGATTCTGACACATCTACAGTTTGGCTAATAAACATATTGACTATAGAGAGGTGATGGATATACTCCTGTTCAGCATAGGTGTCCATGTTAGAGATCACCTTTTTCATATCATATTGCATAGACATTATTTTTTTGAGTTGCTTATGAGTGTTTTGTAAAACCATAACCTTGTCATTTATTTCTTGCAATGCAACAGTCAGAAGCCCAACAAGCTCTTCCTTCCAATCATCATATTCTCATGTATTTCCAATGCCAAAATGAAGTGTCAGGAGTGGGACTGAATCAAAGCAATCAAAATATTACATAAGCTTGTTATGATATCCATTATGTGATTCTACCAACTTGTTATATGCTAGCAATATTTGTCCTTTCATGACATTCTTATCTAGGAGCTCCTTTTTTTTCTCCATCATTCTAGGCTGCAATTGTTCATTCTCCACCAATGCAATGCGTGCCTGTTTGAATACTTCCCAATATTCAATAGCACATTTCATCATTTTATTGAACCTTTCTTTTATCATTTCAGATACAGTGTTATATTTGATGGTTTTCATTTCTTTCTCCAATTCTTTGAATTTCCCTTGGGATTTCAAATGAAAATTCTTCCAGTAGGCTGCATCAACCAATGCATCAAGCACTCTCTTATCTTTTTCAAGCCATGGGGAGTACAACTATGATGTGGAGGAGGAAGATGTTTTTTCTCTCTGATTTGCTAGGTCCTTCTTTAGCTTGTCATTTTCCTTAATCAGTTTATCGATCTGTGCTTTGGTAAATTTTTTCCACATTTATGTTCAATTCTACTATCTCCATAGGGTTGGTATCCACTACTCGTTGAAATAAGAGATGACCAAACACTTGGTTTGGATTACTAATTATAGGTCTTCTATCATGGGAATATAGTGACCAAATAAGCAAGGTGGCTTCATCTGGATTGTACCCAGATCCTTAATACATTTTGTCACTTGCTTCTTCTATTAAGTTCATTGTCTTATCCCCTCTTTTTCTGAAGCTATCAAATACAATTGAAGAGATAATATCCCACCCTGGCAGGAGCAACACTCCAGCTTCTTGAAGCAATTCCCTACCTCTTTCAGGAGTGATGGACTCCATTTCCTTTTCTACCTCCCTTTTCAATTCCTTCAAAGCGGTTGCCTCATGTTCAGGAGTGATATCCTGTATCTGTTGTCTCATTTTTGTACCTTTATATTCATAAAAAAATGATTTAAATTCAGAAGATTTAACAAAATCACAATAAAAAATAAACTATTTTCTAGCCTTGACCCTCACATCATCAGATAGTTCATTTGATGCCTCAAATCTTACAATATTATTCTCTTGAGGGGGATCGTACTGTGCAATCACAGGAGCACTGATTTGTTTGACCTGCTCACCCTCTTCATCACCCTGCTCTTCTTCACTTATATCGGTATCTACAGATAAACATACCTAAGGAGTAGGCTATGAAGGTATGTAATCCAAGGGCTCTATGAATTCAGCTTGTACTCTTGAATAGGTTGCATGAGGTGCATCAAAAACAACTGGAGGAACATCCTTTACCAGTTCATTGACATGAGCGATGAGTTGCTCAATTCTTGTTAAAGGATCCTGTATCTTACCAAATGCCTTTGAATAAGATGGGACATTTTTCCTCTTCCATTCCTCTGCAAGCATAATCTTGTTATAGGCGGCCATTATTTCCTTGGTGGAAGCCTCATCATGGTTTATTATGAGATCTTCAATTGAGAACAAATGTTCATACCTTGATAGCCCCTACAATAATCTTGCCTTGTGAATAAACCCTTATGCATCAAATTGTTTCCTTACATCACCTAGAGGTAGGTTGTATTGTGCTAATTTACCATCAAATTTTGCATATCCTTCATTGGAAACCGCTGTAAAGTCTCCAAAACATAAGGTGTTGGGCATAATTGATTGTTTTCTATGTCCTTTGAGGTGTCTGGATTCAGATTTTTCCAATTGCCTCACAATTTAAAAAAAAACAATTTGGTCAGGAACTACTCATGGAATCAAGTGTGGAGCCCCTTCGAACCCATAAACCCTTATCACTGTACAATCAGGGAAAGCATACTAGTCTCCCCAGTTATGATTCACTTTATTTCTTCGGTCATTTTCCTTTGGTCTTAGAAATATTTGTACTTCTAGGGATAGGTTATAGTTGCACGAATACCCCAACAACTTCATCAATGGTTTTACAAAAAAATCTTCAAAATAAAGGCAATGCGACCTACCAAATCAGCTGTCCCACAATGAAGTCCACATTTGTAAAGGTTTAAAATCTCCATTTTCATCTATATCTTTTATCCTTAATTCTTCACTCCAAACCCCTCTAACTTGTCCCTCATACAATAACAAATGCATAAGAAAATAATAGTGTTCAAAATTAATATTATCACCTATTATTTTTAATCTTTTCGAGCCCTTGATGTAGGGTGTTGGCCAATTAGCTAGCATAATCAAATGGCGTGGAATCCTTGCTCTATATGTCTATAGCTAAGAACATTGGGGAAATTGACATGAGAGGTAGAACCTCTACTCCCAATACCTGACCAACTAAATAATAGGTGTATCAAAAATACTCTTCGAACAAATTTTAATGGAAAGGAGGGTTTTCATTGCTAGAGAACCTCCTGAGTTGGCCTCCTTCATCCTTGGGCCTATGCAAAGGTAATTTCCATCTCTTATAGCTGGTATCCATGTGGCGATACTCTGTCAAGAGATCTTTGATCGTGAATGATAAATTCAGTGAACACTCTAACTGAAATACATTAGAAATGAGATCCCTAGAAATAACAAGCATGTCACCCCCTCCATGTGACTGAATAGTTCTTTTCTTGGGGTCATATATGATAGCTAGAGCTTTAACTAGCTCTGTTTTCACAAACATATTGGGCACCACAAGTCTTCCCAGGTTCAACCTCCATGGATTGTAGACTGGTTGAAACCTAAATTGTTTTTTGTAATGGTACATGAAGAGGTCGTACCCTCGTTGTGGTGTCCAAATATCCCCTAAGCCCTTTTGTTTGTCCCATAATCGATCCATGGAAGGATTCATTTGAGCACTCCTCTTGGGTCTCGGCCCCGATCTAGGACATTGATCTATCAGGTCTTCATTTAGGAGTCTCTTAGGCTTTTCAGTTTTCTATTTTTTAGCTTTGGGTTTGTCTGTACTCTCTTCCATTATTTAAATCTTAAGCTTTTGATTAAAATAGCTTCTTAGCTAGGTCTGAAAGTTAATTACTTACGTGAGTCTCACCGAGTCGCCTCCACAGTTCACTGGTCTTTTCTACATCAGAAATTGAAGTTTTTTCCTTTATGCTTCTGCCCTAAGTGAAATCTTCCAGGATTTTGTAACAAATATGCGATCAACTTGTGATATATAATTCACTTCAATTTTGGTTCATAAATGTACCGCAACATGACTGCATGATGCCCTGAGATATCACATCAGTCTTTCACCGATATTCACCCTCTCCACCGATGGACACCTATCCTTCATTCTATCAGTGGGACGCCAGATAATGTTTCCCCGATGCACCATAGTTCCCCCGATATACTTTATGCATTCAATAATTCATGCCCATGGGCCATGGTTATAATTCATGGTTACTTTTGTTGACAACTTGACTCTATTGGTATATCGGGAGAGCACCTTAGGAGTCAGCCCGATAGAGTATTGTTACATCGATACAAGGTTGTGAGCTATTTTTATCGGGCCATCGACGAGATTGTGATGGGGGTTCCATCGATGAAGCATTGTTAGGCCGATGGTTTTGAATTTTGTTAGGAATGGGGGAAGGACTACATCACTATGGAATTTCAAAGTTTGTTTAATATTTATGGATGCTATGTGAATGTAGGCTATAATATGGATCTTGTCATACAAATTTCTACAATTTGCATTGTTCATAAAATCAAAGTGTGGTATATTTTTGTGATTATTGATAAAATAAGATACTTCATGCCCATGGTCATAAATTATAATTCATGGTTACTTTTTATGACAACTTGACTCTATTAGTATATCGAGAGAGCACCTTAGGAGTTAGCCCGATAGAGTATTATTACACCGATACTAGGTTGTGAGCTATTTTCATTGGGCCATCGATGGGATTGTGATGGGGGTTCCGCCGATGAAGCATTGTTAGGCCGATGGTATTGAATTTTATATAATTTATAAAATATCATCAACTACATTAATACATTTTGACTTTGTCATATGTAATATGATTCATGAAGGGCAATATAATATAAAATATCATGGAGACTTGGAGTGCAATATAAAATAAAATATTCTGAACTTGAAGTGCAATGATTCACAATTTATTTGAATACAATAAAAAATTTATCAACTACAATTTGGAATATGATTCATGCTGGCATGCAGTGCTTGAGTGCAATATAAAATAAAATATCATGAAGTGCAATGATTCACAATTTTAATATTCATTGAATACAATATAAAATATCATCAAACATCAACTACAGTTTGGACTTTGGAACAATGGAAACTGATTCATGAAGTGTAGTAAAAATACCTAAAACCTACTACTTATCTTCCATTTCCCAAACAGAGTTAGGGTCCTCAAACCGATGCTCATCTTCAGATAAAGTAAAAGAGTCATCTTGATTTTGAGACTACTCTGCACTTTTTTCAGCCTATGTCTCAAATTCAACATTAATTGTTTGATTTGTGTCAATTTCAATATCATTGTCATCTGTCCCAGGCCCAGTCCCACTGCCACTGCCACTGCCACTAGTAATACCACCAGTACCGATGATTGTTGGAATTGGAGAGCCTATGTTGCACAACCCAGTCCCTCTTCTTTCACATGTGGACCTCCAGATTGTGAGTGCCCTTTCAAAAGGATTTTTTTTGACATTATACGCAGTTCCTTTCATCCTCAAGCAATTTTCCAAATTCTTGTCCAATTTGTTTCTTAACTTTGATTTCAAAAACCCCAATGTACTGAAAACTCTCTCATCCTCCACCGACCCCAATATCATTGTTTGACATAAATCAACAAGTTTGAAATATTCTGACATCAAACCACACAATATTTCACTTTGACCTAAGCTTGTCCAAACCTTTTTTATTGATCCCGGTTCAAAGGCCTTGTCCTTGCCCATGGATTTATATTGCTCCCTCATAGTTGTTGTGAAACTCCGACATTGCTTTCTAAGCTTATTTTCATCTAGAATTCCTTCTATTATTTGTTTATTGTATGTTACCTTTTTTGAAAATTGTTCGATCAAGATTTTTACTTGATCATTAAAATATTTTGGGTTATCTCGGTTTACCCAAAATTGAGGATACACAATACCCATGACTTCAAGTATTTCATGTCGAGGGAATCTTTCACAAATCTCCGAGGAAAGAGATTTTGCAATTTTCTTCAAATTATCACTAAAAAATTTAACAATGCCATTAAAATCTTCTTCATTAATAGGTACTTCTTTTCTAGAGTGCCTCGCTGTCTTACAATGGTACATTGGTATCTCATATCCACGTACAAAAATACATAAGTTCCCGCTTGCATTAAACTATAAATAATTATCAAAATTATTCAAATAAGTAATTTTCTACCACATCAAATAATTTGCACCTTCTTGTGTTAGATCTAGATATAGATGATCGAGGGCCAAGCATGTAAGTTTTTGTAGATTGGCATATTCATAAATATACATAGTTCTATCTTGGGCTTTCTTCACAAGATTGTTCATCTCATCCAACATGGGGAGAAGACTAGCTAAAGTCAAGAGTGTCTCTATATCGCTTAACCTATGTAAGAGGTCAGGAGCTTTGTCTATTGTGTTGTGATGCTCATACATCACTTGAATCAAGGATTGATATTCTGAAAGAACTCATTGTGTTGGTCCATGCAGGGAGATCCATCTGGTATTGACATCCTTGAGAAGCTTGTTTCCAGGTGTTATTCCCTCAACAAAATGTTGAAATTCAAGGAAACATTTGGGACTTTGGCAAAAGTATGCGTGGATCTCGCGAACTAGATTTTCAACTTTTGATATTGTAGGAAACTTGCTTACAATTTTGAATGCTAAATTCATTATGTGGGCCATGCAGTGAATTCCAAGCATGTATGGTGCACAAGTAGTTTGTAACTTTGTGCAAAGACCATTCCTTTGACCTTGTATCATTGCAACTCCATCAACTCCTACACACACCAAATTTTTGGCAATTGTCAACTCATCCATACCTGCAATTTCATTCAAAGATTTCTTAAATAGTTCAAATAGATTTTGCGATGTTGAATTGTCCTTCATTTTACGAACACAAAGAAGATGAGCTTGGTGAACATGTTGTTCTACAGTATACAAATGCATACAAACCCAAGAAGTATTGTCTACCGCAGTAACTTCATCTAAAGATAATGCAATGAAATTTGACTCTTTTAATTTCTCCTTTAAATCTTTCTTTTCCACTGCAGCAAGATAGTTTGCCCATTCCCATCTAGCGTTTACTAACCAGTGTGAGAAGGGAAAGTGGGGGACACTCAAATAAGATAATAAATCAAAATATTTTGGGTAGTCTATCATTGGACGCCCCCTGGATAAAATATAAAAAAAACACTCATCTGAACAATTTTTGACAGATTTGTTGCTGCCATGGCTTTTCCAAAATGAGCCTCAAGTGTACCTTCACATTTTTTAATCTTTGAAATTCTATGGTTATGCTCTCCATAATTTTCAACATACTTAATATGAAGACATTCTTCCTTTGATTTCCATCGTACGACTGATTGTTCCTTTCCGTCTATGATTTGTTTTTTGTAAACTTTACCGATATGATTTTCTATAGTATCAAGCTTTAGCTGCATTTTCTTGTCTCTTCCATATTTCCAAATACAAATCTTACATTTGACCTCTATTGCCCTTTCAATATCATTTTTGTTTGATACCCCCACTGCTTCAAGGAATGGGTACTTCGACAACCAACCAATTTGAAAATTCCTTGTCATTTCCTACTCGCGCCCCAATTTTTCTGTGCATTTTATTTTCTTGCTACCAACATCATCCTCATCCAAGTCAATTATCTCATTCTAGCTATCCAGGGTATCCCTTGGAACATCTTCTGCAGTATTACCATCCTCATTTGATACATTTTGATTTAACACAATGACAATATCACCTTGACCTTCCTGTGGTGGTGAGGTATTGTCATTGCCATCTTCAATAATATTTGGTGGAAGAGTCGATGTTGTAGCTCCACCTTGATCTGATGGATTAGAAGCTTTTCCAATTCCAAAGTAAGATTGTATGGTACCTCCACTTTTTGGTCATTTTGATGGCCTCCCAGTCTCTTCATTAACCTCAGGAGTCTTACCCTTACAGTTGCTGCTCGACATATTGATATCTCACTTCGAATAAGATATGGAAAAAAATGTCTTCTTGTTTAAGAAGGACAAACCAACAAAGAATATAGATCCCATTCCCTACTCAAAATCATGTTTAAGACTAAAGCAAGAATGGAAAATAGATAAAGAAATCTTATTATTATAAATAATAACTAATAACAGTATGAAGAAATGATCGCTCACCTTTGAGTCTATGTTTTCGGGTTTCACTTACTTCTGAGTCGAGAAGTCGAACCTCAGAACCAAACAAAATGTGTAAGAACAAATAACAGTTTCAATTGTATTTATATCAATCCATATTTGGTGAATTCCACAAGATTTTTAAATGGTATGTTAAATAATTTGGTGAGTCCCGCATGCTTATACAATGATACCTTGTAATTTTCAAGGAAAAATAGGTCCTCATAAGCAACTATTTATAAATTTTAATTGGTGAATGGGTCTTCACAAGCAACTATTTATAAATTTTAATTGGTGAAATGGGTCCTCATATAATGTTGTTTTAATAGTATTGGAGAATATGTTGGTGTTTTATGACATGCTCCCTGGGATTTGAGGTGAAAATATTGATCAGTCCATTGGAAACGCGTAGTCTGTTATGGAGAATTTATTGCCTAAACATGCCTCATCAAAAAAAACTGCTGGTGGATGGACATGCATTGGATTGATAATTCGTGAAATCTAGGAGATTTGAACACCTTACTGGATACCTAGAATTCTCAAATTTGATTTGCTCGATTCCTGGAATTTTCCAATTGGAGAAGATTCGCCACTAAAGCTATCCTTGAAAACCACTCATCCCCAACAGGAGCCACTGTTAGAACCCAAAATTACCATAAAAAAACCCTAAGGTTTTCCCATTTGAATCAAATTTTTCCATCATTACCCTAAGGAATTTTATTCGTTTATATTCATATTTCATTATCCTTCCTTTAAAAAATATTTTTCCATCCATATATACCTTGCACCATATACCGCTAACTTAACATTTATTTAGAATCTGATTTACCGCTTTAGCATGGCCTCCCACAATGGGCCTAGGGTATGGCAGTAGCAGTTAGCAGACAACAGAGGCAGCAACTAGTAAGATGGTTACCGCACAACACAGGGGTTTCACAGTGGTACCATGGTAGTATGGTGACAAATGAGGTAGCAGGTGGAATGAGGCACCGCAGTACCACACACGGTGAAAGGAGAGACCGCGGTGACTGTGGTAATATTTAAACAGCTAGTCGGCGGTTAGTAAATAGCTACCATGCAACCGCCAAGGGTCTAAACATAGATCGCGGTGACCACGGTGGATGGAGGAATGATGAAGTGGTAGTCAAATTTAATGACCGTGATACCACGGGATGAAGATGTAAGAGTTGCGGTAGCACGGTAACAGTGAAGAAGAGACTGTGAAAGTCTCACCGTAATACCGCGGCTAGTCAACAAGTTGACCGTGGTAGAGCGGTAAGCATAAATGAAGACTTTGCAACAAGGCATAAAGTGAAACATAAAGGCGAGGAAAGCTATAAAGGGAAAAATCAAAGCACGACTATAGTTTTAAATATTTAATCTTTCGATAAGGAAATGCAATTAAATATTTTAAGTTTTGCTAACAAGTGCAAAACGATTGTAGTTAGAATTTAAACAATTTCACTAGTCAATGGAAGGTTCATAACTGATGAACTGTGCTGTATAAATATTTCAAAAAAATTAGTCATGGGGGTTTGAAAAGTGGGATTTTTCTGAGACAATAGTAGAACTGGGATATTAAAAATGAACAACCCTTCTTGAAACTGGGTGTAATGGAGTAAACATTTTCAAATTGGTGCAATCTTTTTTGAGATTGTTTGTTAAGTTGACATAATTTGTGAATTTCCTTCTGGTTGTTTTCAGTTTGAATTTCTTAAATCATTTAATTCAGGATAACACATGTATATCTGGTTTACCATGGTGCGATTATCACTCTATGTGGTTTGATTAATAGGTGTCTGCAAAGTCGAAATTAAATTCCTTCAAGCAAGTCACAGTGATTTTAGAATTTTGGTTGGATGTTTAAAGAAGAATCTGGTAGGAAAATATTCAAGAATAATTTATGCAAGCCATAAATTGGGTGAAGTAATATGCCAGTCATAGAATTTCATACTTTAAATATGCTTAATAACTTGAACTAAGTTGGATAGGGAAACACCTTGAATTCCCTGTTATTTTTGACTCCATTGCCCAACAGATAGAAGGCACTGATCTGCCATATCCCAAAGGATATAATTCATACCAAATGATATATTCAAATTTTTTCTTTTGTGTAATAGGTGTAGTTGTAGTCATTTTGTCTATCCATTCCCAATCGCCATTATGGGTAGCCCATTTGGGAGGAAGTTCATTTCAAATCTGCATGTTTCACATAGGTTCACCCACGTAGGTCTACCAGAACCTAAAGAGTAGAAGGTTTAATTGTACAATTAGCCTTGTATGTTGTCCAAGAATGTTGTAAGGTTCTGGAAAACTCTTATGGTTAAAACCTGCATTTTTGAGAAACAACACATCCTTTGCATAAAGTGATTTTAATTTCTTTTATGTCCCTTGTCCTCATTCTCCCTAAGCGATCCCCTTTAAAAATAACCTTTTATGTATGTGCAGTATTTTTCCACTTAAATTCCTTGTATTGCTCATCGCAAAAATCTTATTACTCATTGGGTTCATTATAGTGATGAGCAATGAGCCTTTGTTTTCCTTAGCATCGCAGATAGCCTTTGGTCTTCATGTTTCACTTCAATGATGTGCGATGGATAGTGTTATCCTTTGCATCGCGATTACCTCTTGTATCAATGAAGTCCTTGTCCTTAAAAAAATCATTTCAGTGAAGCACGATGGATCTTAAGTCTCCTTTGTATTACATTGTCCCTTTACATCGCATAAAATTTTTTATCGCTCATTTCATCTTCAATGATGAGTGATAGGAAGGAAAACAACCATGGTCTATGATCTTGCCACATGTCGATATCCGATGCCATCGCTGATTTCGCTCATCACTGAAAGTATTCTCATCTCCAAATCAACTACGATCATGAGAGATGGACTAAGGAGAGTTCTTTGTATCACTAGGAACTTCTCTTCACTGAAGTATAAGTGTATCTTTGAAACACTTCAGTGAAAAGCGATGGAGATGAGCGAATATGCTGGTGAATATTCCTTCCATCGGAGGATTTCTCTTCATCGTTGAAGTATGGGTCTAAGCTTGAAACATTACCAGAATGAGTGATGAAGTTCAAAAATGATTAGTGAGCATGTGGGTGGATACGTGGCAACTTCCTAAGGTGTCATCATTGTTTTAAAGCACACTTATGAATGCAAAAAAGTGATGGTCAAGAATTGTTGTAGATGATGTTTTAAATCAAAAGGATCAATGATAGGAATTAAAAATTGAATGACTACTTGTCAGTTCGCTCATGCGAGCTATCTTTCAGACATTAATGGAGAAGACGCTCCATTTCTGAGCCATAAAGAGGGTTTTTGATCATTTTATTTCATTAATTGCAACCATTTGAGAGTAGAAGAACTGGTCAAGTTTAGAAGAAGAGGAAGATGAGTGCTAGGCAAAAATAAATTGAAGAAGTGCTAGTTTTCCCGGGCAAGTCAAATTTTATGCCTTTGTGAGTAATTTTATAGCACTGGGTGGTTTAGGAACTAAGTAGATTGCTAGGGTTTTTGGTTAGGGTTGTTGTTTCTTTACCTTAGAAGGGGAATTGAAATTTTTCCATGTAGGGTTTAGGGAATAGGGTAAATTTTCTGAAATTAAGTCTAAACCTTGTGATTTTAAAGAATTAAGACTAAAATTTCTAGTTATCTTGAAACCCTAGTTCTATTGCATCGTAAAAATGAGTGAGCCCAGTGAATCTACAGTTAAAACTGAGAGAAATGCTAAAAATAAAAGGGTCAAAAGACCTAAACCTCAAGATGGTAAGCCCAAAGTAGAGGTGCCTGAGGCATTTGCAAAGAAGAGAATGATGAAAAGAGACTACTCTAGGTTTATGGAAGAAGTTTCTAAGGATCCAAATACAAAAGTAAAACCAATTGGAAATAGGAAAACTAGTGAAGAGGCATTGACAATTCATTTTCAGGATTCAACTTCTGGGATTGGTAATGTGGTGTTGCCATAGAGCGGTTGGGATCTATTTTTATATGTTTTGAAAAGGAGGTCTGCTAGTCACCCCACTTGTCATCTATGGATCTGTGATATTGGAAAATTGGTTTTCCCTAATGTGTTTGTGGAGGTGGAATTAATTCTTTAATTTGCAAGATCTTATGACCCCACTAATAGGACAATCAAGATATTTGTAGACTTTGTTCCCATGCTGGAAATTACAAGAAGCTAGATAGTTGAAGTTTTCAACTTGAACCCATCTACTACTGAATCCATTAAATTTTGTGCCTTATACAATGAATATGAGAAAAATAAATTTGCATATAGAAAAAATGTTTTACCTTGGCACAAAAGGCATGAACTAAAGATGAATGGTGTGTCATTTGGGCCTAAGGACTTTGAGCCATTTTACCGTGATGACTTTGAAGATTATTCTAAGAATACAAACTATGGATTATGCCAAGTTTTGTACAAGAAGTTTGATATTAAAATGGACATTTCCCTAATGGTCATAGAAATTGATATTTAGAATAAGTATCATTTAACTGGAATTTTGATTATGCTTCTTATATTGCTGGTAAATTGCATGAAGATTTGGTAAAATTGAAGGATACAACAACCCCATTGTCCCACAGGAATTATTCTTTGTTAATGCATATGTTGTTGTGGAAGGACATAAAGGTTTAGAGGAATTTCATGAAATTAAGGGAAAGGGATAATATGGATAATGAGCTTCCTGTACAAATGTGGACCCATGTTTGGGATGTACATTATCCCAAATCTAACTATCGTGTGTTCTGCAATGGTTTTAAATTTAGTGTGTTGGAGCAATTGGGCTTGAAGCCCGTTTACAACATATCAAGGGGTGTGAAACAAATCTTGAGGCATTTAGAATATGAGAAATACACCACACAAAAGTTCAATTGGGGGGACTAGTATCTTCATATTGGCTATACTACAATTAGGATTTATGGATCCCTAGTTCCACCCCACCGAATGCCTATGTATTTTTCTAACAGACAAGATTTTATGGAAATAATGTGGCATCTTGATGCCATGGACAAAGAACATTTTAGAAATTCAAGGAAAGCATTACTAATAAACCCTAAGTGTGGGTTTGCATATTTTTCATGTTTATCTAAGAAAGGTATTGAGAGGTTTGGTTTCCTCTTGAAAAACTATAAGATGAAGCAAGATATTATAAGATATTATGATCCTAAGGGGTTTATTGATGCTGAGAGAAGAGCAAGAGGATTGTCAAGGAAACAACATCAATTATTGTATCAAGAAGATGTAATCAGAAAATTATCTTTTGATGCTGAAGTTGCAGACATGAAGAGTGAGTGGAGGAAAATTTGTGCTATTAAAGAAAATATGCTAAAAGAGAGCCCTTTTCTATGCAAGTCCTTACTCTGAAATAAAGGACTTATATGTGCAAGCCAAAATGATGTTGGGAGAGTTTAAGGACAAAATTTTCTTTGATAAAGTTAAACAAGCTGAAATAATGACCAAAGTTTCCAAACAACATCATGATGCACAAATGAGGAGCCAAACAACTCAATCCTCGGCTCAAGGTGGTCAAGTGAAAAAAAAAGAAACATGAAAGCAACTTGCAGTCACCCCATTGGTGACTTATTCAGAAATTGAGCAAGGAGGTGAGGCTTATCTTCCTGAAGAGTCCGCAAAACACATTCCAATGGGGGAGAAATTTGATTAGAGATTTCCATCCCTTGAGAAGGAGGATGCTTTAAATATTGTTCTTCTTGCTAGTAGGATAATTAAATGGAAATACAATGAAGTAGAAGATGATGATGTCAGAATCAAATCTTGTAATGATTTCATGATTGATGATGAATTTGTCCAAACAAAGGAATTTAGAGACTTTGTCATCCATTTAAGAAGTTATGACATAAAGAGAAGAATAGAAGAAGCAAAAGAAAAGGTTGATCCCTCCTTACAAGAAGAAGTTGAGAAGGAAGACAAGGGCAAGATAATGAATGCGATTGTAGATATATCACCACAAGAGGCAAGAGACCTGGTTAAAGGAAGTGGGATTTTGTTATTGCCTGGGTGGGAGCTCTCATCCACTATTGCATTGGATTAAATAAGAAAAAGACCCCAATGCTTCTATTTTTCAGGAAAGTTTTGATAACAAGGTATTTGGCTAAGGTTTTAGCCCAAAGTTTCACACTCTTTCTATTTGGTCCATGGCATCAAATACTGGGAAGCCTAAAGTAATAAAATATGTAGAGCAAGAAATTAGTGCTGTTGTGATAAAGAGGGCTACTGAAATGACTACCACTGCAGCTGTACAATTGACTATGCACGCTGCTATGTTGAGTGTTGATACAACCCAAATCACACAAGAAAAATATGATAAGTTGCTGGATAACTATAACAAGTTGATGGATGAGCATAGTAGGGTGCTTTCTACAACACGAAAAGGTTTTCCAACTCTAACAACTTATTTTGATTTATCTACTCAAGATGGAGAGACCTTGTCACTAAGAATTCAAAGTTTGAAACAAGAAGTGCAAGTAGATAAGGGTAACACTAAGAAAGCCAAAGAGGAAACTTCCATGGTGGCAGATGATATTTTTAATGATGTTTTAAAGAACCAAGTTATAAAGTTGATGAACAAGTCTAATAATGTGTGGTATGTCTATAAGAATATTCATGAGGCACATAAGAAGTATTTGTTGGTTCAAGGTGCATTCCAAAATGAATGGATCAAGTGAAGCACTAGGTTTGGAGCATTAAAAGAGATGATGCCCATTAGGTAGGAGGACCCTGAGGCTCTAACCAATATTCCTAATTTGTTGAGTGAGATTGGAAAATTCCATGGTAAATTGGGCATTTAATTACATAAAAAATTGAAGATGTTTAGAGATACGAAAGGGAATGGCATGCTAAATATTTTAGATGATAAAGGTGAATTGAAGGAGTTTGTTGTATGGAAGGATGAGTTGGGAGGTCTACTCCCACATTTCAAGCAAATGACCAGTCTCACTAACTATACCATGTTGAACCTTGCTATAGATAATATGTTAGGAATCGAAGTAAGGATGAACATATTTGTCAAGGAGGCCCAAATACTGATTGATGCAAGGTACAACCAACATAATACAAAAGTGCAAAAATTGATGGACATGCAATGGCCTACTAAGGAGGAGTATAACACATGGCTCAAATTTTTTACAGATTAAGCCTTAGATGAAGTATTGCAGAATGTTATCTCCTCTCAGTCATAAAGATTGATGACAAATGTGTTGATGTGAATGGGTTTTTTATTTCCTTATTTTATTGATTTCTTGTTTTAATTTATACTGACTGGTTGCACACGTGGGAGACAATTTTTCTCACAAAGAAGATGTTTTGGTGTTGTTGCAACGATGAAAGATTCCTTTTGGAAGGTGGGGAAATCTTCCTTAGCAAATGGAAATGAGTTTTGTCTTATATGTTCCCCCCCTCATCAAAATGCAAATATAACTGAATCAAGATGTCTTGAAATTGAAATTTAAATGTATGTCAAATGTAAAATATGACTTAATGTGTAATTTGGCCCGAAGCTTGTTTCTCCCTTGTTATTATAAAGGGGAATTCAAGGCCAATTGCACGGGTCTTTGGTTGGTTAAAATCATTCAAACTCATGTAATGAGATTTTGTAATTCAAACACAAAGGAATAGACTAGTATTGAGTCCTAGGTTGAATTTGAGTATGTAATAGACATAATAGTTTTACAGTAGTGACAACATCTTCATGAGAAAATGAAAATTCTGGAACAATTTCTCCTTTTGTATACTTTTTCATATGGATTATTAATAAAATGATCAAGGATATTTTTATTTGGTCTTCAATAATTTTGGTTGAATGTATGGTTTTGTCTTTGCTTTAATTAAAGGAATTAATTAAAATTATTTGATGAGATCATAATTTTATGTGATTTAGTATAAGTATTTAGTAAGTAGTTCTTGTTCTGGGAGATCTTGAGTTGTTATGTTGCAAAGCAATGTTACAATAGTCTACAAATTCTGAGTCTAATCATTGTTGTATTATAATTTATTCTAGATTTGAATTCATTGCCCATGGATAAAGCACTGATATGTTAATTTGATTAATTTTGAAGTCATTGAGTTAGCCCTACCTGTCAAAGAACGCAATCATAAAGAAAAAAAATCATACACCTTTAATTGTTGTAAAGTTCCATATGAGGTAGTCCATTCTCTACTCTAAATGAAAATTTATTAAAGAATTTGCTAGATTCTTGGAGATTTTCATTTAATTTATAATTTATGAGAATGTATCTGTCATTTACAATGTCTATGGTAATTTGGCACAAGAGTATCATTTAGCACATTGTAGGGAGCACCCTCCTAGGTATTACAAAGCCTGAAGTGGAGAGGGAAAACCTAGCAATCTTTCACCTAGTTGTTGGCCAATCCTCACCATTGTTGATCATTGAATTATAGAAAAATCATAGGCAATTGTTGAGATTAAGTTTGGTTCTTAAAAAAAAACCAACATAGGGGAAAGGGAAGGAAATTGGAACCAATGACTTGCTGTAGATGTCCTTGGGGAGCTCAAAGTTTCAATGGGATCAAATGTAGAAAGAGGACCCTCAAACTTAACCGCTTTTGGTATTTTTTCAAATGGGTATTTAACTAAATTTTGGAAAAGGGAGACTACAACTACCAAAGGCATATTTGAGCATGATAAACCCATTAATATTTCTCAAATTAGTTATAAATTATGGGAAATAAAAGGGGAGGAACAAAGTGGCAACAATGACCATGATAATGAAGGACTCACTAACTCATTTGACTGTAAAATCCGATTAAAATTTCTGATGAAAGATGTAAAATGAGATGATCGTTGGGTAGTTGTGATATTTGATGTGTAATTTTCATTTTTTAAAAATTTTATCCCAGACTTTCGTCAAATTTAGACGAACCTGAATTTTCATTGAAATTTCAACGAAAATAAGTAAAAGTGAGTTCGACAAAAATAAATAAAAGTGAGTTTGACGAAAATAAATAAAGTGAGTTCGGCTATTTATTGTGACAGTGATGAAGGAGATCCACTGATAGAGTTTTAAAACAAGATGATCAACGATGATAATTTGAACGCAAATGACTAAGTGTCAACTTGCTTGCGTGAGATTTCTATAATAAATTAATGGTTATACGCTCCATTCCTTGGCCATAAAGAAGGTTTTTGGCTCATTTTCCCCCATAATTGTAACCGTTCAAGAGCAGAGAAAGTGATCAAATTTGAGGAACTGAAGTGAAGAGCTCTAATGAATAGTGGTAGAAGGCATTAACATTGAATTTCCATATAGGTAAGAAAATAATCACACTTCTTTGTGTCAATTGCATTGAATTAAGCTGGTATGGAGGGTTAGTGAAAATTCTAAAAGCTCTAATATCCTAGGGTTTACTAGGGTTTGTATGTCATGCATTTTCAATTGGGCTGGTGAGAATTGTATGAAGTCTAGGATGGTTTTTATTTTGTGGTTTGTTTCTTAAGAATTTAAACTAGTAGGTCCTTTTCCATCAATTGAAAATTTGAAACCCTAGCTCTGTCACATTGTCAAAATAGGTGAATCTAGTGATTCTAGTGCCAAACCAGAAAGAAAACCTAAACAAAAGAGAGTTAAGAAACCTAAAACCCAAGATGACACACCTAAACTTAAGCCAGATGTACCTGAAGCATCTGCAAAGTCTAAATGAGAGAAAATAACTCATGATAGGTTCATGGAGGGTGCATCCAAAGACATCAATGAAGGAGGGTCACAAATTGGAAAAAGACCCATAGGGCAGGTTGTTGTGAATAGTAGGCTAATTGATCTTGCTAGTGGGATTAGAGAGGTTGATTAACCACAGAGTGGATGAGAGCTATTCTTATATAATTTTTCTATTATTTCCAAGTTGAGGGTAGTCATTGTATTTTTCTAGAATTCATTTGTGAATGGTACCCTCATCAAAAATACCTTGATTGACTTGGGTATAACTACTAATGTGATGACTAAGGAAAAACTTCTGATATTGTTGTTAATAAAAATTAAACCTACACCAACTGTTCTACAATTGGTAGATAGGTCAACAATGGAACCTGAGGGCATCATTGAGGACTTGGTCATAGCATTCCAATTTGTACTTCCAGGTTTGAAAATCATATTTTAAAGAAACATCTCATCAGATTTCATTTTTAGACTTGTGCATTTTCAGAATTTCATTTCCAGATTTTGTTGTGCAAGTTCAATATTCTAATTTTAGGAGTCTAATGGTTGGAAATCATAGTAAAATCAGAATTTAATAAGTTCTAGAATTAGAATTTTAAAGTGTTTTTTGGGGTCATTAACTTCAAACTATCTTCTCTTTTGCAGGGGTGGTTGTACATGCCGATTTTTTTGGTGTAAAATATCAAAATTATTATATTTTGTTACCTGTTTATGATTAAAAATTATTGGAGTGTGAGTTTGATATTTTTTGAATATCTAAATATTCAAGCTTGGTAATGAAAAATCATGTTAGATAATATTAGTCCAGAACAAAATGAAGAGACACTTGATAGATTGTGGGCTAGATTTAAAAGAAAGGGTGATGGGAAATGTTATTGTCCTTGCAATAATTACAAGGGCTTAAAGACAAGAAGACTTTTAATCAAAACAACTGAGAAACATTGTAGGCAACATGGTCACATTGAAGGGGGGCATGATTATCGTCCATTGGTAAGTTGTTCATTATATGTGTTTATATTGATTGAATCTGTAAATGTTTATATCATTTTAACATTTTATATAAATATAAAAAATCACTTGATCATGATTATGGTTTATTTGTGTCTATCATTATTATAAAGGTGGGGTGCCCTAGGGCACATGATATGGATTATCACAGATCAAAGAATGTGGTTTTGCAAGTGGATGAACACGGAGTTGTGAATATCGAAGATGAAGTTAATGATACTATGGAAGAAGATGATCATATGATAGGAAACATAGTTGAAGATGATGGTACAAATACATTGATCCATGACACATTTAGTGGCATAGCTGATCATGATGATCGAGATGACTTTGAAGATGTTGATGATTTACCTGTACTTGAGAAGGCATATGAGCCCCTTTATGAAGGCTTCCAAACAAATCTTCTCTCTGTTGTATTTTTGCTGATGAACTTGAAGGTTATGAATGGTTTATCCAGCTTAGCAATCTCATAGATGTTAAGGTATGTCATATATTCCATCTTTTTTCATCTATTTTAGTTGTTGTTTGTTCATCACTAGTAAATAAAGGATGAAATATGTACCATTAATATTCTTTATATTGAAAAATTATTTTTTGTTGTAGATTGATTGGTGAATTTTTGTTACCACCACCAAATATTTTACCTCACTCATTCCGAGATTTATCTAGCATTATGAAAGATATTAGAATGGAGGATCAAGCAATAAGTGCATGTCCCAATGATCATATTATATATCATAAACAACATGAATTTGCAACAGAATCCCCTGAATGTCATATCAGTAGATATCAAACAGATCAACTAACAAAAAAGGTTCCTTGCAAGGTTCTTCGTTATATTCCCATTATTCCACGTATGCAATGATTATATAGGTGTGAAAGCTTAGCGCAATTTATGGATTACCATGCACATAATAGAAGTGGAGATGACATTGTTTGAATGCTTATGGATGGTTATGAATTTAGGGACATGGAGGAAAAATGGCCATTGTTTAAAGAAGAACCTCGTAATCTAAGGTTTTCATTGGCAGCAGATGGTGTTAATCCATTTGGAGAGCTGAGATCTATTTACTCGGTGTGGCCTATTTTTACTATCAACAATAACATTCCTCCATGGATGTCAATAAAGAGGGAGTACATAATGTTGGCAATGATTGTTCCAGGTATTTGTTTACATCATTTTTTTTTTACGTAGTAGCATCTCATTTGTCTTATTTTTTGCATAATGATATTTTTTTTCATTTAATAGTCATGTATAGTAATTTATATATATTGCAGTAAAATGGTTATAATAATTATGTAATTTTTATGTTCATTCAACTAGGTAAGTACCAAGTTAAAGATATGAATGTATATATCAAGCCTCTTATCGATGCATTACTAAAGTTATGGAATGGCGTCACTATGTATGACATATCTAGACCAATAGGACAAAGACAATTTCAATTCCATGAAACGCTTGTATGGACAATTCATGATGCCCGAGGGCTAACACATTTTTGTGGTATGTTATAACGTTTGACTGCATGACTTTTATGATATTTAATTTTATGAAGTAGATATCATGCATGTTTTTTAAATAATCTATTCATTATATATAATTATAAAAATTGACATATTTAATCCAATTATATATGATCTTGTAGGTCTTCAAACAAAGGGAAAATTTGCATGTCTAATTTGTGGTCCAAAGATGAAATCTCGTTGTTCAAAAAGTTTAGGAAAGTAGGTGTCTGATGAGTATAGGCACTTCCTGCACAAAAATCATAAGTATCGAACTACTGAAAACCATATTTTCAATGGGAAAGAAGAAACTACATCAAAACCACAAAGAACAACACCTCACCTATGAAAGTTGGAATATAATAGAATTAATCGTCAAGGTTATACATCAGATCATATTTTTTATCTATCATATATGATATGTTTGGAATTTATATTTTATATTGTGTTGTGTTTACTCATGCTGTTATTGACAATGATTGTTTTTGTTAATTTGTTTAACTTATATGCTTCATGAAGGTCATCAAGGCATTAATGGATGGCTTCCACAGGGACTGAAAAGTTATTCTAGACAATTTAGTAGGTTACCCTACTATGAGTAGCTACAAATTGTGCATTTTTTTGATACAATGCATATCGAAAAGAATATAACATAAACGTTATGGAAAATATTGGATGGAAAGCATGACAAATAAAATATTGTCAAAATTTTTAGTGACATTCAGAAAGCCAATCATGCAATGAAAAATGTCATTCAATTAAATAGTGATGGAGAACAAGTTAATATAAGTGCCCTTCCTTGGTTATTAACAGAGCAACAATGCAATGCTATAAAATAAGTCATACAAAAAATTTGATTTCCCACAGGATTTGTTGTGAACATAAACAATATCATAACAAAGAAAGGTTAATTTGGGTCAGGGGTGAAAACACATGATTGACATACCTTCATTAAGGTAGTTATTATGGTATATTATACATATATTTGTATACTACATGTACTTTTCAGTGTATTATGTTTACTACTTTTGGAAAAGTAATGAAAAGATCATTTTATAATTGTTGCAGTACGTTCTACCTCTATCTCTCCTAGACAACTTCGACAACAATGTCAAGCAAGTTATATATGATCCTGGAAAATATATGAGGTAAGTAGTGATATTTGTTCAATTCGTTGTATAAATCTTATAATTTCCATTTATTTTACTTGTTATGTAATATATTGTATATTTTTGTTAAATCTTGTTAATATATTTGTGCCTTGAATCTCTTGTAGATGGCTGTCATCTAAAGAAATCCATAAAGAAGATATAAATTATTGGAAGACAAAAATTCCTCATCTAATGTGTGAAATACAAAAGTGTCTACCTTCAACATTTTTCAATGCACAAGAACACTACCTCATACACCAAGTTGAGGAAATTGAATTGTGTGGACCTATACACACAAGGTCAATGTGGATGGTTGAGAGGCACTTGAAATTTTTGAAGGCTTTGGTTAGACAAAGAGCACATCCTGAGGGTTCTATGATGGAGGGATATATGGTATACCAGACCATGGTGTACATTATTGAATATCTTCCTAAGTTTGTAACAAAGATCAATGTAGATCTTATTTGGGATCCCAACTCCATTAAAAAATTTGGAGGGGAGTACTTGATGAGGAAAGGTAGATTGAAGAAAGTGAGAGGTAATTATAAGATGATCATGGAGATGAATTAGAATACATTTTACATTTGGTTTTTATGTATATTGTACTTATTTAATTATTAATCTTAGATATACATCAATTATAAATTAAGGTCGTATACCGTGGTAATTAACTAATTATACGTCATTTGTGAATTTTAATTTTTTTTGATACAATTGGTCAAGAGTGGGATGCACTACATTTGTACGTTGCAAACAATCTTGATTGGATGACGGTATGGATTGAACGATGTCAACAATATGGCCGCGCATTAACATGGGAAGGTGTGGCTTCATTGGTTAAAAAAGCTCATCGTAATGGAGATTCCAATGTTACACCAAGGGAAATTGATTTAGCATATGGTTTAAGAGATAAACATGTATGTATAAATATATTAATCACCCATATTATTTAATTATTTTCAATTATATTGATGTATATATATGTTGAGATTTTTTTCTTTGCATACATTCGACAAAGAATAAATATGTTTATCTACTGATGATATTGCAATAATTTTTACATGTTTGACATATTGCAAGTGAAACACCACAAGGCTATGTGGTGCAATGGTAGTAAATTTTGAATCAAAAAGTTGGATGACATGAAGAAAACTTGTCATTCTAGGATAACTGTAGTCTTTCAGGTGACTAATGTTTCATCTAGAAGCGACATACATCCAAAAGTCTCATAAAATCAATACTATGGGATTTTGGATGATAAACTTGAGTGTGAATTTAAGTCCATCAAATTATTTATGTTCGTTGTCCTATGGTACATACTATGATTTAATGAAAATGATCCCAAAAGAACTGTTATTGAACATGATAATGGATTTATCATGGTTAATACAAGGTATTTGGAGCGAGCTAGAAATTAGCCCTATGTTCTTCCAAGCTAATAGGAGCAAGTTTTTACTCAGAGGTTCTAGGTAAACCAGGCTGGTCATATGTTGTTAGACATGATCCAAGAGGAAGGCCGATAGAGTTTAATGTGGTGGAAGAAGACGATACCGAAGAACTAGAAGATGATGTATATGATGATTAGGATCAAAAATTAGTCGATGATGTTCCTGATGAAGATCTCAAAGAGGAGGAACTAGATCATGATGATGGAGGATTTAATGTTCATGAAGATGATATCCATGTGGATGATGACATTATCGAAACCGATATCAATGACGACGATGATGATATGACCAATCCTTACAATGTCAAATCTGGATTAGATAATACAAACAAAGAGAGTTGGATGAAGAAGAAGATCAATGCCATTTAAATTTATGAGTTATGTGATTGTATTATCTATTTCATATTAATTTACTGATAGAATTATATTTGACTTATGTGGTTACATAATTAATTCATGATGTTTTAATTTTTATGCCATTACACAATTAATTCATGATGTAATTTTTAATGTTTAATTCATGATGTTACAACTATTGTATCTCTCCTATAAATTTCCATATTATCATAATGAATAGAGTTTCAATACATTTGAAAGGTCAAAAAATTAAAATATTTCAATAGTGATGTTAACAACCTTGAAATTAGTGTGTTTTATGTTTCATGTGATCATAAAAGATTATAAATTCAGTTGTAGAGGTGGTTGTTTAGTGATTGAGGTGTAAAATAATTTAAAAGCCATAAAGTGATCATTGTAAAGGTTTTTGATGGTTGAGGATTAAAAATACAAGCTCTTGATATTCCAAAATCTGTTTTTTCTTCAAAATTTCTGTTATTTTCCTGTTTTTCAGCATTGTACGGTCACATACAACCATATTTTTATGTGAAATTAATTCCATATCGTGAAGATATGTGTTATCTTTGATTTGAATCTGATTTGAGGGCTTAAGGCATTGATTTGAGTTAGAAAGCTTCATTTCTTTGCATACAACCTGGTTACCCTGGTTTTGAGGGTTTTATAGTCCAAACATGATATAAAGGGGCTCTTACACTTTTTGTGATAACTGTAGTTTGTGTAAGAGCCCCCCTAGACACTATTTTAATTGTAGGATGTATGAATAGGGTGTAGGATGATAAACAAAGAAGGTATAGCTGTTGGCCTCAAGAGTTTTGTGAAGAAAAGCATGTGAAATGAGAGGTTCAAGCCTAGGTTTCAACAAAATATGTATGGGAGATCTTATTTTATGAATTTTTATGAATGTACAGACCTAATGGGTTGTGTCTGAGTTGCTTTTGAGGTCTGGGAGGTTGTGGAAGTAGGAGATTCAATAAACCCTCGTGATTTTGGCCTAAAACAAGGGTTTTTGGGTTTGGCAAGAATTTGGCCATACAAGTGGAATATTTTTTGTGGATTTGGAGGTTTGGAGGCTGTTAGCTCTCAAAGAATAGGTAAGAATACCTCAAGAGGTTTCCAATATCTTGATACATTTTAGGGTAACAAACAATGCCGAATGATTTGAACCTTCTTCTCTTCAGGTGCTGCCAAACCTAGGTGGGTCTACCTTTGTGAACTGAGCAGACTTAAGTGATGTGATTTTGTTTACAACAATCTATTCACAATGGAAATATTAGAGTGAAAAAATATAATCCTAATAAAGTGTATGTGGAATATTAGAATATGTTCAGTTAACAGATGTAAAAATAAAATGGGCAAACAACTTTGCCAATTTAACTATATGTATATATAACTTTAATTTATTTTTATTTTAACTAAAAGTACTAAAGTTACAACATAAAAATTAAATGATATTTATGATTGTAAAATTTATGATTAAATATATCTCTTAGAATCCTTTTTGTCCCAATTTGAAAATAATTCTATATTATAGAATATATTTTTAAAAATTTTAAGATGAAAATAGCAATGAAAAATCAAACAAATATCTTTATGAAAGAAGTATATTGGCGTGAAATTAAATACGATTTGTATTCCAATGTAAAAACTACAAATAATGAAAAAAATTATTTCAACACATAAATTATTATGTAATAGTCAATTAAAATGATCTAAATAGTCTAATAATTTGACCATTAGCATATAGCAATTTCTATAGAGTTGTAGATCTCTTCCATTTCAAAAACACAAAACAATATTAGGTAGATAATCAAACATCTTTCATTTATATAGTGACTTATTTATCCTAGAGGAATTAAGTATATAGTATACAAAGAAAACCAACAAACCCACAACTACCCCTATTTTGAAGGAGTTTAGTTTTCTCCCCTTCCCGATCTCCCTAATATTGTCTAATTATTTTAAAGAGACCAAGGGTCATAACACAACTTTATTCAACCCACTAAATAGCTTGGTTAATGAAACTTGACAAAAGCAACAAAACAATTGCTACATTTTGCATTTCATGTGGAATGAAGAGTGGTGACAATAATCTAGTTATAGTTTAATAAAACACTATTTTTATAAGAAGGCTTGACATTATAAAGATAAGTGTTATTTATAGTTTAATAAAACACTATTATAGTTTTACCAACATATACTATTGTATGCTTGCATGGATTCTTAGTTAATATATGGGGATATAGAGACAGATGGGGAGAGAAAGAGAGAGAGAGATAGAGATATATGGGAAGAGAAAGAGAGATGGAGATATATGGGAAGAGAAAGGAAGAGAGGTGGAGATAGAGAGTCGATGGATAGGGGGGATAGGGAGGGAGAGATGGTGAGAGATAGAGAGGGGGAGATAGAGAGGGGGAGGGAGAGAAAGGGATATAGATAGGTAGAGGAGGAGAGATAGAGAAGAGGGGGAGAGAGGGAGAGATAGGTTGAAGAGGAAGAGAGAGAAGAGAGGGAGAGATAGGTTGAAGAGGAAGAGAGAGAAGAGAGGGAGATAGATAGGTAGAAAAGGGAGAGAAAGAAGAGGGGGAGAGGGAGAGCGATATGTAGAAAGGGAGAGAGAGAGAATAAGATAGGGGAGAGAGGGAGAGATAGCTCAATATATAGAGGGATGGGGAGAGACATAGAAAGGGGGTGATATAGAGAGATAGAGCTAGGGGGATGGTGAAAGAGATAGAGAGATCATGATAGAGGTAGAGAAAGATATGGATAGAAAAAGATAGAGAGAGGAGTGAGAGGGAGATAAAAAGAGAAATAGATATAGAGATATAGAGTAGGAGAGATGGAGGGAGAGATGGAGTGAATGAGAGAGAAAGGGGGGAGAGGGAGATATAGCTCAATAGATAGAGGGGGGAAGAGGGAGTGACATAGATAGTGGGAGATATAGAGAGATAGAGAGAAACGGGGAGAGATATATCAATCGCCCTCCCTATATCTCTATCTATTCATCCTTATCTCTTTATCTCTCTACCTCTCTCTATCTCTTTGTCTCCCTTTCTATTTGTATGTTTCTCATTATCTCCCTCTCTCTCTATATTTTCTTCCCTATATTTATCTTTGTCTCCTTAAGTGTGCAATGGGTACATTGAAGAGGTCTTAAAGGAGAATTATCATATCTTTAATCAAATGGAATGATACCTTGAGAATAACTCCCCAAGGACACATTCCATCCTTGGATTGTTGACATGAAACAACCAATCAACATTTAGTTTCTCTTTTCCCTCTCTCTTTTCCTTTGTATCTGTTATATTTCTCTCTCTCATGCTCTCTCTCTCTCTATCTAAATTCATCTCTTTCTCTCTTTCTCTATCTTTTTAGTTTCTATCTCTCTTTGTATTAGCTAATAGGCTACATATATTGTGAGATTTGAGCTTGAAACAAATCTCATGCCTGGAAACCACTATTGTGTCGTTGGAAAACAAGTTTCAATTGCCATTTAATGGTAAACCATCTGTAGTGTAATGGTAAAATCCTCTAAAATATCAGGTAAAAGCCTATATATACTATTATATAATAATAAATATAATTATATTATATATATTTTAATCTAATATTACTATTATATTAAATATATATTATATTAATTATATTTTGTATTATATAAAAATACACTTATTATTAATTATTAATTATAATAATTTTATATGTATTTAATAGTTAAAGAATATAATATATAATTATAATAAGTTGAATAATTATATTATTTATTATGTAAAATAATGCTAATATATACTTAACTATATTGTACAATATTAAAACCTAGCTAAATGGCACCACAATTTTGACAATATTAAAACCTAGCTAAATGTCACCATAATTTTGAATTTAATTAACGTACTCTAAAACCTAATGAAACCAGGTTGTAGCTCGTCAAATTGGAGAAGTGAAAGGTCAATACCAACGCTGAGGAAGAGTTTGGAGGAGTGAAAACAAGGTCAATTCCAGCGTCGAGGAAGAGTTTGGAGTTAAAACAAGGTCAATACCAGTGCCGACAAAGAGTTTGGAGTGAAAAAAAAGTCAATACCAGCACCGAGGAAGAGTATGGAGGAGTGAAAACAAGGTCAATACCAGTGTCGAGGATGAGGTTGAGGGCACTCAAGGAAAATTGATGACCAAGGGACAATGAGTATTGTAAGTTTGGTGCCCCCATTCTCTTTAATCTGCAATTTTCATGCCTAGCATGGAATTACGCTTACATAACATAAACTCAAACAAATGGAAGTTTATAGGGGAAAAGGATCCCAAGTATATGCTAGGATAAGCTAGATCTAATGAATGGAAATATAGGAATACAATTCTTGTTTAATACCTCCACCATAAACATATGCAAGGAAAGGTCTCCTCCCTTCTTGGTAGTGATAACTTCCTCCACACACAACCCTTAAAAATTATGAATAAAGGAATATAATCTTTGAAGAACTCAAAGTTTATTCTCTCCTACCTAATGCAATATTTAGTCATTTTATCCTTACAAACATTTATAGTGATTACTAGAGGCACATAGACCAATTATTCATAATAGAAGAATTTGATCATACTTTTCCAATGATGGCATTATCAAAAAAACTTAGGTTAAATGAAGAACCTTCATTTGAAGGTGATGTCGTCATGACCTTTGAATGAAGAATCTTCATTCAAAAATGATGCCATGTCAAGACTTTCAAATGAAGGTATTTTTTATTTTAAATATTTCATGTCCAAAATGCTTTATAAAAGGAACCTTTGCATGAAGGACCTTCAAATGAAGACCTTAATTCAAAGGTCCTTCATTATAAGATCCTTCATATGAAGGTTCCTTTAATGCCATCCCATTATAGCTCTTAGAGTTGTTAGAGATATTTTTGTTTCAAATTAGAGATTGGACCATCAAATAGTGTCACCATGACTCTACCAAGATATCCATCAAGTTGATAAACACTGACTTAACAACTACAAATTTACAAGAAAAATGCCCCTCTTAGCCCTAGGGCATCAATTCAATGCCAACTTTCTTGCTTTAACATACCCCTAAATGCAATGAACCTCTATCATACCATGTTGCACACTAATCCACCGAGTTACAGTTCCAAGATAGTGGGTGGATTGGTGGATGCCATTTCTATTTAGCCCTCAAACCCTTACACTGGCAAAATAGGGCAGTCCCTGTATTTGATTGTTTTCTCCCACAAAAAAATGATTTAACACTTCAAAACAAATGAAAATGAAGGGGAACACATATATTTATCTACAAAAATGATCTCAAAGCATTTCAAGCTTGTACGGATCCATACAACACAAAAGATCTTCAGAAAAACACTAAAAACATAAAAAATTGCTTCAAGAACGTGGTATTTGATATGAAATTTTGGTATCAACTCCTCCAACAATTGAAAAAATTTCAATGGGATGGGAAAAAAATATGATAGAAGTGAGATAATAAATACATCATTTGAAGCATCAAACCAATATGCAAAGATGAAAGAAAGTGCTAACCCCTTAAACTGAAAAAGTTTCTTTTAACTTTAAGTTTGTTGGGTAGCCAATTATTTTAAGTTATCAAATCCTACCATCATACATAATCAAAATGTTGTTGTTTCAAATGACTATGAGCACTAAATTTCACTATTTGAAGATGTTTAAACCTTGTCATAGAGAACTAAAACATTGATGCAACCACTCATCCTACCTTAAAACATACCAAAAGTCTCCTAGCAATTAGACATAGGAAGATTTAAGATGACTTAAACAATTTTTATTGCCAAAGTATAAAAATATGATGAACTAACTAGGCCTAGTACACACTCCCTCCCCATTAACCACTTAGACATATGGAAATTAAATGTAAATTTTCTGCTATTTTTAGTCATGTAGGTGTCCAATAAACCACTTGGTGGTGTTTCCCTTGAAGTTTATTTACTTGAATGAAGAGAAAAAGTACTTTGATTACAATTAGAGAATACATTTGAGGCCTTGGTTGTGTAACTGGTGGACCATAGTCATATTTAACACTTGTTACAAAGTTTGGGAGTTAAAACGTTAAGTAGATTTTTTTTTTTGTGATGGACACATTTGGATGGTAGTATCAATAACTTGCAATCTATCAAGACTTGATTACCTTATAGCCTGTCAAATTCTAGTGATAAAATGATAGATTGATCATAATGTTACCTTGGGATCACATCACCATGAAAGAACTCCATCCAAAATCCTTATGAGTGAAGGTACCATCAAATAGGTATTTGTCAGATCTATCTTCCTCGAGTGAGGGAAATTCAGGAAGAGAAGAGGAAAGCGAGACATGTAGTAGGTCTAAAAGAGGGAGATCAACCAGAGGTCAAAAGATTAGAAGAAAACTCCGTAAACACATGGAATTTTTTCTTGCTAAATGGGGTCATGTTCTTATGATGATGAGAGCATAGGCGACATCGAGGTCTCCTTGAGGTTAAAACATCTATGAAAAAAATGGGTACCCAAGGAATTAACTCTAATAAACAATGATTTTTGTGTCAATGAGAGGATATATTGCATAACACCATCGTCATTACATGGTTTGGGCCTATTTTGCATGGATGGCATAAAGTTCTGTTATGAAAAAGTTACTGAATTGATGGAGTATGTCAGACCCTATTATAGTTACAAAGATTGGATGCAAATGGTTCAATATACACGAAGTATGCGCAGGTATGCACTGTCAGCAAATTATATACAACTAAAAGATAAGGATCAAACTAAAGGAGTGGCCAGGTACATTGATGGAAGGCTAAAAGAATCAAAGAATATTGTACGGTTTATAAATAGTACATGACTTGGGTCAACAAATAAGAAACCCAATTGAATATTCAAGGCGTGCAAGGGAAACCATGTATTTGTATGTGCAATAAAATCAATAACTGTAGGGGAGAAGTTGCTAATTGATTATAATTTGAATCGCTTAGATACAAACACAGTTAATATGGGGGTGGTATGTACTATATACCATTTTACCCAACCTCCAATTAATGACTCCAATATACCATTTTGTTATTATGTTTTGTTTCGGAAGTCTATTGGTTTCATTTCGGTAATGTTTTTTTATATTTAATTTTTGTCACAACGGGACAGTGATCATACGGGGAAGGCTTCGGCCCAGACAATAGATCACAATGCATCTTCAGGCACTTCTACCCAAAGGTTTACCTCATTGTAATTGTACAACTTAGATACGAGATTTTTTTTTTATTATTATGTTTTTTTCATGAGTTTATTGGGTTAATTTTGATAATATTTTTAATATTCTTGTTGTAGTCAGCTGATCAGGGAAAGGCACTAGTAGTAGAGGAGATAATCCATAGGGAAGTTAAGTCACTATTATGTGATGATGACATCACATTTTACGCAAACCCTGTGGATATGATGAGGAAGGCCCAAAAAAAATGCAATGAAGAAATCCTTAAGTTGGTATTCATAGTGCCTCAAATAGATGAGATAAGAGAAAGGGTTAAAATATTGACTGAGGGAGCATGAAACTTGCAAGTAAGTTGTCATGAGATCTTTAGTTATAACATAATTTCATTCATGGTTTTATATTTTGTACTCTTTTATATCATGAATTAAAATATGTGTTGATTTTACAGGATTATTTGCATCCTCATGATGTTGCCGACTATGATCAGGGTACTGCAAGTGTTGCCCGAGGAGTAGGGGTTGGTACAAGTGTCAATCTTGATCTTCTTGCACATACATCATATCATCCGACCCCATCATCCATGCCTCTATTGTCGACTAAAATGTCGGCAACACATACCATGCAGGCATCTAGTAGTACACCCTCTGGCAGCGAACACATGCTTGAACATGCGTCAGGACATGTACCCGGGGATGCAGAGGCCACTAGTACTCGTGATGTTTTAGTAGCATTTCTTGGATCTTTCCGTATTACTAGTACGATAACATTTCTGGTCACATTTGTGGTGATCGAGGATTTCGTTCCCATAAAGATAGAAAAGGTCCTAGGTACTTTAAAATATTTTAATTATTATTATATATAATCCAATTGAAATTTACTTATTGATCACTTTTTTTAGACTAATGGTCCCATGATCATTTTTCAGGAAATGATGTTTTTTATAAACATCTAAGTGATATTACATTGGATCTCTTCGGGCCCACCATACGTACACGGTGGAATGCCCAAAATCAAGATTTAAAAGATGAGCTAATTAAATGTTTAGTTGTGTTGTTCAGTGATTAAAAAAATCAAATGAACCAAGGTCCTTAAGAAAGCTGGTACATATCTAAATTATGTGAGGGACCAATATAGGTCACATTTAGAGAAGAACAAAAAGTATGAGTGTCCCCCCATGATTTCAGAGAGGGAGTGGAAGGACCTGGTGTCAGATGGAAAGGAGAAGGCTGAAAAGAAAAAAAAAGAAAGACACCATTGGGCCAAGGAAGGTATGTGATACTATCAACAATGTAATTATGTACTGATTACTCTTTGTTTTTACATAGTATAACATATTTCAAACTTTTCATAGGCTGCCCAACACATCGAAGGCAACAAAGGCAAGACTAAAAAAACATGGGCAAGACAAACTTGGCTCTGGTGGTTATATGAAATTAGCCGCACATATTGTAAGTATCAATAAATGAAATATTGCATCCAAATAATAAATTGCAAACAATTTTGGTTTTATCACACCATAGAAGAAAAAATCATGATCTTATGCAAAAATGCAGGGCTCTGAATTCAACAAAGTGACCACAAAAGAGGACCTAAAGATTGCCTTTCAACAAGGCTATGGAGCCATGGCTGAATGCCTAAGAGTCTCGACTGGGCAAACATAATCTTCCACTACATCTGACACACAGGTAAATAAACTCAATAAAGTTTATTTAAAATAGAATACTTGTGCAATCTATTCAATATTAATTTACACCATAAAGTAATTATATACCTATTTTTTTAAAATAGACAAGCAATGATAATACTGCACATGACATTGGAATGCAGTTTGGTGAGGGTGGAGCACAACCTACAAATGAAGGTCATGGTGTGCATCCCGGTAATGGATGTATTCATGTGCTATACAAAACACAATATGGATTTACAATTAAACATCTTTAATTGCATTTGGTGTATTAATTAATGTAACCTTTCATGTTTCAAATTTAGAGTATGTAGAGCGTGATCAACATGTTGAGCATGATCAGGCTAAACAAGATCAGGAACATGATGTGGCCCCATCAAGTAAAGAGGACCACTCTAATGTTCTTTTAAACACATTTAATTGCAATTGGTGTATTAATTAATGCAGCCTTCATGTTTCAACTCCAGATGAGGATTTACATGGTGTTCAACATGTTGAGCATGAGGCTATAAGACAAGATCAGGAACATGATGTGGCCCCATCAGGTAAAGAGCACCACTCTAATGTTCTTTTAATTAATGAAATACTTGTAACAATAATAATAAAACATATGAATTTAACATTTCTTTGCTATTGCAATAGACCCCCCTTGTAGTAGCGTCCACGTCATGAGTACACGACTAGGCATATATTAAAATCACGAGTAGAGCTCACAACAACTGAAGGGGGGACAAATACTTTAGAAAATGATACTCCACTTCAACTTTTTTTAACTGCAAAAAAGAAACAAAAAAAAAGTGATTGAAATCATATTATGACAACCATATTTTTGATAATATGTAAAAACTGAAAGAATGAATGTTATATGTTAATGAATTAATGTGAATATATTAATGAACGAATGTTATATGTTAATGAATGAATGTTATATGTTAATGAATGAATGAATGTTATATGTTATTAATGGATGAATGTATGATTAATGTTATATGATTGGGTATGAATAATTGAGAGTGATGTGAGGGGGGGGGGGGGGGGGAGAGGCCAAATGAGCTTCCACCTTCACATGGCTAGCCCTGTTAAGTAGAGAATATTAAACTATTCTTGAAACAAAGAGAAGCTCAATAAGGTAATACAATTTTCAATATAAGAAATGCATCATTTGAAGCATCACACCAATATGCAAAGATGAAAGAAAGTACTAAGTTTTCACTGTGAACATTGTGTTGTGTGTGGATTTGGTTTCAAAGCTCTATTTCTTTTGTTTTTAGTGGTGACATAACTCTAAAACTTGACTTTTGTGCATAACAGGTTAGTGGAAAATTTGATAGCTTTGAAGGGTTTAGAGGCTCGATTGAGATAGATACACATATATTTGGATCTTGTTGTTGATGGGAGGCTTCCACTTAACCATGAAATTTTGTACCATTTGTAGATATGTAAATTTTTTTTTACTTACATTCATTCAACTTATTGTAATATAATATCTGACAAAAATATCCTTTTCATTATACTTAGATCAATTTTGATGCCCTATTCCAAATCACACATTTTAGAATAGGCAAGAAGGATTCTAGCAAGGGTTAAGGAATTTGTCTCTACACCTACCAATTGCATAGTTTACTTCATTCATCTAGCATATTGCCAATGCATTTCACAATTGTTGGAATCATATCCTATAATTACAGAACTAGTAAAATTAAAATATGTAAGTTTCAAATATGACATTACATATATTTCTATGAATTTTTGAAAGAAAATATCAAAATGGAGAAGTATTAACAAAATAATCTGCATAATTTCTAAGAAATCAGAGAATTTTTTTGCAGAGTTATCTTGAATATATTTAAGACAAAAGTAACTTATAGAGATTGAAGCAAAATATCGATAGTCTAAAATCACTAGTCAACACATCTTAGTAGTATCTCAATTCAAGAGAACTAGGTCCACTATCCATTAGCCAGTAAAAAAATAAAAATCAATTCATAAGATTATTCTCTTCTAATAGGGTTGATTGGTTGCTTGTTTCTTTTTGATTGTCAGGAAGTCATCAATATACACTTGGTTTTCCCACCTTCTCTTGCCTCATGGCCAGAGAGTTTCTGCAGAATGAATCAAAGTAACCTTCAAGATTGACAATGTCAATGAGTACAAGGTAAGTATAAATTAATGTTAATTGGGTATGATTTTATTTGTTCAAGACCAATTTAGATTCATTTTTTTCTCACACTACTTTTATTTACATTTATGTTTTTCTAATATCCATTTTCCTTTACATTCATATTCTTCTATACATATTGTGTTTACTATAATGTTTTCCTTAATTTAATCGAGGGGAGAGGACCCAGTACCTGAGCATGTTTCAATAGTTGTGATAGTAGTGGTTTATATAGTGCCCAACCCTAATTATTTGATTCTTCTTACTGATCTAATTGATAGCTCAAAAGAATGGGATAAAACTGAATAGAATTGGTTGTTCATCAATAATTATCAACCATTTGGAGTGTGAGATAATCACAACAATACTTCAAAGTAAAATATTTTCATTAATTTTTAATTTATAGCAAGCTCTGGGTGAACACAAACAAATATTGAACCACAAAGAATAGATGGAACTTAGATCAGTGCCTTATTTCCATTGGAGGAGTCAAATTCACAAATACCTAAGGGGTTACAACATATTCAACCCGTAGCATATAAGATATTTGATAATATCGCCTTACAATATCACCATTATGTAACCCTAACTCATTACTACTTATCAAATCCTTGTACAGAACGTATCAACCTACAATCTCATTTGAGAATTTTAATTAATTCCTTGAATCAAAGCTAAAATAAGAATTGCACACACCACAACAATGAGATGAACAAAATAAGCCTTGATCACTTTATTCAAAATCCAAATATGCTTGTACATAGGAGAGACATGAGATTGAATTTATCAATATGATTCAAATGCTAGTACTATTATACAACATTATATCTCCATGAATTCAAAACCTATAAAAGAAATGACTCAGAACCTAATTTGCATTTCCTCTGTAACTATCAAAATTTACGATTGCTCTGTAACTTCACCTAGACTCAACCAAAAATTTCTAACTTGCTAACCCGTACTTCTGGCCTTGAAATAATTCTTATAGAAAATGAAGGAGAAAACAAGCATCGGTCTAGAAAGTACACATTTCACCAGCCAATTGGATCACTTAGTGACATCTCAAAATTTAGTTACAACTGATATTCCCTTTGGAGAATCTTATTGTTCTTTTCCATTGTCTCATTGAGGATGATTTGATATAGACATGAATCTTCAAAAGCCCATGCATTTAGACCACCACTATAAAACAAAACTTGAAATTATTATGACTGCAACATTTAGTTAATGAACTATTAGTAGTTTACTCCTTCTTTGACTCTTCTTCAGTTAAATATGTATCCACCCATCACTTGTATTCATCATCACTCAGCCAATTGAAGTTGATTATCTCCTCTACCTTGGATATATATGGTGTATATTTAACTACTACCTGGTTTGCCTCCTTTTCAAAAGACTCAAAAAATGAACTAGTGCTGATGATTTTGTCCATGTAGCTCTCTAATAGATCTGAATCTAAGTCATCACATATTAAATTAATTTGGGCATCAATGACCCTGCTAGCCCGATCCTTGAACTGTTGAAGAGATCTGATATTACTTTGCTCATCAATTATATTGGGCAATAGTGTATCACTCCATTCATAATTTTTTTTCACCAATTCCCTTATCTTCCTACTCAAATTATTTGGTAAGGCTTGAAAAAATTGCAATGATTTAACCAATATTTGAGTAGGTCTCAATGATTGTGGCCTATTATTAACATAAAATCTTGAGGCTTTATACATTATATCCAAGTCATTGGCCCTAGGGATCCATTTATCAATCAATGGTATTTCTACTTCCTGATCCCTGTCAAAATTATTTTTTGCACTCAATAATAAAGAGTAAGAATGTATACTTAGCAATCTATTATCAACTTTTTCATTTAAATGTTGTAAAAATGTGGCGACAATTTCCTTTTTCTTTAGAGCTTCCCTCTCATTATTCTTCAAAGAATCTTCTAGCTCTATGATTTTTTGCATTAATTGCTTCTTTATTGGATCAACAGAGTAGGTTAGCTCCTCCTTAATTGGTTCTAATGTGGGACTAAGGGCAGGAGTCTCAGTGGGAGACTTTGGTGTAGAGACAATGGGGGTAGTAGGAAGTGATGACCTTGATGTAGATGGTAATGATTGAACCACAAGAGCACTTGGTGCTGCCTCTATTTGCTTGTACCTCAGCCTTTCTACCTCTATTTGCAGCTCAATATTCCTTTGCTGCACCTTATTATATTCCCCAATCATAAAATTGTATTTCTCCATATTATTCCTTTTTTCAGCTTCCTCTCTTGCCACTATTTTTCGTGCCAACTTGGCCACATCCATAGTTAAAATTTTAACCTCCACTGCTGAAGTTTTTGAAACTCTTTTTATTATTAACCCTCCCCTCAAATTAGGGTTAATATCTGTTATGCTTGGATTTATTCCTCCCAGGGCCAAATCCCATATTTCCAAGGTCTCATACTCCTCACTATAGGTAAAGCCTTGTAGTACCAACTTGACTTCTTCTTCTAAATTGTGGAGGGGATGCTTGGATTTCAAAACAACATCAAAGTCCACTACATTAGAAATCTCCTATTCAAGTAAGATCAAGACACCAGCTTGATCAATCAGTTTTCTCCCTTCTTTTGGAGTGATTTTCTTAAATTCACTCATCATTCAGCCTTCACTTCATCATCATTCTCATCATTTGACATGTTTGGCCTTTGAACTCTTCTTTTCTTGCACTTTTCTTGGTACTCTCCCAGTTTCATCCTCCATATGAGTTGCAAGAAGGCTGGTGTTTTCACAAAAGTATCATCATTTAATAATTCCTTACAAGCCTCCATTCTTGTATCTTTTACACACTTTCCCTTCATTTCTAGGTCTAACAAGACCAATTCAACTGGTCATGGAGGGGATGGCATGCCTATCTATAGGTTTTGGTCTATAACAATAGTTGCATCCCCTAGATCCTCTTGGGATTGCTCAATTCATTGCCTTTTGGGAGCTGGCGGTGAGGGACTCCTTGTTGGTGATGACTCAAGATCAATTATCTTTATGGTTCCTGGTGGCTTGAGATGTGATCTTGGTGGATTTTCTTGATCCATTATCTTTTTTCCTTTTCGACCCTTCTCTTCTTCTTCATCACTATCATCCCTTACCCTCCTATAGATGGGCCTATCTTTTGGAAGTTTGTAAGTTGGCCTTTCTTCCAATGGCCTTGTAGCTTGTTCCTGTTTACCAAAATTCAACTCCAATTTTATTTTCTTTGTCATTAAAGTATCCATGATTTCCTTGAATTTTTTCTTCAATAAATCAATCTTCTTGTGGAAAGGGGTGAATTCCATCAATGGATCATATTTTGGATCCATTTTGTGTACAATAGCCAATAATTTGTCATCGGTAACCCATTTTTCCTTATTTAGTTCTTTCCTATTTAAATCAAATTCATTCCTGATTAGGTCTTCAGGAAAATTGATCTCATGAACAAATATTGCTCCTTTTATTCTTTGTTTGAATAAAGCAAAGAATCCTTCAGGGTCACACTACCTCCTAAAATGAAAACTTAAATTGTATGAATCAAAGAATTTCCCAAAGTGTACCGATCCTCCCTTTGTAATAACAAAATAAAAATTACTGTGTAATCTAAATAGAAAGTCCCTTTGCATTTTCTAGTGAGATTTTTCTCATGAATGCAACCAATCTGCCACATGACCTTAGGAAATCCAATCCTTGGTGGCACACTATAAGACAAGATGTGTGGAGTCCCCTAAAATCCATACATTCTCAAAACAATGCTGACTAGATATGAGATGATATCTCCCTAGTTGTGGTAAACCTTCAAATTAGGTCTCCTCTCCTTGGACCTAAGAAAATCATGCAACTCCATAGGAACCTTGGGTGGATTTACTATCAGCCTTGCTCTTAATATTGATGCAAAACAGTTATCAAACTATACACAATTAGCACTTTTCATGTTATATGAAAGGTCAGTAGTCCAAATATTTACTAGCATCCTTTCTCCATAGTCAAATCTATTCAGTTTAATCTTCTCAGAGAAAAAATCCGCATTCTTGAACAAAAAAATATGCATGAGCATATAATACTAGTAGAAAGGTGTGATTGTATCATTTTGTTGTAGCTTCACCAAACCTTCATGTATTTTCTGGGCTAGGAAAGGAGCAAAATCATAAACTACAGAGAAATTTGGATGTTGTATTTGCACCCCCATGCTATTGGCATCACAAAGCTAGGGCTAAATCCCAATATTTGACATAGTGAGTAAAAGGTAGCTAGGAAGTGTTTGGAAAAAATATTTAGTTTGAAAGGCTCCTTATCATTAGGGTTACTATGAATTATTGAACCTCCTCCCTTGGCCAAACGAGATGGGAGCATCTTAAATCTAAAGAGAGGCTTACTTTTCTCATATTCATGCTTCATATTTTCAAGCTCAATAGGAACTATGAAGTCACTGGGTTCATACAAATCAAAAACTTGTTGAAATTCTTCTTTTTTAATACTTAGTGAAACCCTTCCATCATTATCCCTGACCACCCATGTGACAGGATCATACCTTATAGCCACTGCCTTGAGCAAATCCACATATAGAAACCCATTGGGTGCTACCAATTTTCCCATGTCCTAAACCCAACCATTTGAGAATGGGTGGAGAAAAATCCTTTATCCAAACCACAGTCTGAACATCTCCAAACCACTCATCGACACTTTAGCATCAATTATATTGAAGTAATTATATATTAACCCCTCCCCAAGGATTTTTCCTTGCATTAGGGCCCACCCTTTTCTTCTGTCAGTTGTCGACAATGGTAGTTGGTGCAAGAATTCATCATACAGGTTCCTTTTCAAATAATCAATTTGGCCGGAGTGGTGCTTTGATGGTGCCATTTTGGACAAACTAGGGTCTACTTGAATTACATACTTTAGAAAAAACTAGGTATTTTCAAGGATGTGAAATTAAAAACACGTAATTTGTAATTTTAAAATAAATTTCAACTTCACTTACAACCCTAATACAATTTATAACAATTTCCCAACAATTATACTGCAAATTCTCCTAAATTCAGGCTAAAAATTTCACCAGGAAATGCAAAATTTAACTTACAAATTTTTGACTTGTAGAAACCCTACTTATTCACTAAAATAGCTCATGATTTATTCTTTGGCTTTAAAAATTCTCTACGAAGTTCCATGAACGCTTTTTGTGACAATAAAACAGGGAAATAATCCTCTTATTCCACCAAAACAGGCAGGAATACGGCTTCGTTTGCCATTACTGCTCGCTCGTGTGCCTCACCAATGGCTCCAATCACATTTGATGTAGGTTTGAATCTTAACCATTGATCTTCATCTAGGTTGGATCATCAAACGACTGTGCTTAAATCAATTTGACATTGAATTCCATCGTAGCAAATGGCCCACAATTCCTCCAATCAAAAAATTCCATCTCAGGAACCCTTACAACTCATGTTTCTAGCCGTACCATCTCCTACATCATCAAATAAATCCATGTGTCAACATTCCCTTGATATCATCATCGTTAACCATATTGTAACTCTTTATCACGTGATAGAAGACAACTATAGATCTTGATCTTCAACAAACTTGCTCGTGTAGACGGTTGACAACTTTGACTTTAAATGTCGAGCACCTTTTTTTGTTTAGATTAAAACATCTCTGCCAATTTTAAGCATGAGAAGTTTAGATCCGCTTTAGTAGCTCGCCAGTTAATATATTAAGGTCGGCTTAATATATTAAAACATTCATAATTTTCCTTTGGCTTCTCTGAATGTGACAGATGGCGCCTTCCCGTGATATCGCGATAGAGTATTGAATGATCGTGATATCATGGGAAGGCGCCATCTATCACATTCAGAGAGGTTGAAGGAACATTATGAATGTTTTAATATATTAATCCGAACTTAATATATTAACTAGCGAGCTACTACAATGGATCTAAAATGCACATGCTTAAAATCGGTGGAGATGTTTTAATCTAAACATAAAAGGTGCTCGACATTTAAAGTTAAAGTTGTCAACCATCCACACGAGCAAGTTTGCTACAGATCAAGATCTACGGTTTCCCACTATCACGTGATCAAGAGTTTCAAGATGGTTAAGGATCACGATATCAAGGGAATTTTGACACGTGGATGATTTTTTTTTTTGTTAAACTGCATTGTTTCGACGAACCACCAAAAACGTTCGACGAATTTGCAATACGTCCAATGAAACTTTCATTGTAATGACTTGCCTATTTCGTTGCAAGTTCAATGAACTTCTGTTGTTGATCCGATGCTTTGGAAAAGGCATGCCACTTTTGTTCTGGCTATGGTTCATCGCTAGATCAACAAAATGGTCATCGATATTCCGACAAACATCAGGGCCCTTTTTTGTGGTGGCAATCGACGAAGCTGTGTCATGATTTCAACATTTTAAAGCTAGTTGGGAAAGCGACGAAAATTTAGCGATGAAAATTATTTCAGTGGTTTGTAGGTATGCCGACAATATATTGTCAATATTCCAACAAATGTTCATCGAAAATTGGAGTCAAATACAATAGTGACTTGAGATCATCTTGGGACTCTTAGAGGATATCTAGGAGTCATAAGGTGAAGTGGGCAGGCACGGAAAGGGTTTTTACATCAGTTGCATTGTTGTTATAGTAACGATCAACCTTTTTAATTTTTGGAACAATATTATGGTGAAGTTTTAATGCCTATAAACTCTATTTTTTTCTCAAATAGATATTGGGAGTAGTCTACATGAAGTCAAGACAACATAAAAGGAGTTATAGGGCATGGTATTGATGATAAACTAAGTCTTTTATGAACTTTAAGACTATTACAACTAATGAATAGCTACAACACTTTTTGAATTGTTATTAAGTTTTCTTATTTTGCTCAAGGATTATGAGATATATTTTTTGGATGAGATGAAGGAATGTTTTTCTAAGTCCTATAAGATATAAAATCCATGGAAATACTTGATTTTCATCCTAAGGAAGAAAGTGTACAACCAAAAGATGGAAGAGAGTCACGTTTTTCATAAAAAGTATTGATTTGATACTGAAGAATTTGATGCTCTCTTTTCTTGTTTTCATGTCTAGGATATTGTGTTGGAGACATGTTGAGAGTAGAGGAAAGTGTACTATACTTGGATGAATACATATTATACAATTGTGCAAGCTGATTCATGCTTGATAGATGGAGAGTTATAACTACATAAGGAAGACACAAATGAAATGACTTTGATTTTGAGTTGTAATTCACTTATAGGGAGACCTAGTAGGACTTACCTTATCTCATTGTAACTTAAAGTTGAATTAGGCCTTACCCTATAAAGGTGGATCTAAATTTGAGATTAGGTGGACTGAATAAGGAATGAAGTGTAAGATTATCTCTATAAAAGGAGGAACACCATTTAATTTTATAGGGGGAAAATCTAGGAGAGAAATTTTGTGAGCATAAGTACAAGGACAAACATCAATTTTCAATTTGGATTTTTACTAGAAGTTTGTCACATACCTATAACTTGTTATTTATCCACCTTGGATGGTGATGTATTTATATTTGTTGTTTTGAAACTTGGTCCTTTGGTGGATTCAATAAAGTGTTTAATGTTTACATCTTTGACGGTGAATTTGTAAAAAAAATTGTGATACTTGCACATGTAATATGGTAGTCTTATGTAATTACTTTACCTTTGTCAAAAAAATAGGATCTCAACACTTATGATGTTCATAATTGTGTGGAATACTAGTTATGGAATTGTAAGATTGAACCTTCTAAGATAAGGAATAGTAAATTAGATGCAAAGTTGTTCATCTTTATTTCCTCTCTAAACCCTTATCTTTTGTTCTTTTTTTGCAGATCTGGTTAGTTTAGGAGTTTGTTAGGTTTATAATAAGATCTTATTCCTAATACCTTGTTATAAATAATATTTATCATGTTTTCAAGTTATCCTATTATTGTTACACTATTGAAATTGTTCATTTTTGTGTAATAGGTGATTGGAGCACTTATTTATGCATTGTTTATCTTATTTGTTGATCTCCTAGTGCAATTAACCATATTTTTACTTGATTACTAGTATCCCCTTATACAAGTATAGCTACATAAGCCACTAGAATATCCAATATTTACAAGATATGGCACAAAGGGACATTGGTATTATCAATCTCTTGAGGTTGGTCTCCTTTTAAGAGAGGTGGCACATTTGGTGTTCTATCTACATATTGATGAGTGTGTCAAAACATGACTAAAACTATATAATCATGCCTTTTTCTCTTATTTTTTGGTCCCATGATGAATACGTATTTTTTTATACCATTGAATACTATGCGAGATGGTCTAATTTTCTTGGGAGTTTGCAAATAACATCACCTATTTTGAACCCCTTCATCACACATATTGAGATTTTTCTCCATTCCATGAATAGTTTCTCTTCACTCAATGGGTCTAATATATGAGTACAAGCCTGACCTTGATTAAGTTTAATAGCATAGATCTAACCTGTAAATTTTTAAATTTTAAATTTAAACTTTTTTTACCCCTTTCACTAGTTGTGTGCTAACTAAAGTATGAATTGTGCCAGATTACTCACTAGGGTGATGTATTTAAATAATGATTCTAGTTAGAAATATATTGTATAGGGGTTACCAAGAGAAGAAAGTTATGGTTTTATTAATAATTTTTTTATGAGAGCATCATATCAAAGATTTATAGCATTATTATAGAAAAATGATCCTATGTCTATTATACTCTTTCTTTATATCTTTGAATCTTTACTCAAAGTTGTAAAATAAGTTCACTAGGGGCTTGATCAAGAAGAATGTGACCCTTGTAATTCAGAAAATTTATAAAGGTTTATAAACATTAACAATCCATATAGCACTTAGACATTAAGGAAGCAAGGTAAATATGTTACATACAAAGGATAACAATCATTAAAAAAGAAATTCTTCACACACACACACACACAAGCTTGTTAAGAAAAAAGGTATCTTAACCTTGAAATTTAAAAAATTACTATTTATAGTAACTTTAAATTTGAGCATGGATGGGTCTAATTTTTTTCAAAGCTATAGAATTGTCATAAACAAGTTGGTAAAGATTCAACCCAAGATCATGCCTAGATTTCAAGATATTAAAGTTTATTATTTTTAAAATGTTTAAAGTCAAGTTCAAAGAACTTAAAAGGTTTTTTTTGGGCCTAAAAGTGGTTGTAACTATAAAATATGGTTTTGGCTTGAAAGAGTACTTCATGATATTTTCAACAGCTCAAATGGTTCATCAATCAACCTCCTAAATCAGAAGTTATGACCTTCAAAAATTGGGTCTCACGAATTAGAAAATATGAAAACATGTTGGGCATGGAAAAGAGTTTTAAGGGGGAGTTACACATGCTTGTGTGTGTTTTGACATATCATAGGATATATTTGATTGGAGATAATTTGGGCACCACGTTTTGGTGGTTTTAACTCATGGTTTTTTAAATATTGTATCTCCTATATATTAGGTGCTTGAGATGGAGGTTTTGTATGAGATAATTATAGATGTTGAGTTGTCTCTGAATTTTTATTGATGCTACTTTGTCAAATCTTGCTCTATAAGTATATTATAATCTTTTAGATTTTTTAATATAATGTACTTGATAAATTTTGGAGTGTGGGGTTTTTCTTTATGTAAATCACTATGTTGTGGTATGAAAAGTATTTATATTTACTTTTATTTAATTTTTAAAATTGTTGTTTAGATCCTATTTTTGGCATAACACTCATCTCAAGATTAGTGTAGGAAGTTATTTTGATACCTTAGCTTCCTTACAAGTGGTGTTAGAGTTTGATCATCTTTGGTTTCAATTGTGGGTTATTCAATTTTTTGAACATACAGTTTTGAGTAGGAGCTTGTGTAGAAGATACTTTATGGTCTTATTATAATAATTTTTAAATGACAAGCACATCAAGGAGAATAAAAAAATAAAATTGAAGTAAAAAATTTGAGATGTGGAAGTTGAAGATGGATGATTTCTTAATTGATCAAGATCTATGAGATGCTATTGATGAGAAAATTTTAAGGCCTATAAATGCTACTTTACTTGCTCAATATAATGTTATGGATCATAAAGCCCAGGGTCTAGTAATATTGTGTCTGATAAAATATTTTAATCAATGTCCATGAAAATTACTCTTCAAAGAAGCTATGGAATAAAATTGGTGAGATATATCAAGCCAAACATTTTGTGAACAATATCTTATTGAAGAAATTATATTCTTTGAGAATGGAAGAGGGTGGACGAATTATAGACGATCTGGAAGCATTCAATATATTGGCTCAATTGGTATCAGTTGGTGTAAAAATGGATGATGAGGAGAGATGTTAGACCTTTCTTTATTCTTTGTCTAATTTGTGGGATTCTCTCATTATGGATATTGAGAATAATTCTATTATCTTGAAGATGTTTTGGGTTCTTTTATTTTTGAAGAGATGAAGAGAAATTTATACATCAATGCTAAGGAGGCCCTAGATGTTCATGGAAGACCTAAGGAAAAAAGAAATAAGAGTGAGAAGCATGATAAATCCAAGTCTAAGGGGAGATAAAAATCTCTTAGAAAGTCCAAGGCTATTTTCTAGAATTATGGTATGCTTGGACATTTATGTAAGAATTTTAAAGAAAAAAACTTGATTATGATTTTGAGTCTAAGAAGGAAAATGGTGATGTGTTCATTTTAACTTTAGTCACTCATGCATGTAATGATACATAGTTAATTGAGTCATTTTCATTTTTCCATATGAGCTCCAATAGAGATTAGTTTTTTTAAATATGAACAATTTGATGGAGGTAAGATGTACTTGGGTGATGATTCATATTTAAATATTTATCACCATGGTAAAGTTAGAATAAATTTCCTAATGATAGAATAAAAAGGATTAATGGTGTGTTGCATATCCTTAGATTAACACAAAATTTATGATATGCGATCAAGTTAATAGATGCAGGTATGTAGGTAGTTGTTTTACATGATGCAAGATAGTTAGAGGTGATATGGTGATCACGATAGGTGTTATATATGGTACATTGTATAATCTTGACACATACATTATTGAGTGTAATAGTGCTTCTATGAAAAATAAGTTTGTGACTACTTCATTGGAATAGGTGAGGGTTTCATCTTCAACAAATGATCATAGCTTCTGGGTTCCCAAGGGTGCTCTTTCTCTTAAATCAAATTTCCCTATAGAGAAGACTATGTTATGGAAGTAGAGACTTGGCCACACTAGAGAAAATATTTTAAGGACCTTGACAAATAAAAACCTTGTTGAAGAGTTGACTGTTTGTAATCTTAATTTTGATTTTTATGAGCATTCTATTTATGGTAAAAACAATTATGTTTATTTTACTTGAGTTATTATAATTTTTGTGGTGTATTGGATCTTATTCATTTTGATGTATTTGGTCCTATAGAAATTCCTTCCATTATAAAATCTACATATTATGTTTCACTTATTATTGATTATAGCATAAGGACATGGGTATATTTTTAAAAGATTAAATATGAAGTTTTTAGTAGATTTAAAAAATTAAAGCAATGGTTGAGTTACAAATTGAAAAGAAAAGAAAATTCTTGAGGATTGATAATGGAAGTGAATTTTTCTCTAATGATTTTGATAGATTGTGTAAATATTGTGGCATTAAAAGATAAAAGACTTATCTATATTATCCCCAATATAATGGAGTTGCAAAAAAATGAACAAGATATTGATGGAGAAGGCTAGGAGTATGCTTTGTAGTTTTAGTTTAGAACAAATTTTTGGACTGAAGTTGTTGTCATTACTTGTTACTTGATTAATGGGTCTTCTACATTAGCTCTTTTTGATAAAACACCTATGATGGAATGATTGGGTCTCAAGCCTTCACTAAGATAATTTAGATTTTTTGGTTGTGAAGCATATTCACATGTTCCAAGGAAGAAGCAAACAATATTAGAGAACACAATTACAAAATGTATCTTTATTGGGCATAATTATGTTGTGAAACGATACAATATTTGAGATCATATTGTATAGAAGGTAATATATAAATTAGAAGTATTATTTTTAGAGAAACTAAGCCTTCTTATATTGCATTGTATCTAGTACAAAGTGAACAAAAATATGTGATTCAAATTCCTCCTACATCTAAGAAATTTGAATTGAGGCCCCTAAATAGATAGAAAGTTGGGGAGACCTCATCTAGCTCTAATGTTTCAGAAGATGGGGAAGAACCTACAACTCAACTTGTTTGAACTTTTAGAAGGTGTAGACAACCACCTAAACTTTATTCACCTAATGAATGAAGATGTATTTTTTCTTTGAATTCTAACATGGATGAATCTAAATATATAGAAGATTCATTAGGACTATGAATGATGTAGAATCTTGGAAGATTGTTATTGTATAAACCTAAAATTGGTTTGCAGAATCCGATTAATTAAATACAAATTATTTGATTAATTATCCTAAATTCCTCTACAATTGAATAAATATAAATATTTATTTATGTAGTTCATGTTCACATTCACATTTAAATTATTCCAATTCTTCTATTATCCCATCTTAATTAAATAAACAAAATTAAATACTTTGTTTGATTTAATTATCATTTCCCTATTGTATTCTATCACATCAAATCTTAAATTAATTAAATAAAGATTAAACACATTATTGATTAAATATCATATTCTTCTATTTTAATTTAATAAACAAATTATATAGTTTGTTCTATTAAATTATTTATCCTTCTTTGGCTAATTTAAATAAATCAAAAATATTTAAATTAAGGCATAAGGAATATTCCTCTATATTTCCTCAAAATAAAATTAGATATCCTATGTCTAATTTATGTCAAAATATGTCAAAATTAATGCCTTCAAACTTCACTGGAAGATTTGGAGACAAATTGGAGACAAATTGGAGACAAATTGCAAATTTATCTCTCAATCCTCTTCCATCAATCCTTCCTCTTCTCTTTCCTGGTGTTTTCATGGGTAGAGACAATCCCCAAAATCTTCTCAATCTCCTCCATCTCTCACCATTCAATCCTCCAGATTGAATCCAAACCTCTCTTTTTCATCCCTGTGCATTTCTACAACCAGGAAATCTATAAATAAAGCTTCATTCAACCAAGAAAAGGATCCATATTATCTAACTTATGCACTCATACTCTACAGGAATTCAAGCATTAAGCATCAAACATTCAAGCATAAAGCATCAAGCATAAAGCATTCAAGCATCCAACATTCTAGTTTTCATATCATGGCTGCCTCCTGTAGCTTCATCTAGTTTTTCATGTCAATTCATGCTATATTAGTTTCTTTTATCATCTAGATTTTATCATATTAGCTTCACATCATTGCATCAACATCATTTTGTTCTTTAGATTGTCATTTTAACATTTATAGTGTTATTTAAATCTAAGAGCACAATAGCTTAATAAATCTTTGAAGATAGGAGACAATGAGACACTTTCAGTAGATTATTAGCTTGATCTTTGATATAATGTTTCATTAAGAAGTGTTTTATTCCTTTCTACTTATTCACACTTACAATTTGGTGCCCACCATGGGGAATTAACCTCATATTTCTATCAATTTTCTTTTTCTGAAAAGTGTCGTGTAGGTTCTCGGTGTGTTCCGTTTCAATGCTTTCATCAAAAACTATAGCGCTTTCATCAAAAATTATAGCTCATCCGTGGAAAACTATGATGCTTATGTGCTTTTTTTCGGTGCTTCCATGATACTATAGCACATCTATTAAAAGTTTTAGTTCTTTCTACTATAGCACTTCCATGAACTATTTCGGCGTATCGGGTACCCATCTCCAGAAAAGATGATTTAGCACTTCCGTGAAGAACTTTGGTGCTTCGGTACTCTATTTCAACACTTTCTATTTTAGCACATTAGGTAAAAACTATAACACTTTTGTAGACTATTTTAGCGCTTTTGTAATTTTGATCTGGATCCAATGTGACTGTGGCCAAAATTTCATTTTGATACAGTTAGACTAAAATGAACCAATCCTAGGATAATCATTTGGTTTAAAATTTATCAATCCTAGGGTAGCCATTTCTAGTTTAAAATTTATCAATCCTAGGGTAGCCATCACAATTTTGCAATATCAGTTAAAAAGGACACCATGATTGTTGTGAAGGAAAATCTTCACATAGATTAGCGAAATTTGTCTTTTGGGCTTAAAACAAATCATTTATCTGTTGCGCTTGTGTGGTGAATAGGATTATGCTCTCCCCTTAATTGGGTGATCAAAGTGCCAAAATCATCCTTATTTTCATGCAAATTTATGCTTTTGTTAAAAAATTTGGAAGGCTTGTCGTAGTGGGAAAAAGTACTCACCCTACGAGATGGACCTAAGTGGAAACGCCTAAAGCCAAGGATTCCAACCCACTCTAATCAAAATGAAAGTTGTTGATGAAATTCCAACTTGACGGTAGTGAGAAAGATAAGCATCCCTAAAATCTTTTTTCTAAAAATTGGGAGGTCTCTTAAGGGATTTTATCAATTGACGCACTGCACAGAAGCCCTATCTATGATCCAAAGTGTAGTGTCCAGCAGAGTCAGTAACTAAACATTGTAATACTCATGGTGCAAGGGGAGGGAAGAATCTACCCCCAAGACACTCACCATATGATTACCAAGGACCATTTGCTGAGAGGACGAGAAATCCAACTCTGAGTATGCGCCTGGAAATGACAAAAACACGGGCGCCCTCTAAGGGGTGACACGGCTATGTGAGTCAACACAATTTCAAGATGTGGGCTGTTGAGTATAATGATGACCTATTTGACCTTAAGAGTGAGTCTATCTAAATTGTGTACTTTTGTCAAAACAAACATGTGAAAATCAATAAGGACCATTCGTGGCTCTTGAATATACACTATATGTTCATATTAAAACAATTAATCTACAATTTTCTTGTTGTGTATTCAAAATCATTAAAAATCAAATAAAAGATCATCCAAAAAATAGAAAAATCAAATCAGGTCAGAAAAATTCATGATTCGAGAGTGGAAATCAGCCAATTTTATCAAGAAAACCATCAAAGTCAACAAACCCAAGAGACCACTCAGTTATCGGGATAATTTAAGAATAAGGCATTTCTTATATCAAAGTCGAAAGATCTTGTTACAACACAAGACCTTCATTCATAGGTATCACAACTTTGCTAGAGGTCATACTCTTGATTACGTTGTAGAACCACTTTATTCATGAGATTTCTTCGAAAGGAGAGCCCTCACACAATATCACAACCATAGTCAATGCATACGTCAGTCCAACATCCCACAACCCATGAGAGAATATGCCACAAGGCCAAGTCAAATTTTGCAATAAGGAGTCTTGAACATCAACTTTCTATTTTAGCACTCTGGAAATCTGTTTCAGTGCTTCGGGACTCTGTTTAGGCGCTTTCATAAAATAGTGCTTCCAAGCACTGTTTTAGTGCTTACGGTCACTGTTTTAGCGCTTCCATCAAATAACGCTTTTATCATATTTTTTTGCGCTTTCGAGTACTGTTGTAGCGCATTTGTAAAGATAATGCTTCCATCATCTATTTCAACGCTTTTGAACTCTGTTCTAGCACTTCTGCGAAATAGCGCTTCCATGACCTGTTTTAGCACCCCTGAACTCTATTTTAGCGCTTTCAAAATAGAGAGTTCCAAATCATATTAGTTAGTTTGTCTGTCATTTACACACAGATTTTTATCAAAACAAAAGTACCTTTTTATCAGAATCATTGTCTAGAAACCAAAATCAGATAGGTTCATACAAGTTTCCAATCTTTTCAACTGAATCACAGATCTTGCAAATCATAAAGTGTCAAATCAAAACACAATCTCGATTATTATGCTAAAGTTTCATCATTAGGATATTATCATGATATTATCACGAAACAAAACATAGTAATCAAATTTTTAATCTAGTCTTATCAATAAGATATATCATCTTATTTGACTTTGTTAAAAATTCACTTGACATTTTCCAACATAGAAGATCAAATTTTGGAAGAAAGAACAAAACACTTGTATGCCAATCTTCACCAGGTTACAAAAACAAAGGCTCTTAGAGAAGGAACTTGAAACATCAAATACAATGGTAGAAGAAAATCCTTGGAATAGTTTACATCAAAGTGACAAAAATGAAATAACTCCAGAGGACATACAAACAGCCCAACAAGATCCCAAATTCCATAAATTCATGGAAAAGATCTTAGAAAAGGACATGGAGAAAAAACTCTTAATGTTGGTTGAATTAGGTGCTAAGCTTCCTAAATACTTTGATGTAAATCACCTAAGAGAAACACCTAAAACAAGCAAACCCAAAATACCACAACCCACACAAGGTATAGATCCGGTTGTTGCCTTAACATCCCAAATACAAATATTACAACAAATACAAGACATAACAAAAGGGAACACCAAAAGATATTCAATACATGAAATTTGTCCTTATCCTTTCGACTCAATAGTTGATATGATACCTTTTCCTCGACACTGTGAATTCCCCAAGTATGGCAAATACAATGGAAGAATAAATCCAATCGATCATATCCGCGAATTCAAAACCAATCGACCCTAGAGTTTTCCCAAGAGGAAACTTACCTGATGAGATTATTCCCAAGAAGTTTGGGAGGTTCATGTATGGAATGGTTTTCAAAATTACAACCAGGAATAAGGACTTTTGAAGAAGTTGTCAACAGGTTCATCTCCTAGTATTCTTTTAACATCCAACACGATGTCATGATAAAGGATCTATGATGACTGTCGCTGCAATCCTCATCATTTAACTATAAATGTCAATCCAAGGCAGTGTCCATGGCTATATGCAATAGGGAGAAGAAATCATTTGAATGCCATATTTTTTTCTACAAGCAAAATTGAAAGGAAATGCATGAAAGAGATTGCTAAAATCAAATCTAATCTAAGAACTTGTAAATGAAATTCTTGAATCAAATCTATCTTAAGAAACTTGTAAAAAAGGGAATACTGAAAATGTAAAGAGCTAGAAATGAAATGACTACTAAAAAATGAAACTACAAACAAAGAGATTGCTTGAATCAAATATAATATAAGAACTTGTAAATGAAATGCTTGAATCAAATCTATCTTAAGAAACTTGTAAAAGAGAATACTGAAAATGTAAAGAGCTAGAAATGAAATGACTACTAAGAAATGAAACTACAAACAAAGAGATTGCTGCTAAAATACTGAACTATATTATTTTATGAACTCTTCCCCCATTTGATTTATTGATTACAATGAATTTATAGAATTCATATCTTCAATTGATCTAAAAGATAAGCTTTATGATTGTGCAACCACTTGCTAGAAGATAGGAACATGTGTTAAGAGAAAAAGATAGATCTTTCTTCATCTTGTTGAGTCAATCTTCTTTGGTCGTCCAAAACAAATATGCCTATTTCGTAGCCCTTAAACAAGCTCCAAAAAGGAATTTTTCAGCTGAAAAAGTCACGTCTTCCCATTGTGTATCATTAAAGTTCATAAAACAACTCCTAGATGCTTGCAAAATGGTTCAAACTACCCAAAATTGTCTCCTAGATATTCTCCATTTGTTTGCACAATCCAAAAACTTTCCCTAATTCTTAGAACTGCCTCCTAGATGCTCTCAACTTCTGTCCAAGTCATCCCAATCTATTTTAATGCTCACAATTGCTGCTTTTACAAATTTTGGAAAGGTTCCAGAGGAACCCACAAATTCTGGAACAACTTCAAGTGTTGTCCCCCAAGTTCCAGAGCACCTGTCCACAAATTTCAGAGCAACATATTCTGGTGAATTTTTCTCTCAAACCACAAACTAGGTATTCATGAAATTTAATGGATTTTGTCACCATATTGTCTTTGAATTTCAGACCAAAAATCTCTAGAACCTAGATTGTAAATTTCAAGATATAATGAAATCTTTGACTGTTGCAACTAAAAATATCTTACTTCATCATCATACTCAGTCTTGATAACTTCATAATTAGGTGAAATATACATTTTTACATGGCTAAACGATGAGTCATTATTTTGTCTCATCAATCTATATAACTTGAAACAAAACAAAGGGGAGACATTCTTATCCTTTCTACAAAGATGGTGACGACTATTCGCTAGATATCCTCGATCCATTCTTGAGGAAGAGAAAATGAAATTGTTCATTGACAATTTGACGAAGGAGATGAGTTACAGACTTGAATTACAATGTCCTCCTACATTCGAAAAAGGTAATAGAAAATGGCCTTAAGATTCAAGAAGCGCTAGTCAAAAGAGGGGTTATTAAACATTTCAATGACAAATCAAATAACACAAATTCCTCAAATCAATACCCCAATAGTAATAAACCAAAATTTTGGCAAAAAAACCGAAATATGACTGCAAATGAAACAAAAAGTGATTTACAAAATTCCAAACCATTTTTTAACTTGATAACATCTACTTCAAAAACAAATCAAAACAACAATCAAATCGTCAAGTCAAATGTCATTCAAAACAACGAAATCAAAAAACCACAACCATACCAAAAGTAATCAAACCAATGTAGGTTCACACCTTTAGGCCAAACATTGGAATCAACGATTAAAGAACTAGTCACCAGTGGTATTGTCACCACGCGAGAAGCAAGATTCTGGGGTCCAATGGTCAAACCACCATGGTGGAATGACGCAAATTACTGCAACTTCCACAACAATAAAGGACATAAAACTAATGATTGCATGGAGTTAAAACACGTAGTTCAAGATCTGATTGACAATAACAAGGTATATGTAGATGGACCCCAAAAAAATAATGATCATTCAACCTTCAAGGATCCTTTACCAAACTATGACAAAGGAGCATCATCTTCTACGAACAACAAAGGTAAAAATATCAATCATGTCTACAATAAAATGATCCTTTGTCTTACCAAAGTAGAGAGTGATCATACCGTTGGTCATAACATGAATGAAAATGAAACCAATGACAATACTCCTTTGGATTTTCTCCCAAGCATACATATCTCTGAAAATTAAATAAACATTTTTAAAATTAGAGAACGAGAGGACTATCAACCAACAAATGTAATGAAAAGGGGGCAGTCCAAGGTAGTCTTAAAGGGAGTTGGGCCTAAAAACACATATCCACCTCCATCTCATTACAACATTGTCGATCAACTTCAAAACATTCCAGCGTAGATATCAATTCTATAACTCCTCAAACTATCTCCATCACATAAGGAGGTTCTAGAAAAAGCACTAGTTGCCACTATGGTATCAAAAAATATAGATTTTTGCTAGTTCCAAGCTATGGTGGGGCATCTGACTACACTGCATTGTCTATCATTCTCTGACAAGATGATGTCTCACTCAACCATCCCCATAACACCGCACTCCATATCAAAGTCTTGATCCATAATCATCATGTCAAAAGAGTCTTAATATATGGGCGAGCTGGTTTGAACATTTGCACCCTAAAGCTAATCCGTGCACTAGGGTATTCTGATGACGCTATTGATGCCTGAAGGAAAATGACCATAAAAGCATATGATGAGGAAGAGAGATCTTCAAAGGGACTGATTGTGTTACCCATTCAAGTGGGACCGATGATAAAAAACATAGCATGCCAAGTATTGGAAAAAGAGTTAACTTACAACATACTCTTAGGACACCCATGGATCCACGAAATGCAGGCAGTGCCTTCCACATATCACCAATGCTTAAAATTCCTAGTAAATGGACAAGAGGTGACTATATCTGTTGATTATAATCACCCTCAACATTGTGACACACTTAGAATCTCTCAAGATACCTTTGTGCCTCACAATAGGGAAGCATCTAGTTCAAAGTCATCAAGTGAAGAAAAACGTCAAAATATGACCACCAAGTGGGTAGAGAAGAAGGATAAAGCAAAAGTTACAAGTCTTGTTGATACTCAATTATCAGACAATCCAGATCCCTAAACTTCTTTATCATAGATATTTCAAGAGCAGGTCCAGCTAACAAACAAGGGAATGGGGCAATATTATATGGAGTAATCACTTAATCTTTCACAATTAATGCCATCTCCAAGGACATATGGCCAACCATCCATGATCAAAAATCAAACATCACTACCTATCATAGTTCTAGAAGAAAGGTTTGTAAAATCCGGTACCATAAAGGATGAATCAAACAACAAAGCAATCCTTGATTGGTTATACAAAGATGAGAAACCATCAACATCAAATATCAATATCAAGAATGTCAATATCAATACAGACAAATATGGAAAAGGGAAAGCTATCCTAGAAAAAATGGGTTATGAGGGACAAGGACTTGTCAGAAAAAAAAAGGAAGGAATAGTTGAACCTATTCAACCCCTCACTCTCCATTCAAAAGAGAATATGAGACTCAGATACTCTGAAGAAAAAAAACAAGGAATGACAAAGAAGGCTGTCAAAAAATCCTTCAGGTTAGAGATAGCTCTAAAATAGATTCAAATGAATATGATTAGGATCTGTGTTTTGATATATCTTACACGGATATTCAAATTGATTTAATACAACAATATGCACCTACATGTGAGGAGGCACAAAGCTCTGGGTCTAGACCATTCGTATTAGGATCATTAAATATTGATGACTCAAGTGGGGATGAACAAACATCAAGTGAACTAGATGATCTTGAAGAGGGTACCATCATTGATATCGATATCCCTAATACCAACTATGATGACATTGCTATGTCATGATGAAACTAGTATGAGTTCTATCTGTAATACTCATAACAACGTGACTCGGCAAGAGGGTTTCAAATCTTCCAGTTGTAAAAGTAAAAATAGGGATAATAGATCTAATGGTGAAAACCATTCTATGGCATCATTAGATCTTGAAAAAGAAAAAATAAAGAACGCGTCTAACGGTGAAAACCTCTCTGAGGAACCAAAAGGTGGGAGATTTAACACTCTTCCAGAACATTATCATGAGTGGTCATCAGTTCTGGTAGAACCAACATAGTGTGTAAATGTCGGCACTGAAGAAAAATAAAAAATCCTACATCTGGCATAATCCATGACAGATTGAGAGAGACTAGTTTTCATCAATTTATTTAAGGAAAGAAGCATCAACTTTTCTTGGTCATATTCTGATCTGCCAGGCTTGGATCCAAATCTTCTCATGCATCATTTGTATTTGTCTACAGGAATCAAGCCTGTGAAGAAAAAATTAAGAAAAATGCATCCTCATATCGCATTAATGGTAAAGGCTGAGTTAAAAAAATTGTTAGATGTTGGATTCATAAGGTCTATTGACTATGCCAAGTGGATATCAAACATTGTACCTATCTCAGAGCCAAACAATAGCATCAGGATATGTATGGATTTCAGGGACTTGAATAAAGCATGCCCAAAGGATGATTTCCCATTACCAAATATAGACATCATTGTGGACTTAATGATAGGGTATTCCATGTTGTCAATCATGGATGGTTTCTCTGGATACAATCAATTTAAAATAGCTCCATAGGATCAAGAAAATACTACATTTACATGTCCATGGGGAACCTTCTGCTAGAATGTCATGCCATTTGGTCTGAAAAACGTAGGAACAACCTATCAAAGAGAAATGACCACAATCTTTGATGATATGATGCACACCTTCATGGAGGATTACATGGATGATATCCTGGCTAAATCATGTACTAGGGAAGGACATCTGCATATTCTAAGAAAAATATTCACACGGCTAGAGAAATTCAATGTCAGGCTAAATCCCAAGAAGTGTCTTTGGGGTCACATCAACAAAACTATTGGGATACATTGTCTTAGAAAAGGGCATTGAAGTAGATCCAGCGAAAGTCAAGGCAATAATGGAGATGTCACCTCCTAGAAATATCAGTCAACTCAGATCACTACAGGGAAGGCTCCAATCAATCAGGAGATTTATCTACCAGTTGGAGGACAAAAGTCATCGATTCAATCATCTGTTGCATAAAAATGTTGTTTTCAAATGGGATAATGGGTGTGAGACAACGTTCGATGAAATAAAACAATATTTGACGTCACCGCCTATTATCATGTCGCCTACAGAAGGAAGGCCTCTGATACTGTACATTGCAACAACAAATATCTCTTTAGGAGCATTATTGGTACATGAAGATTATGAAGGAAAGGAACATGCCATCTACTTTATCAACAAAAATTAAAATGGATATGAAATAAATTACACTTTCATAGAGAAATCTTGCTTGGTGGTGGTGTTTTCTACTCAATAGTTGCGACATTATATTTGACTCATACAATCAGGCTAATAGCGAAGATTGACCCCTTAAAATATTTACTCAGTAAATCCACCTTAATAGGTAGACTGGCCAAGTGGGTCATGCTATTAAGTGAGTTTGATATTCAATATGTGGAGAGAAAATCCATCAAGGGTCAAGAAATTTCTGAAAAATTGGCTGAGGCTCCTTTACTAGATGATCGACCTATGACAATAGAGTTTCCAGATGCGGACATTCTGATAGTGACGCCAAAACAATTGATATTGTATTTTGATGGATCATACACATAGTGGGGATCTAGAGTAGGGATTTTTTTCATTACTCCCCAAGGACACACCATCCCGAAATCATATAAATGGATGTATCAATGTACAAATAATGTGGCTGAATATGAAGCATTAATCATTGGGGTCAAAATAGCAATTGAATGGAAGATCACGGACTTACAGGTATATGGGGACTCTCAATTAGTCATTTATTAAGTAAATGATGAGTATCATACAAAATATGAAAATTTGATGCCCTACAAACAACAAATAGACGATCTAAAACAGTTTTTTGTCAATGTCAAATTTGATCAAATTCCAAGGGCGAAGAACAAAGCTGCGGATGCTATGGCCACAATTGCTTCACTTTTACAATTTCCAAAGAAACAAGGTTGTTATGAGTTTATGGTAGAACAAGTACCATGTCCTTCTTACAATATTTTGGAATCCATTACCATATTCCATCTAGATACCATTAAAATCTCTATCTATGAGAAAACCTATGCTTATCTCAAGGACAATATCCTCCTTCCCGATCTTTCTAGGAACCAAAAACATAGTTTTATCTGCCAATCCACCCAACATATTTTAATCATCGACATCCTTTATCGTTGAGGTCTTGATGGTACCTTACTTTGATGTTTAGAACATGATGAATTTGAGACGACCTTATGTGAGGTTCATGAGGGTATTTGTGGCACTCATTCGAGTGGTATAAGTCTAGCAAAGAAAATCCTTCGTTTAGGATAATATTGGCCATGCATGGAGAAAGAGTCTTATCAGTTTGTAAAGAAATGTCAAAAATTTCAGATTCAGAGTAACCTGATTCACGCACCAGCTCAAGAATTGTACCCGTTCACATCAACATGGCCCTTTTGTCAATGGGGACTAGATCTAGTAGGAAAGATAAATCCTTCTTCATCCAATGGACACAAGTTCATAATAACAGCTACATAATACTTCACAAAATGGATAGAAGTAATGCCTCTTACAACTATAATTGGCAAGCAGATCTCATCATTCATCTTGAATTACATAATATATCGGTATGACATCCCTCAATCTATTATCACTGATAATAGACGACCATTCAAGAACCAAGATGTCCAAGAATTGTGTGAGAAGTTTCATGTCCAAAATCATTTCTCAACATCGTACTATCCTCAAGGAAATGGCCAAGTAGAGGCCTTTAACAAAACAATTGTAAAAATAATCAAGAAGATGGTTAACGATGCTAGATGTGATTGGCATGTTCATCTTAATCTTGCATTGTGGGCCTACAAAACCAGTATCAGAACACCAAAAAAAGCTACACCATATGCATTAGTATATGGATCAGAGGCCATACTACCCATTGAAGTAGAGATTCCATAACTCTGTGTATCACTAAGAGGAATCATTTCAGATGAGGATTATAGGGTATCCAGACTTCAAGAACTAGAATTGTTGGATGAAAATCGTCAACAAGCTGTCAACCATCTCACGGCTTACCATCAGAGAATATCAAGGAGCTACAATCATAAAGTAAAACCCAAAGTCTTTCAGGTTGGTGATTTGGTTCTAAAAGAGAACCCTAGAAATCAATAGGACAGGGAAAAGAAAGGGAAATTTGAGCCTAATTGGCTAGGTCCTTTTGTCATCATATCAATGTACGGATTAGGGGCCTATCAACTATCAACATCAGAAGGGGATTTTTTGATGAACCTATCAACAGTATCCATCTCAGAAAGTTCTATACTTGAATTTCCTAGTGCATGGTTCAAAATTTTGGAAAAGGGTTTCCTTGACAAAAACCTGGTAAACAGGGATCTTGGCAACATAAAATACAAAAAAAAAAAATAACAAACAAAAATGAGAAAAATAAAAGTATACAAAACAAAGAGTGTAATCAAAACATATGGTGAAAACCTGGAAATAGGTGTTGCATGTGATTCTAAACCAGATTTCCCATCTATTTTGATACATATCAGGATGATTAGTCTGGAAATCATTACCATTCGATATCATATCATTAGTCTTGCCATCATTTGCATCCATTATCAAATCATTTCACATGGTCATGTCTCACTCTAGCTTGGGGGGGCAACATCTGGATATCACTAAGGAAACAAAAACATTGACTTCACCAAAATGGGAAAACAACAGTAGGACAAGAAAATAAAAACAATGATCAAAACACAACATCAATCACCATCAGAAAGGCATCAAACATCCGTATCTATTAGAAAATCCAAAAACAAGTCAAAAAGTTAGTTTGGAAAAGCACAAAAAATCAAAAACATAAGTCTATGTTAGTTGAAATATGTGGTCTCTGCATGTGTAACGTAGGCAAGGCTAATCTTTGATCAGCCCTCGAGACCCCTCGGATAGGTTAGTAGGTTAGGTCTTTGGTCAAAATCTCAGAAAATCACAAAAACATCACAAAATCAGGACGAATGATCTAATCTGAATAATGATTGAAACACTCTAAGTAAAAGGTGGATAAATTGTATTTTTGATTGATATTATCATTTCTTTGGAGTAACTCGATGATGTAAATGAACTAGAGAAACAAGGAAGAAGAATGCTATTTTTATTGTTTGCTTTCTGTAAGTCAATCATATAAATATGGGAATTGTTGGGGGATGTGCTATGCAAATGTATCACTGATGACATTTAGAATTCACACACTAAAATGATTAATCATTGCCTATTTACACAATGAATGCTCAAGTCATCTCAGTTCAATTATACCTAGATGCTTGTGTTTGCTTGCAATATCAAAAATCATGAAAGTACTTAGGTTGTCATTGGTCTAACATATACCACTAACGATTGTACTTACTTTCAAAATCCTAAAAATATCTATGATGATACCAAGCATAAAGTATTGTTAAAATGACAATGGTTGGCATATAGTTGCATGATAAAATTAGATTGCATTCATAATAAATTCTACATCTGTAGAGTGATTGTTGCATAAATTATTCCAATTAATGATTATCTTTTCTACAAATATGATTGAGTATACTTGACATTAAACCAAAAATCATCAAAAATATATAGGAGCATCATCTCATCATTGCAAGTTTTTATCATCTCATCATTCATGCATTTAACATCAAATAGTTGTACATTTATCATACCATATTTTCCACATCATATCATAAATAAATACATCATGTTCAGTGCACCATACCATTCATTACATTATCGTCCATCACAACCCATCATTTAAGTAAATACATCATTTCCATTACATCATATTATTATCATATACATTTGATTAAATTTACACCATCCATCCATTATTTTTCATCACAACATAATCATTTTTATCATCATCACATTAAAATAAAAGAATTCACCATCCATCCATACATTTCATCACATTATGTCATAACTATCCATATATGATTCATCGCAAAAATCATCATTTAGAACATATCCATACATCATAGATCATCATTTAGAACATCATAACATCCATACATCATATACCCATACATGAGCATTTAAAATAATCATCATCACATTAAAATAAAAGCATTCATCATAGAATCATCACGTAATAAATGCATCCATCATAGAATCATCACATAATAAATGCATCCATCATAGAGTCATAAACCATCATAGATCAATAGTAATCAACTGCATATCATATATATCATCAATGCCAAGTATATAATGAAGTTTGAAATAAGAAAAGATACATCATAAAAAATGAGCTGACTCGAAGTGTACATCATGTTTCAAAAAGAATATCTCAAAATCACAAAATGGCATCTATGATCTACTACTTCCAGAATGAGCAAGAATAATAGGACCAGTACCACCACCACCCCCAGATGGACCAGGATCTCTAGGATCTCTCCGTGGAGGTTGTTTCACACCCTTGCTGACTGTCTGGGTACGTGTCCTACCACATCTCAAGGAGGCATAACTAACTCTGCGATTAGCAGGAGTTGCATCATGATATGAACCCCTATAAAACTCTGCCTCTTGGATAGCCTGCAAAACCTCCCTCATATAGTCGGAAATAGAGGTACCATCAGCTACCCTCTATAGTGTCTCAACAGTATCATGTGCCCTCTCGACAATTTGTCTAGCACTGTCCCTCTCGACTATCAAAGTACCAACCTGAGTCTGAATAGCTGCCAACTGTCCCTATACCTGTGCCAATGCCTGTGCATGAGCCTGTTCCCGACTCTACATTTGTGTCTGCATCTATACAAGAAAACCTTGTGCCTGCACCAACTGTCCCTGCAAAATATGTACTTGTGTCTATAAACTGGCAATCTGTCTCTCATGGTCAACTAAAGGAACCACCAGTGCTCGCCTCTTGTGAGGCCTGCTCGATGATGGACCAACACTGCCTGGCCTAACCCCTCTGCCACCTCCACCACCACCATCCCCGTCATCACTTTTGTTTTCATCACTAATACTCTCAGTACTGCTTCTCAACTGAGTATCATCCCCACTATCCTCCTCACCCTCAGCAACATCCTCCTCCACAGGTAAAGGTGTTGGCTCATCAGGAATGATAATTTGAGGATGTGGATGAAAGGCCAAAAATGTTGCATACTCCCCTGTCACCGTTGCCTTTGCAATATCTTTGCTCATATCCCAAGATGATGGCTAAAGAGTCCTGTATCCCTCTACCAATGTCTCATAAGACAAGAATTGCTCCCAATCTTCTACATCACTTTGCCGCCGGGCATAATGAGCAATCCCTTGAGGCATACACTATACAATACCATACTGCCTATAAATCTGCTACAATAAAAATCTCTCAAGGACAAAAGGGGTCTTTCCGATCAAATACATGGAGTCACATAAGTACCTGAGCATTGCATCATCCTCATCCCACTTCTCACAATCTATATAAGGCTGCCAGATCACACTCTTCATGTCATCCAAAACCTGTCTCCAATGCTCTAACTTACCCATCTGAGTTTGGGTAAGTCTACCTCTGTATCGAAAAACATAGGGTCTGCTTGTAGGTCTATTAAGAACTGGAAGTGGTCGTGCTATGGGAAAATGATCCCATTCCCACACCTATAAAAGAGTCACCCCTACTGACAGGCTACTTCCTCCCAAGTACACTACTGAATGTAAATCGTGATAGAGGTGGGCTAGCATACACATCCCCCATGCATATCTGGTCCCATGCACGACCATGCTCTCTAGAATATGGCCCCAACTCACAAAGAATACCTTTGAGCCATGATCAAGACAAAGGAAGCCTCCAATAAATCTAGCTAGCATTACTAGTAGACTAGCATAAGCCTCGACAATCATCCACCATCAGACACTCGGTCCTGCAATATGCTGATCCTAGAAAACTCTACGGAGTGCATCTCTCCCACCAGCGTCATGCGAATCATAGACAATGATCTCTCCCATAAATGGTATCCACAATATTCGCCACACATCCTCAGGTGTGACTGTCATCTCGCTGGTGGGTAAATGGAAGGTGTTATGGTCACTATGCCACAACTCAGCCAAAGCAGTAAGGAGACCCTGATTAATCATAATCCGGGGCATATCGAGAAGACTAGACAAACCACATTGAGCTATGATCTGAATCTCATCAGGAGTCAAATGAGGAATCAAATCAATAGTCCATGGAAACTGCTCTCACATCTGGAGATTACCCAGACCCTCTTATCACCATAACAAGTTTAAAATTAGTGCACTATGTCAAAAATCAAAAGTCATTCTACTATCAGATCCAATCAAACTTTAGTATGGATTTTCGATCAAAATTCATGAACAAACATCAATAAACCTCACCTATCATGAGGTTCATCACAAAAATTATCTAATCGCAATCATGAGGTTTATCAGATATGAAATCATTCCTCACCTATCATGAGGATCATCAAAAATAGGATTATTTATTGCCTATAATGAGATTAAGTCTTATTAATCATCAAAATTAGTCATTAGGGAATTTGGATAATAAAATCATACCAAACTGAAGAATGGACATGATCGAAATTGACGAAATCAAGGTTAACTATGTCAAAATTTGCAAATCTGACATGGATGCACTAAAATAGGCATCTAAAGCACTAAAAATCAAAAGCGGTACTTCATCATTCAGATGTGCTATAACATGCATCCAAAGTGCTACAAAACTAGAAGCACTATTTCGGCACTTCGATGCGCTAAAACAGGCATCTGAAGCGTTACTTTACTTAAAGTGCTATTTTAGCACTTCGAAGCACTAAAATAGTCTATAAAAGTGCCGCTTTAATCAAAGCGCTATAACAGACCATCAATGCATCAACTTATTGCGTCAAAGCACTAGAAATTTTAGGCACTAAGATCCGGCATCGAAGCGCTAAATTTGACTATCTAAGTGCTAAATCTTGAAAGCGCTAGAGAAATGAATGAAAGTGTTAATTCCTCAAAACACTACAACAGTTAACGAAAGCACTACACAAGAGTGCAAAGCACTACAACGCGACATTGATGCGCTAAATTATGAAAAATGTGCTAAAACGGAAAAAAGGGCACGAAAATCAAGAAAACACAAAATACGAGGTGGATTAAGGGTACATACCAGAGGTCTATAGGTGGTCGGCCACTGGTGACATCACACACGCTCAAACCGGTGAGTGTGGTATGGGATAGGAATCTTGCTCCAACTAGCTCAAATTTCTCTCTCACTAGATGTTTGAAAGTCACAAAGTACAAATGAGAATGAAAATGACCTTTTGGACCTTACATGGATTTTTGAAAAGGGATTTTTGAGGGATTTCTTTTATTTAATTAATTTTATTCATGAAATTAATTGAAATTCATCCATGGGCTATATTTTCTTCATCAATGTCAGGAGATAAATCAAATCTTCATCAAATCTTCATCAAATCATCATGAAAATTCTAAAATTCTAAAAAATCATCAAATCATTAATTTATCTCCCGAGGGGGCATATTATCGGCAATCATCTGCAAATCAATATCTGGGGCATGTCTGGGGCATATTGGATTTTTTTTTTCAATACTGACAGTAGCAACAAAATTTTCTTTGAAGCAATGCGTAAACACATCACTTCAAAGAGGGGCAAAATGTATACACCTAAAATTGGTCTAGAGAATCTGATTAATTAAATACAAATTATTTGATTAATCATCCTAAATTCTTCTACTATTGAATAAATAGAAATATTTATTTATGTAGTTCACGTTCACATTCACATTTAAATTCTTCCAATTCTTCTATTATCTCATCTTAATTAAATAAACAAAATTAAATACTTTTTTTGATTTAATTATCATTTCTCTATTGTATTCTATCACATCAAATCTTAAATTAATTAAATAAAGATTAAAAACTTTATTGATTAAATATCACATTCTTCTATTTTAATTTAATAAACAAATTCTATAGTTTGTTCTATTAAATTATTTATCCTTCTTTGGCTAATTTAAATAAATCAAAAATATTTAAATTAAGGCATAAGGAATATTCCTCTATATTTCCTCAAAATCAAATTGATATCCTATGTCTAATTTATGTCAAAATTAATGCCTTCAAACTTCACGGGAAGATTTGGAGACAAATTGGAGACAAATTACAAATTTATCTCTCAATCCTCTTCCATCAATCCTTCCTCTTCTCTTGCCTAGTGTTTTCATGGGTAGAGACAATCCCCAAAATCTTCTCAATCTCCTCCATCTCTCATCATTCAATCCTCCAGATTTAATCCAAGCCTCTCTTTGTCATCCCTGTGCATTTCTACAGCCAAGAAATCTATAGCTTCATTCAATCAAGAAAATGATCTAGATTATCTAACTTATGCACTCTTACTTTGTAGGAATTCAAGCATCAAGCATCCAAGCATCCAAAATTCTAGTTTTTATATCATGGCTGCCTCCTATAGCTTCATCTAGTTTTTCATGTCAATTCATGCTATATTAGTTTCTTTTATCATCTAGATTTTATCATATTAGCTTCACATCATTGTATCAACATCATTCCACTCTTTAGATTGTCATTTTAACAGTTATAGTGTTATTTAAATATGAGAGCACAATAGCTTAATAAATCTTTGAAGATAGGAGACAATGAGACTCTTTTAGTAGATTATTAGCTTGATCTTTGATACAATGTTTCATTAAGAAGTGTTTTATTCCTTTCTACTTATTCACACTTAGAGTTATTGATGATGAAATTACAACTTTGAAAAGAATACATAGGGTCTATTACCATTGCCCGAAGGATGAAAAAATGTTGGTTGTAAATGGGAGTTGAAGAAAAATATTATTTTAGATGGAGGTATTGAAAAGTACAAAGAACCGTTAGTTACAAAAGGTTACATTTAGGTTGGAGGTGTTGATTACGGTGACATATTTTCTATTACAAAAATGACATCCATTAGATTCTTTCTTTTTATTGATAAAACTGATAATCTAGAGAATGAGCAAACGGATGTGAAAATGAAATTTCTTCATGGTGATTTGGAGGAGTATATTGTATGACACAATCAGAGCACTATGTGGTGAAAGGTAAAAATAATTTGGTTTGTAAATTGAAGAAATATTTGTATGGCCTCAAACAAAGTTTGAGAATGTGGTATTGATAGTTTGATACAAATGTGTTGAGTTTGGGATTTGAGCATTCTAAATTAGATCATTGTATTTATTATAAATTTGATGATGATAGTTTCTTATTTATTGCATTATATGTTGGTGATATGTTATTTATTAATAAAGAGAAAATAATGACTTCAAAATAAAAGTATCAACTTGCAGCTAAATTTAAATGAAAAATCTTGGTGTAGCTAGACAAATTCTTGGGATAGAAATTAAAAGAGATAGAGTGAACATAAAACTATGGATTGGATAGATTAATTATGTTGATTTAGTTTTACAGAGGTTTAACATACATGATTGTAGATCTTTACGTTTTCCTCTTACAGTTGGAACAAACTTATTTTCTTTACAAATTGTCCAACATCTTCATTAGAGATAGAAGACATGAGAAGAATGCTTAATGAGGGTGTTGTAAAAAATTTGATGTATGTTATGTTATTTACTAGACCAAACATTTACCAAGCAGTGGGAGTTCTTTCTAGACCTATGTCTAATCCTAGTAGAGTACATTAGGACACATTTAAAATATTCTTCAGATATTTGTGGGTTACCTTAAAGTATTCCTTGTGTTATATCATGGTAATTGGATAGAATTTGAGCATTCCATTGATATTCATGATTATGTGAATTTAGACTAGGCATGGAGTAAGCAACAAGTTGTGTTTGTTTTTTAGACTATTGTAGTTGAGTATATAACAACTAATCATTCTTGTAAAGAATCTATTTGACTTAAGAGATTGTGTTCATATATTGAAATAAAATAAGGTGCAGAAAAAATTTATTGTGACATTTAAAGTGTGATTTTCTTAGCTAAGAATCCAACATTTCATCTCAAGATCAAGCACATTGATGTATATAATCATTTTGTATGATATATGGTTGAGGATGGTATGGTGAAGCTAGTTAAGGTAGAAACATTGTTGAATGTTGCAACTAAGCTTGTGAGCACAAAGAAGTTCATATGGTGTTCAAAGTCTATGGGCCTCTCAACATCTAGAAATTAAACCATGGTGTTGATACCCCCTTTTCTCTTGCAAGGTGTTCAAAAAGTGGGATAATATTAAGAAAAAGTGTCTCAATCTTGTAATTACAAAATATCACTATTCATAATAGTAAGTTTATATTTAAACATGAACGGGTCTAATTTTTTTCCAAAGATATGGAATTCCAAATAAGAATTATAGTAATTTCTTGACTGAAGATCATGTGTAGATTTCAAGATATAAAAAATTTCATTTTAAAAAGTTTCAGATTCATTTTTGAGGCACTTAGAGGTCATTTTTGGGCCCAAATGTGGCTGTAACTAGAAAAACCAATTGTAGTTTGATAGAGAACTTCATGAGGTTTCTAATGATTTAAATAGTTCATTAATTAGGCTCTTAGATCAAAAGTTATTGTAAGGAAGCTAAGGTAGCGGAATAACTTCCTACACTAATCTTGAGAGGAGAATAATGCAAAACTTTAAAAATCTTTTTAGCTACAAAAACTTAAACAAAAATAAACATAAATATCATACATACCACAACACAGTGATTTATGTCGGGAAAACCATTTCGGGAGGAAAACCCCATACTCCAAAATTCACCCAATAGATTATTCATAAATCAGGAAGATTACAATATACTTGTAGAGCAAGCTTCTCACAGGAATATACTTGACAACTTTTACGACTTTTCCAATCTTGAACTTCAAGAGGTCTTCAATCCTTCCTCAACCTAAATAAGCAACACACACAAGAGGGGAAAATTTGTTTGTTTTTTGGTGAATGGGGGTTTGCCTTGGTCAAACCCCATTTGGTTAATAAAACCTTGAATTGAAATAAAGCATGAAAGAGGGAATGAATAATGAACAATGCTGTGTTACCACTCAACAAACCCTTGGATGAACATTTGAATGTAGATCTGCAACTTGCATGAAATAACTTAAATGGATGTGGATCGTGATGCTCAAATTGATGCTTTGAATGCTTGGCTTGAATCTTGAAACCTACATCACGCTGTTAGCTCCAAAATAAAAATGATGCAAGAATTCTTTGACATGATGATTAGATCTTGAATGTTACAATAAATCTCTAATAATTTTTCTCTTGAATTCTCTTGATCATCAACTTTTCTCTAGGAATGCTTGCATAAAAATCCAAATTTCTTCTTGAAAAAAATAGACTTGATTTGATTAAATAACCTTGTATTTAGAGGTATGTATCCTTAATTTCCCAAAATTCAAATATCACAAGCCGACATTAAAATATGAATTTGGGGACCTTAAAATACCACCAAAAACATATTTTAAATTTAGGTTCAAAGGCATAGGGAGGATGGTGAATGGGTCCTAGTTCCCTATTCCTGGAACACACATTGGTCAAGGTAAAGTGTTAAGTGTTGGCATTAATTATTGTTGAGTTTACCCTTCAAAAAATGTAATTTATTAGCCTTGTAGATGTAAAACTAGGGCTTATTAAGGCATAATTAAGTCAATTTGAATTAAGAGGGCCCAAACAAGTGTGAAAATGTAAAGGGATACATTTTTCAACACTAAATTAAGGCATTATTAAGTCTATTTTAATTATGAGGGCCCAAAAAAGTGTGAAAATGTAAAGGGATACATTTTTGTACACTACATTTAGCTCCTAATTTAGTGAGAGGATGACCTTGCATCAAAATCACACTAAAATAGACAATAAAGAGAGGTCTAATTGTAAATTTTTTGGAAGGATAAGATGACAAAGAATGAGGATGATCAAACCCCCAAGATCTAAGATCTCATGGAAAAAACAACAAAGGAACAAGGAGACACATGCCTATGTTAAACATATATATGTAGCAATGATAAGATACTCAATCATACAATGTCAAAGACTCAAATAAAAAAGAAAAGAAAAAGGAAAGGGGTGGATCAAGCCACGACTATTTTTCCAACTCGATGTGGATCAAGCCTTAGTTGTTTGTCCAAAAACGTTAACAAGTGGAACTCGATGTCCACTATGAAAAAAAACAATGCACACTCAGATGGGCTAGTGAAATCTATTTTCCACTAGGTGAGCCCCCAAAAGTGGAAAATGAGAGAATCTTATTAGGCTTCGATAACCATACCAAATTTATACCTCCTGATAATTTTGATAAGGCACCACACAATATGAAATTTGAGCTTCATAAGGTTTAACAAGCTGCGTTATGCTAAACACCTATGAAAAAATATGGCCCCACTAGCAAGCAAGGTGTGTTATGCTTGGTGGCCACGAAAAATGGTTTTAACTTTGAGCTTCGCAAGGTTAGCAAGGTGCGTTATGCTAAACACTTATGAAAAAAATGCAAATAGGATAAGACATGTTCAAAGGGGTTTTTCTTAGTTCATGTAAGATCTCCTCTTAGGGAACATCATGCATAATGTCTCCAAGAGAGGAAAAGTATAGGATAAAATATTCACCACTTAGGGAGTACAATACGTAGCATCACCACTAAGAGGAATGTTATATTCCAAGAAAGGTCACACTTTTAGAGGACATCAAACCCAATGACACCAACAAGAAGAAGACACGTCGAAAGAAGTAAAAAAACTGCACTATGAAACATAGGATATAGTCAAAAATTTCAAAATGATAATGCCAATGTATGCCCCACTTTAAAGAAATTGCTAAACACCATGTTGTGAGAAATTAATTTAAAGTAGAAAATGATAAATGCTAAACAATAAAGAAGACGTGAGAGCTTATTTAGAAATCCCTATGTCAAGCATATGTTTCCAAATGAAGCTACGTCATGAAAAGGGGTTTCCCTCAAATAAAATCCCAATCAGATAAGGGATCCACAAATTTAGGGTCAGTATATGTATTTGCTACAAAGATATTATAGAGCTCAAAAACCGTCATCATTCCCCAAATAACTCATGGAACGAGAAGAATGGCACATAGAGAGTGAAAACAAAGAAAAATATTTTGGGTCAACATAGAAGAGACCTAAATGTCTCAATGCCTTGCATCATCCCCAAAAGGAAAACACAAGACAAAAGAAAAGATAAAGGTTTACAAAATATAGAAGAATGTAGATACACATAGATGAATGGACATAAAGACATGCCAAAAAAAACAATACGGGGGATCACATTACACACATGCAATCATACAAAGAACATGGAAAGAAAATAAATAAAAAGACTAGTAAGGAAAATCTGAGTCTACCTATAGTAGGTCATCTGTATCCCAATCTTGTTCATTATATGTGAAAGGCAGGAAACGAGCCAAAGGGACAACACCAAGTGTCAAACTAGGACAAGGCTATCTAACTGCTTGCCCCCACTAAGTGTAGGACAAGGATGAACTGAGATAAGTGGTGAGAATGAGATCTTTGCAATATATAAATTTTCAATGAATGTAAAACATGTAATAGTGAGTGTGTTATGATCCTACAACTATCACATGACAAGGATAAAAGTGCATTCATGCTTTATGAGTCCATATTCATCAAGGATCCTATTTAAAGCACTAAAATCATCAGTAAGATGCCCAAGATTTCTATGATATGCATAATAATTCATGTTTTTACTCTTACCTTTTTTGCTTCTATTAATAGGTGGCAATTTAATCCATTATAGATGGAGAAGTTATTCCAATTGTTGTTCAATTATTGTTTTAGTATGTAGGAATGGAAATTATTTGACTTTATAAGGTTTAGATTTCTTAATTTTTTGAGAATCTTGTTGAGGTGGATTCAAAGGAGGAGGACCTAAGATGATCCTATCATCCTTGTAAGGGATTTGTTCATTATGCAAGAGGACATTTTGGTGCAGGGCCACCAAGACCTCATTTGCATATTTTGTGTAATTTTTGGTTTACGGTTGATTTGTGTGTTTAGGTGTCTTATAAGGTCATTTATGACCATTTATAAGCTTAGAGGTTCATTTTTTATGTGTTAATTGGGTTTTGTTCAAAAGTGTAAAAAGTTGCCAAATGTGCAAAAAACTTGTCATGCAAAAAGCAAGAAAATTGTCCAAGTGGAAAAAATAAAGAAACAATTACAAAAAAATGAAATAAACCATTAATAATTATGGGATCAGTTATAAAATGATGGATACACCTTTAAGAGTCGAATAAAATCATGAGAAACTGATTTTTTTAGTTCGGTGAATGAAAAAGAAGCTGATTTTTGTGTTTTCCAAAATGTTTCAATTTGTTCTTCTATCTTTTACAGCTTGTATGGACCATGTAATGGTATGAAAGATATTTGAGTTTTCGAAGACATTAATCTACTTCATTTTGGTTTTGGTTTCATCCATTTTGGTTTAGTTTAGTGAAAGTTATTATGTTTTTACTAAAACTGGTCTGAAACCCTAGCTAAGGTAACCATGACCACTAAAAATGTCATTTCTCAAAATTCCACCATGCTAAAATCATGAAGCTTTTCCCAAAATTCTATCTCATCATTTTGAAGTCCCATTAAAGGTTTTTGGTCTTGGGTTGCACATATGAAAGATATTTCTTTGACATAAATTTTTGATTTCTAAGTGTATCCGACCCTGTAGCAGTAGTGAAGGTAAGTTTGAATGAAATAAGGAGTGGTTTGAGTTTTTTGTGATTGGTGAAGGTGTTGGGAATATGTGGAGAGGTATTTTAGACCTTTAAATTTGGTTTTTTATCATTTTTGAAGGATTAATACAAGTCATTTTATGATTGTCCCAAGAGGACTATTTTTGCAGTCATAAGCAAGGTGCTAGTGTCCAAGCAAGTTGGTGCTTTGAATGAGTCTTGGTAGTGAATATCTAATGGAAAAACCTTTGAAATGTTGTATGATGGCATCCAAGTCAGTGGTTGAGGGTTTTAAGTATTCTTTATTTATTTGGCTTTAGGCCATTAATGTTACCTTTCCTAGTTTGAACAACACAAATCTTGTAAGCCCCATGAATTGTTGCATTGTTGAGTCTCCACAAAGAAGTTGTTATGAAAATTAAAGCCTTAAGACAAGTTTTCCATGAAGTATACACTATCCCAAAGTGTGTTGGAACAAGCCTCAAGATTTCAATGGTTAGGGTCTAGAGTGGAGCACTTAGGTGCATCAAATGAAGTTGGTGTAAGAACCCTATCATTTTGAGTTGTTTTTCTAAAGAAGAGTCTTTCTCTACATCAAATCGGTATCATAGCTAGAATACCTTGAGAGTGCAAGGTACGCACTAGGACAAGAGAGTTGTGAGAGAAATTTTGTTTCAGGTTTGAAAGAGAGCCATTTACTTATATCCTTAAATAGTGATGAAACTGGGTAGAAAGTGTGTAGATTTATTCCACTGAGAGGAAGTGGGTAGAAGAGGTCTTGGAGAGTGCATCTTCCATAATATTGTTGGGTAGAGGATAGTTGTGTGTGTGAAGGTATTAGGATACTAAGAGAATGGAAATGTTGAGGAGAATACTCCATGAAGACATGAAGAGTAAGAATTTTTCAAGCAAGCAACAAGAGATGAGAAGAGAAAGGAGTGAGATGAAGAAGAAAGATGAGAAGGAAAAACAAGTAAATATTCGGCAAGAGATAATAGGGCTAAGACAAGATTTGGAACAAATTCAAAAACTTGAAGAAATAATATAGAGTATAGGAACAAGTGTGTGGAGTTGGCACATCGCCATTAACAAAATTGTCAAGTGGTCGATAAAGAAGATTATTAATCAGAAGAGGAGGCATAGGTTGGCTATCTTGAAGAAAGAAGACAAGAGTGTGAAAGAAACCCGTAGAGTTGGGGACATCAGAGAGTTGCTAGAGGAGCAAAATTCACCAAAAGAGGTGCAGGAAGTTCTCATGGAAGGGGACTTAAAGAAATATGTGAAAGAAGTGCAACAATGAGCACTAGAAGAAGAAATGGGAAAGGAGAAGAAAGTGTCCATGAAGGAGGCACTTAAGGAGACATCTTGTTCTCTTTATTTATTTTCTAATATGTTTGAGAATGTGAATGAAGGTATGTAGAATAAGGAGGAAAATACCTTGAAGATGATAGAATATATAAAGAGATTGTACACAAAAAAAGTTGAAGATGTGAAAGAAAGGAAACAAGTTGCACCAATAGAAAAAATAAGACATCTTACAATAGAGGTACATTGCAAGGTACCTAAAGATTAAAAGAGGATTATTAAAGAAAAGGAGGAAGCCTACAATGGGAAGGAGATGACAAGGCATGAAGCCCAAGAGGGGGGAACTTTGGGACAACAAGACAAATACAAGGTGAATATGAGTATAAAATTTTATTTTGATTATGCAAGTGAAAATAGGAATGCCAATTGTTAGAAACCAAGATCAAACATACAAACCAAAAAAAACCTTCCACAAGAGAAAAACAAAAAAAGCAAGAGTAATTTGCATAAAGATGTGAAAAATGAATTGTATTCAAGAATTGATAAATTACAGGAGATGAACTGCTTTATAAAATAAATGTATGCATAACCCTAAAGGTAAAACCTAATTTTGAACTAAAATTAGCTCAACTAAATAAAGATTACTTATTAATTAAGTAAAATAATTATTACCTAAGTAAACTTAATAAAGTGTAATTAAATAATCAATTAAATCAACACCCACCCTTAAGTGCAACTTAGGGAGTCTAAAAAGAATGCACCTAATGCTAGGATGAACAAGAATTCATGAACATATGAATGGGTCCAAAAAACTAGTCCATGTTAGGTACCCAAGTACAAATGCAATGAAAACTAAACCAAACGAGGTAAAGGAGAAAACCACATGGGTCAAAAATCCTCCCCAAAATAGGATGCAAAAAAAAGCTAAGTGATGAAATATGGAGGAATCTATAAGACCCCCCAAGGAAAACATCCATCACAAAGATACATGAAAGAAACCCCCCAGAAGAGAGGAATAAAGAGACCACATAGCCCCCCCATAATGAAGTAGCTCCAAAAATACCGAAGAAACCATATCTCCTGAAAGAAGTGAGAGGGGAGAAGCCTTATGAATGAAATCTCTGAAGGTGAATCAGGTGAAGCCCAAGATGTCTTCAAAGAAGTAGGTGTGACCTCAATCAATGAATACATCAAAGTAGGTGAAGACTCAAGAGAAAAATCCAAAGATGTATGACCAACTAGGTCCTATTGCACTGAAATAGAAGAAACCAAATTTGTAGCCATAGAAGTATCAACAACTACAACAGTAGGTGGAGGAGATGTAATGGATGGCTCAAGAACTAGATCTGAAGTGAGAACACCAATATTCAAGAAGCCAAATGTCTCCTATGTATGATGATTCACACTAGAAGTGTGATGAACAACTATAGGAACAAAAACACCATCGAAAGAAAAATTTGCAAAGGAATACAACCGAGATGAGTGATCCACCACCCCAATAGAAATAACCACTCTACTCTCCAAGTCTATGATGACAAATAAATTAGGTGTGAACTCCATAGATATCCTATTGCCTCCATGTGTGATCTGATAAATGGAAAGAAGGTTGTTCATCAAATGAGGAACACACAAGACATCCTGAAAAGTGTTGTCCCTAAAACTAATAGACCCCTTCCCTGTAACACTCGTGTATGTATTTTTTCACATAAAAATAGGAGATATAATGCAAGGCTCAAAGGAAGTGAACATAGATTGTGAAGAATCCATATGATGAGATGCTCTTGAATCTATAAGCCATCTCCCTGATCCATGACCTGAATGAGCACAAAGAGCATATCCCTGCATATCTGATGAAGTATGCAAACCAACTGTGCCCTTGTCAGACTTTTGTGAAGAAGAAGAATGAGGGAAAGGAGATGATGCAGAAATCATAGAAGGCAAATCAATCTGATGTTTCTGAAGAAGATTCTTTAGCTCATCAATTTCCTTCTTATAGAAACTATGTTATTCATGTCCTTCCCTCTTGCAATATGCACATGTAATCTTCTTGTTCTCAAATGGTTTCCCTTAGAAGAGGAGGATGAATATGAGGAATCCTTTTACTGCTCATGAGATTTTGAATCCTTTTATTTCTATTTCTTGCCTTTTCCTGTAGAAGCCTTCCGATCTTTGGGATTTTGTGATGCAATAAGTTATTGTGATGTAAAAGGTTTCAACTTGCCCATGCTAGCCAAATTAGCTTTCTCCTCAGTGAGAGATGAAGCAAATTCATCAAGAGAGGGCATAGTGAATCTAGTACCAAGAGCATCCCTAGTGGCATAAAAGGTAGATACAAAAATTGAATAATTTGGTCCAAGCTTAGAAAGAATGGACAATATCAACTGAGATTACTACTACTGAATACCGTAGTGTGTCAACTAAAATCTAAGAGACTTTAGTTTTGTGAAGAAATCTTGGATGCTATCAAAATCCCTAGGATTTAAGCCAATAAGCTCATTCTCCAACTGGAATCCTCTCATAGTATCCTGCTTCCCAAACAAAGACTCCAAAGTAGTCCAAATCTAATGGGGTGTAGTGCAAGACTCAAAATGAAAAAGAAGATTAGGGGAAATAGACAAACATAATTTACCAAAATCCTCATCACACCTATTAAACCAGTTCCTCTTTTTAGCAGCACATGTAGGTTCAACTTTTGTACCCATGGTCACTCTATACAACCCTTTGTCAATCAAATGAATCTCCATTTTTTTTTTCCAACCAAAGTAGTTTAATGGAGCAAGGTGTGAAATATTATGTGAATCCATGATGAAAAAAACATTATATACTCTCAATGCAAAAAAAAATTCTCTTTAATTCAAAAAAATAGCCTAAATTGCTCATTTCCCAAGAAAATAACCAAGAAAGAAAAATCTAAGATCTGAAAAAAATAGATACCTGGTAAAAATTCTATAAACATTAGGTCTAATATTTGTGAAGAGGACTGAGTCAACTTTTCGATGCCGCAAGAGTCATGAAAAATTGATACCTGAGTCAAAAGTTATGCCTCTTAGATTGAAAATAACTACTTATGAATTTAGAGGTCTGCAACATAAAATTGGACAAAAATTTGGTAAAACCACCTATAGTACTAGAATGGGCTCGAAACAGCTTTCCAACGATATCTCCTTTGTGAAAAATGAACACCGTATGCAAAAGTTATGCCTGATTTACTGAAAGTGCTCCAATTTGGCCAATAAGGCCTACAGGTAGTCCCACGGGCTAAAAGAAAGCCCCTGGTCACCTAGGTGGACCAGGGGGCTAGCGGATGGGGGTTGGAGCAAAGCCTCTAGTCACCCATGTTATTATGGGATGGGACTAAAGCGGTCATTAAGGGATGGGCGCTTAGCGCCTGGTCACCCATGTGACTGACGGTTAGCGTTGAAGGGCCGACGAGGGCTAATGCAGGTCAACGACAGGTTGGGTGGTGATGGTCATTGGGAGAAACTAAGGTGGCTGCTTGGCAACTGAGCGGTGGCCATTAGGCAGCACTATATTTTAAATTGGAGGCACTTTTATTTCTTTTTTTTTTAACCTCGTAAAGTGTGTTGGAGAGGTCGTACAACTTCCCTAGAAAATGTTTTTTTGCCTTTTTTAAAAATGCTCCAAAATTGACTAAATGCTAGATGTTCCTAGGGTTTTTGGCCCCTACAAATGTGATGGTGAGCTCCGTTTTGCCTGAAAAATCCCAAAATCGTTTTCTACCCCTAGATCTTGCAAAAAATCACCAAACTTGAAACCCTTGCTGATATGGCAAATGGTGATGAAAATCAATGAAACAAAAGTCAACCCTGACTTTTTCTAGTGCTTTGAATCCAATGGAGATGCCTAATCTGATCCAAAACACTCGAGAAATAGGCTTAAGGTATGAAACACTCGAGGATCCCAAAAATTTCTCTGTAATGAATTTCTCCAAAAAATTGAGAAGGGGTTGTGAATCAAGGCTCTAATACCATGTTAGAAACCAAGATCAGACATTCAAACTAGAAAAAACCTTCCACAAGAGAAAAATATAAAAAGCAAGAGAAATTTTCATAAAGATGTGCAAAATGAATTGTATTCAGGAATTGATAAATTACAAGAGATGAATTGCTTTATAAAATAAATGTATGCATAACCCTAAAGGTAAAACCTAATGTTGAACCAAAATTAGCTCAACTAAATAAAGCTTACTTATTAATTAAGTAAAATAATTACTACCTAAGTAAACTTAATAAAGTGTAATTAAATAATCAATTACACTAACATCAACATACAAGGTAGAAAGAAGAAAAGTAAATTAATGGATCATGGCTATATAGTACCATTTTGGCAAAGAGAATCTGTTGTAAAGGAACAACAGGTAGAAGGTAAGAAACATGGAGATGATCAAGCCAAGCATGGAGAGGATCACAAGAAGTTTATCAAACAACTCCGTATGCAACACAATTGGAAGAAGAGAAAGAAAAGAAAACCTCTAAAGTTGGAGTGCATCCTTGATACCAAGGAACTCAAGAAGACAAGAAACAAAACATATTTGAAATATTTGGTCAAATGGAGGGGTCTTCCTATGGAAGATGCTACTTGGATGTATGAAGATGATATTTTCAAGCATGGATATACTATTGTAGGTCTGCATTCAAGTGGAACTTGAATCTTTTCTTCCCCGGGTGTATGGTGCAGGGTCACTAGGACCTCATTTTCATATTTTATGTAATTTTTGGTTTTAGGTTGCTTTGTAGGTTTAGGTGTCTTATAAGGTCATTTATGAACATTTAGAAGCTTAGGGGTTCATTTTTTATGTGTTAATTGGCTTTTGTTCAAAAGTGTAAAAATTTGCCAAATGTGCAAAAAGCAAGAAAGTTGTCCAAGTTACAAAAAGAAAAATAAATTACAAAACAAAGAAAAAAACCATTCCTAATGATGGTATTAGTTGTATAATGGATGGATACACCTTGAAGATTCGAAGAGAAGCATGAGAAACTAATTTTTGTAGTTTGGTGAATGAAAAAGAAGCTAATTTTTGTGTTTTCCAAAACATTTCAGACTGTTATGCTATCTTGTAGGGATTGTACGACCCATGTAGTGGTCTGAAAACTATTGGAGTTTGTGAAGACATGAATCTACTTAATTTTGGTTTTGGTTTCATTCATTTTGGTTTAGTTTAGTGAAAGTTATTTTGTTTTTACTAAATCTGGTTTGAAAACCTAGCTAAGGTTAACCATGAGCACTAAAAATGTGATTTCTCAAAATTCCACCATGCTAAAATTATGAAAATTTTCCAAAAATTCTATCTCATAATTTTGAAGGCCCATGAAAGGTTGTGGGTCTTGGTCTTCAAATATGAAAGAGATTTCTTTGACAAAAATTTCTGATTTTTGAGTGTATTCGAACCTGTAGCAGCAGTGAAGGTAAGTTTGAATGAAATAAGGAGTGGTTTGGGTTATTTGTGATTGTTGAAGGTGTTGGGAATATGTGGAGAGATCTTTCAGACTTGTACCTTGGGGTTTTGATCATTTTTGAAGGGTTAATACAAGTCATCTTATGCCTATCCCAAGAGGACTATTTTTATAGTCATAACCAAGGTGCTAGTGTCCAAGCAAGTTGGTGCTTTGAATGAGTCTTGGTAGTGAATAGCTGGTGGAAACACCTTTTAAATTTTGTATGAAGGCCTCCAAGTCAGTGGTTGAGGGTTTGAAGCAGTCTTTATTGAATTGGATTTAGGCCATTAATGTTGCCTTCCCTAGTTTGAACAACACAAACCTTGTAAGCCCCATGAATTATTGCATTGTTGAGTCTCCACAAAGAAGTTGTTATGACCATTCAATCCCCAAGACAAGTCTTCTATGAAGTCTACACTATCCCAAAGTGTGTTGGAACAAGCCTCAAGAGTTCAATGCTCAGGGTCTAGATTGGAGCACTTAGGTGCATCAAATGAAGTTGGTGTAAGAACCCTGCCATTTTGAGTTGTTTTTCTAAAGAAGAGTCTTTCTTTGCATCAAATTTGTTTCCTTGAAAGATGTGAGGGGGGAGGATCTCGAAATCCTAGTCCTTTAGTATCTTCAATTTTGATTTTTTCTAACAACTTATGAATCTCATGTTCATTTGTTGTGTCACATCCTTTGTTAGATAAGATCTTAAAGCCTTGGCCATAAGTCTCTTCTAGGTTGATGGTTGTGTTGGTGACTTTATTATCATAAGATGGATGCGTATGCACTTGGTTAGGGAGACTAGGTTCACTCATTATTGAAGTTTTAGGCTTGGTTTGTGATTTAATCTCAGGATGTAGAAGACCAAACATCTTTAGTGGTCGAATAATAGGAGGAGTTGGTTGTTGCATGGAGGGGTAAAATGATGCATTTTTTCAAGGTTGTCAAGACAATTACATATGAAATTATGCATACTTTCATCATCTTCACCTAAGATTTCAACTTCATGAGGACAATCATTAGGGGTTGGTTGAACATGATTAGGTTTTATTTCATTAGGATCATTACCAAATACACAACTTGAGACATCAACCAAAGATGTTAAGGACTTCCATATATTACCAATACACATGTCCATTATGCAAGAATGAATTGAAATGCAAAGAGATTACACATTTTCAGATTTGAAGAAAGATAATTTTATGATTATATTATGTAAAAAACTTTAAATGATGTCTTTTTTAAATGCAAATTTGAAATCAAACAATGCACTAAATTTGAAAAATTAACCTTAATATAAATGATTTCAGCAAATAGAAATTCTAGAAACTGAAACAACAAACTGAATGCATGAATACAGAAGGAAGAAATAGTGTTTTTGATGCTCATAAAAGCATAAAAATCCTTGACCAAAGACTCATTCGCCCATGGGCGAATAGGTCTCACTTTAGGGTTTTAAAAAAATAATTTCATTTATGAGTTGATTTTTATGCTTTTTAGATTCTGGTTTCAAACAGATGGTTATAGTTTCAAATTTCTAGAAAATCAGATCTAAATGCAAGTGCAAAATGATGTTAAATGACAAGCAAAAAGACCTAGTTTGAGATGCAATTTGGATTCAGTTTTTTGATGTAAATGACTGATCATGCAATGCTATGTAAACACTATACAAAATGACTAAGAATTTTGAATTTTCCAAATTTTAAAGAATGCAAAAATGCAAACCTAAAACCCTAAATGAGACGCAAACTAATACAAGTAAACAACCCTAAATGAGATGCAAATCAATGCAAATCAATGTAAGGTAATGCAAATCCTAGATCTGGGGTTGAAAATAGACTCCAAAATTATAAAGTTATGATGCTCAAAAGTTAGGTTCACCAAAATGAAATATAGAAAAATAGAAAAATAGGTTTATGGATTGAAAGGGGGTTCAACAATTTAAATGTATACCTATTTCTCACTATTTCATCAAGAAATGAGATCCCCACAAAAATTTGACTAACAAACCTTAGGTGAATCAACTCAATGCAAGAATCTTCAGATTTCCTTATGCTTTGAGGATGGGGGTCAAGTTCAAACAACACTTTTGAGAGAAAAACAAAAAAATAGAAAATCAATCTGATTATGTTAATTCAGACTTGAAACAACAATATGAAACTGAATATTAGCAGAAACAAAAAATTGATTGCAGATATGAGAAGGGCAGAATGATGTTTACTAGTCACCAAAATTCACTTTCTGGAAGTTTCCAAGGACTCATTCACCCATGGGTGAATGGCTCTTTTGTCAGGGTTTTTCAGCAACTTTCAGGAGCCTCTGATGCTAATCTATAACTTCTGATTTGTCTAGGTTTCAATGTCAAAAATTCAGAAATCAGATCTGTAAGTTAGATTATGTGATTTGACAACAACTTTTTCAACTTTTGCAACTATTCCAATCTTGCACTTCAAGACCTGTCTTCAATCCTTCTCCAATCTAAATTTGCAACACACACAAGAGGGGAAAAAATGTTTGTTTTTGGTGAATGGGGGTTTTCCTTAGTCAAATCTCGTTTGGGTAATTAAACCTTGAATTGAAATAAAGCATGAAAGAGGGAATGAAAAATGAACAATGCTATTTTACCACTCAACAAACCCTTGGATGAACCTTTGAATGTAGATCTATAACTTGCATGAAATGGTTTCAATGGATGTGGATCTTGATGCTTGAATTGATGCTTTGAATGCTTGACTCGAATCTCAAAACCTATATCACAATGATAGCTCCAAAAACATGCATGATGCAAGAAGACTTTGAGATGATGATTATATCTTGAATGCTGCAATAAATATTTGATAATTCTACTCTTGAATGCTATTGACCATCAACATTTCTCTAGGAATTCTTGCATAAAACTCTAGATTTCTTCTTGACAAAATTAGACTTGATTTGATAAAATAACCCTGCATTTATAGGTATGTGTATGCACACAAAAATGGTCTAGAGCATTACATATTAAATTAATACTTGCTATTTGATTAACATTCTTAATTCCTCTACTATTATAAATAAATTGTTAAATTTATTTATATGGTTCATATTTTAATTCTTCTTTTCCAAAATTCACTTTCTTTCTAAATTAATTAAATGGACAAATTAATCAATTTGTTATTTAATTGGTTTTCCCTCTTCCTATTAAATTTGAACTTTTAAATTCAAATTGGAATATTCTTCTAAAATTGGTTAAAACGCACAAATGAATTAATTTGGCATCTTGCTAATTTACCATATTCTTTTAAATTGAACTTTTAATTCTATTTAAGAACATTTCTACATATTTCCTCTAACCACCTCCAACGCACCTGCCACCTCATCATGTGTCTCACAAAAATGAATTTTATAAATTGGAAAATGTGAAATTTCTTCAACAAATTTGCAACCAATTTGGAACTAACTAAGACACATGGGTCCTTCTTCTCTGTGATTCCCTTTAACACTTGGAAATTTGTCTTGTTGAAGGGAACCATCTCCCTGATTCCCTTTAACCTCCTTGTGGTCGACTATTGATGTTGTAGGATCACAATCCCAATCGTCCATTGTTGCCACATCACCGTGAGCCTTAGAAAATATATAAATAGGACCATTTTCTACAACTTTTGAACAAGTAGAATTCAACAAGTTTATGTTGCAGGAATTTCATTGAAGTTTGAAGGCATTTGAAGAGCATTGTACTTGCATTTTGATATTGTAGCTTGTTTTAAGCATTACCATGGTATTTCCATTTTAGTATTTATTTTTCTTGCATTCTCTCACATAGTATTGTCTTTATCTTCCCATCATTAAATCTAGTTTCATTTCAAAAACAATCTCTTAGCATAGATCATTCATCAATTTATTTTCAAAAACACAAAAATATAGGCATGTAGGCATTTTAGTTTGCATGGTGAAATATCTACTCATTTCTTAGGTTTCCATTCTATACATTCATGTGCAAAACCAATTCTAAGAGCATGGATTGAAGAATCACCAAGAATAGAGAAAGATGATATGAGTTCGAATGCAGGATTGTAATAATTTATTTTATTACATTTCCTTTGTTAGATTTAATACATTTCATCGCGTGTGTGTTGTTTAGTTTTAATTATTAATACTCATCGACACATATTTTCAAGCACACATAAATTAGCACCCACCGTGGGGCCCAGTCCTAGATTTAATCCATTTTCTAGCAAGTTTTATTTCACATGTTTCGTCAAAATATCTGAAATGACGCATATGAATTTTTCTTTGATGCATTCAAACTCTATTTTGGCACATTGAGTTTCTTGTTTCGGTGCATTGTGTTGTTCTTCCAGCGCATTTGGATTTTGTTTTGACACGTTGGGTCTCTATTCCGACGCATCTTGCTGTTATTTCAGTGCATCAAGAATTTTTTAAATTATGTTATGTACTTATCTAGTTTAGCGTGTTCACTTGATCAATCAATGAATTTGGTTATTCTTTCAGTGCATTCAGTAGTTTGGCGCATTCGATTTGAGTTTTAGCGCATTTGGTTACTATAATGGTGCATCTAGTTTTTACTATAGATTTTCCAAATTCCTAAAACTAATTCTCTATTTTTCTGTTTTCAGGTACCTATCATGCAATCAAAGACCTTATTGAAACACATAAAAGACCGTTTTCAAATAAAAATGGAATAAAACTACTAACCATTGTCTACAGAGTTAAATCTAGTTGTTATTTTCCTTTTGGTTAAGTTAGGAATCTAGCATAACTAGGAAGGTTGATTTACAACCATGTCAATTGTGTTTGGAATGGTAGGTGAGTATGCTCTCCCCTTAACTGGGTGATCAAAAAGCTAGAGTCATTCACTTTATTTACATTTTTAACCTTAGAGGGCCTACCTCCCTACTTTGAAAGGAGGGAACGACCCAACCGATAACATGCTAGAAGCTAAGTGACTTCCAACCGGTATATAAATGCGGGTGCTCAAGGAAATTTTGAGTATCACAATCACCATTCTGACAAGAAGGGAAACAATGGTCTCTTGTTGAATGTATGGTGCACCAGAAATGGAAAGTCCTTACTAAAACCCTTTTGTTGTATTTTTCCAAAAATTACCCTATCTATTCTTTGGTGCAACAACGGTCATTGCGAAGGCATCCACATTTTCATAATTTTTAGTAGAGATGATCAAATTGCCATGGGAGATTCATGGGATTTGGAAGCTTGGTTGGCCTAAGAAGTGATTACATTTTAAGGGGGAGCCAGTGCAGCCAAGCTTCTGAATTCATCCACTAAGAATATGCGGTTGGAGTAAAATCCACGTGGAATCCAAAAGAATATAGTCTTACGCAACCTAGGTAACATTCTTGTTTGATGTGTGTTACAAATGTGTTTTTAAACCAATTTAAAAATAAAACATCACAAACATATTCAATCATTGATTCAAAAGAAAATCCAACTTAAACAGTCTAAATTCATTGTCAAAAACCAGAAAAAAATGTCAAACTATCAAAAACTAGAAAGTATTTTCTAGTTCAACGCATCTAGTGACTGTCCTAGTGCATTGCTTGCATATTTTATCACATCTTGCCTCTATTCTAGTGCATACTTGTCATAAAATAGTACATCCATTTGTTGTTATCCCGCAATGTGTTGTAGTGCATCTTGCAATCTGTCATAGTGCATCCCTGTCATTCTATAGCACATTCATTATTTGTTATAGCGCATTCATTCTTTGTTATAGCGCATTCATTTTTTGTTTTGGCATATATAGTCTTTTATACAATGCATCTATACCTTCCTATAGCACATATGATTTTTAGCGCATCCAAGCACTATTTTGGTGCATTGGGTAAATCTGCAAACATAGATTGATTTTGACTTGCTATCCACAAATTGACATCAGGTTTAGGGGTCCCTTTTCAAATATAATCTTATCCTTGTCATAATTTTTCCTCGATCATGGTAGAGCCAAAATAATCTTATGTTAAGGGATTGAAAATCAACAAAATTTGTCAAGAAATCCCTTGCTAAGAGAATCAGAAAACCCAAGAAGCCACTTAGCTATAATAAAATTTTGAGAAAGAGGTGCTTCTTGTATCAAATTAGGAAGGTCTTGTTTGATTACCGAACTTTCCTCCATAGATATCACGACTTTGATAGAGGATATACTGAGGATTTTTCTTTAGAGCCTTTGTCTTCATGAGCCTATTATCAATGAAGATCTCTTTCACAAATACATAATCATAGTCAACCCATTCGCCATTCTTACATTTTGTAACCTACAATACAATACTCTAACCATCCAAATCAATTCCTATAGAAAAATAATAGCCTCAAACTTGTTGAAACCCGCATTCTCAAGTGAAAATATCTCATCTAATCCTTGATCAAGCATTCAAAAGTGCCTCCTCATCATCCCATTTTCTGATTTAGCAACTACATTTCACCATCAAGATTTATCATCCTTGATTGGGATTCATCATCTGTCATCTCAAAATAAAGCTTGCTCAACCAAATTTCAACCAATTCTTTTGGCACTCGCCAAACTTTGGTCAAACATTTAGAATTTTTTTGTCACTTGTATGTCTATCTTAACAAGATTGCAAAAGCGAACATTAGAGAAAAAAGAAATCAAAAACTAGGAAACCATGGTAGAGAGAGAGGAAAATCCCTTTTTTTGAATTCATCTAGAGGAGGTTGAAGAGATAATAGAGGAAACAATGGAGCAAGCCCAACAAGACCCAAATTTCCATAAGTTCATGGAAAAGATTTTTGAGAAAGACGGAGAGAAATAACTTTTAATGTTGGAAAATAAAGGATTCAAATTACTTGATGATTTTGATGTTACAAAATTGCAAAAGATTCCTAAGAAAATAGAAATAGATACCAATGAAAATGAGGAAAGAAACAAAGACTAATGATCCCATGGATGGCTTAACACAATAGATACAAGCCCTTCAACAACAAATGCAAAACATGCAAATGGGGGCTACTAAGAGGTATTCCATACAAGATATATGTCCTTACCCATTCGATCCAAGTGTAAACATGATACCATTCCCTAAACACTGTGAATTCCCAAAATTTGATAAGTATAATGAAAAAACAAATCCAATTGAGGTTATTCCCATGCAGCTTGGGAGGATAGTGTATGCAGTGGTTCTCACAACTACCTCCAAGGATTAAATTTTTTGAGTAATTGGTTAACAAGTTTATCATGCAATATTCTTATAATATCCAACACAAAATCATGATGAAAGACCTTTGTAACATCAAACAGAAGAAAGGAGAATCATTCCTAGTATTCTTGCAAAGGTGGAGAAGGTTATTCACGAGGTATCCCCGCCCTATACCAGAAAAAGAAAAGATGGAGGTGTTTATCGACAACCTAAATGATGACATGACCTACACGTTGGAATTACAATGTCCCCCCACTTTTGAAAAACTCATCAAAAATGGGATTAAAATTGAGGAAACCTTAGTCAAGAGGAGCATCTTGAAAATATATAACGAAAACAACTCATCCAGCCCCTCTAATAATGATAAACCAAAGTTCTGGCAGAAATACAACAATAATAATAATGATAATTCAGCAAAAACACATAATGCCAAACTGGTTTTTTAATCTATCAGGAGTTATACCCAAAGCTAACCCAACTTCCAATCCTGATACGAATTAGAACAATGCCAATCAAAACACAAACCCGGGGAATAATCAGAGCAATAACAATCCTCCACCTAGACTACCGTGTCAAATAGGGAAAAACCACATAAAGTTTACTCCTTTAGATCAATCCTATGAATTTGCATTGAAAGAGATTATAATAAAAAATATCATCACTCTCCTCGACACTCGAGGATTTGAACCCAAAGTAAAATTATCCTAATAGAATGAGGCTCACTTTTGTGAATTTCATTGATGCAAAGGTCACTTGACAAATAGTTGCATGCAACTGAAACATAAAATACAAGACTTGATCGACAACAAGATCATAGAAATTGAGGAACCTCAAACAAACATTGATCATGGGGTGTTCAAGAATCCTTTGCCAAATTATGAGAAAGGGAAATCTTCCAACATAAATGGCAAGGGAAAAGGCATGAATTATATTTATGATGACACCATCCTTCATATCTCAATTGTTGAAGACCATACAAATGACCTTGACATCAATAACACATTGGACCTCATCGCAACCAATCCACCAATCATTGATACCAACATTTCCTCTCATCAAATAAATAATCCCCAACAAGACACGGTTGTGATAGATAATCAAATAAATGTCATCAAGATCAAGGGAAAACAAGATAGTGTCCCTGTAAACTTGACCACAAGGGATCAAACCAAATGTGTTTTGAAAGGAAACGCCGCTAAAACACACGATGCTCCATCTCAGAAATACAACATTGTTGATCAACTTCAAAAAATTCTCACATAAATATCAATATAGGAGCTTCTTAAAATCTCACCCACTCACAAGGAGATCTTGGAAAAATCTTTAGTGGATACAAAGGTACCCAATAATCTAGAAGTATGCACTTTCCAATCCATGGTGGGACACCTAGTTTCACCTCACTGCTTATCTTTTTTTCTGAAAATGATGATGTATCTCCCACTCATCTGCATAACACTGCACTTCATATTGAGGTCCTCATCTATATGAGTCACGTCAAATGCATCCTAATAGACAGAGGATTCGGTCTTAATATTTGTACTTTAAAACTTGTTCGTGCATTGGGGTTCTCTGACAATTGATCCAAGGAAGAAAATCACCATTAAGGCTTATGATGATGAGGAAAGAGCTTCAAATGGATTGATTATATTGCCAATTCAAGTGGGTCCAATTCAAAGAGATGTGGTTTTTCAAGTCCTGGACAAAGATCTGACATATAATATTCTCTTGGGTCATCCTTGGATCCATGAGATGCAAGTTGTCCCTTCGACATACCACCAGTGTCTCAAATTTCCTTGCAATGGGCATGAGATTGCTATTCATGCTGAATTTAATGGTCCTCAATAATGTAATACCCTTAAATCTGTTCAAGATCTATTTGTGTCGCACAACCATGAAGCTCCTAGTTCTACATCTAATATCCTTGGTAATTCAAGTTCATCCTCCAATTAGGCAGAGAAAGAAGAAAAACCACCCCTTCTACATCAACTAATCCTGAAGTCCAGCTTAATAATTTGGCTAAACAATTTGAAAAGAAATTCCAACTCAAAGATAAGGGTGTCAGCGAATATTCCATTGAACAACCCCTTTGTCTTTCACAAATAAATTCACCTAAATCATATGGTCAACCATCAAACTCATCATCCTCCCATTTGGTCACAAATTTTTGATGGTTGATTCATAAAATGAAGCACTCAAGAGGAGGAATCCAAAGAAAAATATATCTTGAACTAACTCTACAAAGATGAAACGGATTCCCAAGCAACAATGGCAAACATCCAAACCACTCAGTATGGTAAAGGATCCTTAATCCTAGAAAAAATGGGATATGATGGGAAAGGAAGTATTGAAAAAAGAAAAGAAGGCATTGTTGAACCCATCCAACCCATCATAACCAATCCAAGGGACAAAATAGGATTGGGATATAAAGAACACTAGAAGGAAGAGGAGACAAAAGAGGACATAAAACATAAATTTGCTTAACAGATTCTACAACTACAAGAAAGTAATGTCTATGATTCTGATTCCAATAAATATGAGTGGGATTCCCTGTCAGAAGAGTCCTACCATGACAAAGGCATTGATGTGATACATAAGTATACCCTTGTACTTAAGGAGGGACAAGGCTAAAGGCTAAGACCAGTTGAAGTAGGATCATAAAATATCGATGATTCGAGTGAAGACGGTCAAAATATTAGCGATACAAATCATTTGAAAGAGAATGACATCATATATCTTGACCTTTCCATAGTACTATATGATAACGATATAGCTATTAGAACCCTTAAGTCCTCTGACCTGAACCCATCTGACAACCCCCTACCATTGCGACATCCTGAACTCATAGATTGAGACCAAGCCGAGCCTATTGATATCCCCACCTTTTTAAATGACGAGGCCAACATAAATTTCCTCTGCGTCATAAACGCTGAAATAGGTTCCACCATTGAACATCATAAAGAAGCTTCCCGACGGGGGAGTCCCAAATTTTCAACTGCAAAATAAATGAAACAAAAGAAGGATCTGATGGTGAAAACCATTCCATGGCATTATCAGATCTAGAAAGATTAAAAATAAAGAGTGCATCCAACGGTGAAAACCTCCCAGAGGTGCCAAAGGATGGTAAATTTGACATATCCCCAAACATTTCCAAGAAAGATCTAAATTCCTAATTGAACCAATGCAGTCCATCAATGTCAGTAGTGCAGAAATAGTAAAGAATCTCTACCTAGCAGAGTCATTGATAGAACATGAAAAGCCCAACTTTGTCAAATTCTTTGAGTACCAAGTCAATTTTTCCTGGTCCTATGCCAATATGTCAGGGATTGATCCAGATCTTATCATGCATCATTTGTCTCTTCCTTCAAGAATCAATCCAGTTAAACAAAAATTGAGAAAGATGCATCCTCATATTGCATTGTTGGTGAAGGTGGAATTAAAGAAGTTATTGGATGTCAGATTCATTAGACCCATTGATTTTGTAGAGTGGATATCTAATATTGTACCTGTCTCCAAGCCTGATGGTAGCATAAGGATTTTCACTGACTTTAGGGACCTCAACAAGGCTTTCCCTAAAGATGATTTCCCTTTGCCAAATATTAACATCATTTTAGACTTGACAGCGGGTCATGGCATGTTATCACTAATGGATGGATTTTCTGGCTATAACCAAATCAAGATTGATCCTGAAGACCAAGATAAGACAACCTTCACTTGTCCATAGGGAACCTTCTGTTGGAACGCCATGCCCTTCGGGTTGAAAAATGTAGGGGCCACATATCAGAGAGCGATGACAACTATTTTCCATGACATGATGCATACTTTCATGGAGGACTATGTGGATGAATTTTTGGAAAAATCCCACACTAGAGAAGGACATCTAGAGATATTAGACAAACTATTCACCTATTTGGAAAAGTTCAATGTTTGCCTAAATCTGAAGAAATTTGTATTTGGGGTAACATCAGCAAAACTATTTGGTTACATAGTGTCAGAGAAGGGTATTTGAGGTGGATCCTGCAAAGGTGAAAGCTACAATGGAGATGCCACCGCCAAAGAACATCAGTCAATTAAGGTCCCTTCAGGGTAGGTTCCAATTAATCAGGAGGTTCATATCACAACTGGTAGACAAGACTCATCCCTTCACTCATCTGTTACACAAGAATATTTCTTTTCGATGGGATGAGAAATGTGAGGCAACCTTCAATCAACTAAGACAACACCTAATGAGTCCACCTATTCTAGCACCCCTAGAAGAAGGAAAGCCTCTTCTATTATACATCGCCACGACTGATAGATCATTGGGAGACTTGTTAGAACAGGAAGATTTAACAGGGAAGTAGAAAGAAATTTATTACATCAACAAAACTTTAAATGGTTATGAGATCAATTATAAACCCATCGAGAAAGCTTGTCTAGCTATAGTTTTCACCAAAAAACAATTGTAGCACTATATGCTTACTCATACCGTCAAACTCATCACCAAAATAGATCCACTGAAATACCTCCTAACAAAATAAAATATGATAGGAAGGTTGGTCAAATGGGTGATGATACTCGATGAATTTGACATACAATATGTTGGTAGAAAATAAATTAAAGGGCAAGCCATTGTCAATCAACTAGTTGAGGCACCACTCATGATGATCATCCCCTACATGTCAAATTTCTGGATGTGGATGTCCTGACAATAAGAACCAAGTAGTGAGTGTTGTACTTTGATGGTTCCTATACTCAACATGGATCAAGAGCCAAAATTTTATTTATCACTCCCCTAGGGCACACCATTCTAAAGTCATATCGCCTGATGTTTCTTTGCACCAACAACACAACAAAATATGAGGCCCTCACCATCGGCATAAAAATAGTTGTCGAATGGAAAATTATAGAGTTGTAGGTCTACAGGGACTCTCAATTAGTCATCAATCAGGTCAATAATGATTACAAAACCAAGGATGATAACTGATTCCCTATAAGAGAATTATTGATGACTTTAAGAAATATGTTGACATGAAATTTGCTCAAATTCTGAGTGACAAAAACGTTGTTGATGTCATAGCCACTATTGCTTCTTTGTTGCAGATTCTAGAGAAATGAGGTAATTATGAGTTCATGGCGGAACAATTGTTTACCCCTGCATATGATAACCCTAAATCCCAACTTATATGCCACTTAGACAATGTTGATACCTCCATCTCCGAGAGGATTTATACTTACCTAAAAGACAATACCTTACCTCCCAATCTCTCCCACAACAAAAAATGAAATTTCATCCACCAAGTTGCTCGCCATACCCTTATAGTTGATGTCCTATACCAAAGAGGTCTTGATGGAACTGTCTTACGATGTCTAGAAATCAAAAAGTCTGACACGACTTTACAAGAATTCCATGAGGGTATTTGTGACACTCATTCAAGCAGCCTAACTCTCGCTAAAAAAATCCTTTGTTTGGGATACTACTGATCGAATATGGAGAGAGAAGCTTTCTGGTTTGTCAAGACATGTAGGAAATTCCAGATACACGATAATCTTATTCACGCACCAACACAGGAATTGCAACCTTTTACATTAACATGGCCATTCTGTCAATGGAGGTTGGATCTTGTGGGAAAAAATCACCCATCTTCATCAAATGGACACAAGTTCATTATCACAGCCATAGAGTATTTCATGAAGTGGGTCGAAGCCATGCCTCTAATCAACATCACGGGGAAGCAGATTTCATCCTTCATCCTGAACCACATCATTTGCAGATACGGTATCCCTCAATCCATTGTCATTAATAATGGAAGACCTTTTAAGAATTAGGATGTGCAAGAACTCTATGAGAGATTCCATATCCAACATCAATTTTCTATGCCCTATTACCCTCAAGGGAATGGCCAAGTAGAGGCCTCTAACAAAACTATCCTAAAAATCCTAAAGAAAATTGTCAATGATGTTGAACGTGATTGACATACTCAACTGAATCCTACTTTGTGGGCCTATCATACAAGTATCTGTACCACCATATGAGCCACACCATATGCCCTCATCTATGGATCTAAAGTCATTTTTCCCATTGAGGTGGAGACACCATCACTTCATGTGTCTTTGAAAGGCATCATCTCAGATGAAGACTACTGTGTGTCTAGGTTGCAAGAGCTGGAATTTCTAGATGAACTTCACCAGCTTGCAGTAGATCACCTAAAGGCATATCAACAATGAATGTCCCGAAGCTACAATCACAAGGTCAAACCAAGAACATTTCAGGTAATTAATCTAGTATTAAAGGAAAATCCTCGAAATCAGCAGGATCGAGAGAAGAAAGGGAAATTTGAGCCAAATTGGTTGGGTCCTTTTGTTATTGTATTAGTCTTTGGATCGGGGGCATATCAATTATCTACACCAGAGGGAGATCTATTGGAAGAATTGATGAAAAACCTTCATTTGAAAAAATTCTACACATGATGTATCTAGTGAATGTCAAAAAATCCTAAAAAAATAAAAAATATCAAATAAAGTCCTAAAAAAATCAAAAAATCAAAAAAAGTCCTTAAAAAGTTAAAAAAACACCTGAAAAAATCATAAAAAAAAGAGAAAAAATACAAACATACAAAAAAAAGTAAAAAATCAAAAAAATGGTTGCCCTGATGAAAACCTGGCAAACAAGCATCTTGGTAACAGCAAAAAAACAAATAAATAATAAAATCTAAAAAGTGTAATAAAAAAAAGTGGTGAAAACCTAGCAACATGCATTATTTGTGATTGAGTCAGCTCCTCTGCTTGTTTGGGCCTATGAGTGATCGACCACTTCTCTGCTATCCCTATGCATTCATGCTTATCTTGCAGTAAGATTCATGTCCACATCCGGCTATTGCGGCCATGTCTCACCATGGCTTGGTCATCATTATACATATCCATAATAAATATTTTTTTGTCTCTCACTGGGGGAAAAATCTTGATCTCACTGGGGGAAAACATTCGTTGAACGTAAGCAAACCAACAAGAAAACAAACAACAAGGCAACTTTGGCACAAACAACAATCACTGTAACCATTAAACTGAACATCGAACATGAACTGATCAACCAATCTATCATCCAAATCAAATCACTCATCACTGAAGGATCATCTTCTGAATCATGGTTGGATCACTTTAACACACATGCTCAATTTCTTATATCTTGATTGTTGTTATTGTAGATACCAAAAATTGGTCTAGGCCTACAAGTACACATTCGACATAATTTTCTATAGTTCGTTGTCGTGATTAAATAATGTTTATTATTTAATTACCCTTTCTAATACATATTTCCTCTATTAATTAAATACTCATTTTTCATTAATTCATAAATGACCTTTATTCAACCTTGATTAATTAAATAAATCATATTTGTTTAATTATGTCCCTAACTAATTAATTCTTCTTTCTTAATTAAATATGTATTATTTAATTAAACCCCCTTTATCTATCAATTATTTAATTTACACCCCCCCTTTTATCATATTTCAACTATAATTAAATATCTTTATTTAATTATTCATTTATTTCCCTTTATCTATAATTAAATATTTATTATTTAATTATTCATTTAATCCTTTTCAAAATTCAATTAAATAAATTATCTTTATTTATTTAATTAAAGTCTCTTATTTTCAAATGTTGAATTAAATCAACATTTAATTCATATTTAATTATTTATGTCATATTCTTCTATCAATCAGTTATCTAATCATTCACTCACCTTCTAACTTGAGATCTATTTTTAGTTCTCCAGTTATCTCTGGGTTTAACATCTGATTATCTCTGCGAGAGAACTCTTTGTCACAACTAGTCAGTTAACTAGTTCCAACTCATATGCATGATCTATTTTATTAATTAAATATCTTTATTTAATTAATTAACTCATGTTTGCATTAAAATGCATTAGTCTTCTAGTTCCAACTTTGGCTTTTGCATACAAAGTCTATTTCGTCTATTTTTGGAGATTAAGATATTGAACTCACATTCTAACTTAGTCTCTATCTCCAGCCTCTCCTGAACTCGTGTTCTGACTCACGTTCTAACTCATGTTCTATCTAAGATAGAACTCACATCACATGGAATTCATCAATCCCATCCGTCGATCTCTCTTTCAATCTGAGCTGATCGTTCGAAAACCCAAAATCTATAAAATGGCCTGTCATTATCATTATTCCTCCTCCAGAAATCACATACTTTTGAGAAGAGACTTATCTTCAATATTTTTCTTACACTCGATGAAGTTATACTTGCATTCAAACACAGAAATCTGAGGGTAAGAATACTAAAAAATAAAAATGGAGAAGAATAATCAAGATAATTCGAAGGGGTGAACGCATATTCGATGAGAGATTTCCATTAAATTGTTTAGTTTGTTTAGTTTATTTCCTCGTTCTTTGTTGTTTGATTTTAGATTATTATTTAGATTAGGATTAACTTTGTTATTCTAGTTGTAGATTATTCATCGTCATTCGAAGATACATCTACTTTTAATCTACTGTTACATTTGGTGAACTCAACGTGAATCACGCTTCAAAATCCGCACATATTTTCGTCTTTCTATTTTTCTGTTTTTCGTTCTTTTTTTTACAGGTTTTTCGTACGGCACACTACATCTGTTCCGCAAAATGAAGCATCTGTATTAGCAAGCCACATCTGTGAAAAACAGCGACGCATCCGCCATCACAAACCGCATTCATGAAGTCATGAACCGCATCCGCCTGTCAACAAAATTCGCAAACTGCATCCACCTATCAATAGTCAAACCGCATATGTGGCTCCAAAAGCCGCATCTATCTAGTAATATTTTTTCTGGTTTTTAGTCATTTTCGTACATCCATATTTTTAGTTTTCGTTTTTTGGGTTGTTTGGATTTTTGCTAAAGTTTTTTTTAGTTGTGTTAAGGAGGAATAACATAGTGTTTGCAGGATGAAGCATTGAATACCATTAAAAACCTAAGACAATTTTTTGCAGGACGAAAGTTGAAGAACAATGAACTACTGATAAATTTGAATGCAGGATCTAATGCCTTTGTGTCAATTTATTTATTTAAGCAAGATTTTGTTTGGTAGATAGATAATCGTCGTGTGAGTTAAAAATAATTTTTTGATTGATAGATAGACAATTTTCATTTGGATTAAAAAGAACCATTGCCTTCTTTGTTTGGTGCTTTGCATGTTTTTGTCACCCTTACGATTCAGTAATCGAAGTATCTTCTCCCCTTGCACAATCATTGGATCCTAGGTGTAAGAGAAACAATTACTGACTCTAGAACTTGGGTCTGTCTTGGTGGGAAAAAGTACTCACCCCAAGATGACTCAAACTGGTAGCACGCTAAAGCCAAGCGACTTCCAGCCGGTATATAAAAGAGGATTCTTGGAGAAACCCAAGAATCACGTGCACTATTCCGACGAGATGGACAAAAATGGACTCTCGCCGATGTTGGATAGTGTCCCATGAACGGAATGCCCTTATTAAACACCTTATTATAGAGTTACCAAAATCCTACCTACTTGTTGGCGTAGCAGGGTCGGCCCTATGAAGTCGTCTTATATTCTTACGGTTTATGTGTGGAAATAAAATGTATGCCATGGGAGTTTCATGGATACAGTAGCTTGGCTGCCTTGTATAAGTGAGTGTCATGGAGGGGAGCCAGTGGGGTCAAGCTACTAGTCATTCACCATAAATATGCATAGCTGGAGAAATCCAAGTAAGAACTCAACAAGTATTGTCCTAAAAGCCTAGGTTGTAAATATTTTTTGAGTATTAACAGTCCCATCATCACAAAAACTGAAAATACATTGATTGTTGTGTTTGTTCTATGTTGTATTCGTTAAAAACTTGATCAAATAAACAAAGTCAGTCAACAAATTTTGGGAAAAATTTCAACTATCAGAAAACTGAGTCGCATTTGTCAGTTTAATTGTCGCATGTGTATTAGCGAGTCGCATCTGTCTGTCAAAACATTCACTTTTCATAGTTTGCATATCATGAGTCACAACTGTCACATTCTGAGCCGCATGTGTGCATGCAAACCACATCTGTCATTTTTTGAGCCGCATGTGTATCGGTAAATCGCATTTGTCATAGGATAAACCGCAATTGTTAGAATACTTCATGCCCTGTCAAAAAACCGCATCTGTCAGAATCTGAACCACAACTGTTTAGTGAACCGCATTTGCCTATCAACAGAAAACATCAAAAACTATGAGCTGAGTCTGAAACATCATTGTCAATATTTTCTCTAGGTTCTTAAGATCAACCTTGGATTAGAAACTAGTAAATTTTGCTCAAAAACCTTGCATCATTAGGTGTCATATACGTATTAGTTATAGTAAACGTCTTAGTCATAGTCATCCTAAGTCGCATGCATATAGATACTTCCTAGGAAATTTCATATCGTAGAAATAAAGATAACTTTCTTCGTCATTGGATACATTCATGTTCTGGTTTTTCATAATCATTGAACCTAGTCACTTTAGTCCTTTTGTGAATCTTTCCAGCTCAATAGTCTAGTTTTGGAAATTCACTTTGTCAATTGTCCTTGTCCTACAATTAGGTTCCTTTGTTAAACACAAATCCTTGCATGCATTTATTCCATAAGTGGTAGGTTATACCCGTCTTAGACTCATTTATCATCATAGTCTACTCGAGATTTTGCATATTGTCCATCCTATCATACGTCATCTTAGAATACATATTTGTAGAAGCCATTTTAGCAACGCCATTTATTGTTCGAAAAATCCAAAAATATAGACATAGGTCATCTCAATTTTTATACATAGTCTGCATTACCCATTTTGAGCAACTTTTTCATTGTCGAAACAAGGTCCAAAAAGAAACACAAAGCAATGACAGACCTTAACAAATTCATCAATCTATTCGAAAATCAACCGTCAGGAAGTAAAAAACCACACAAGCCTTTGCTTGAAAAACACGTCACTAGAGACACACATGGGAAAATTTACATAGAAGACATAGATGTAGCAGTGCAAGATCCTAAGTTTGCATCCTTCATGGATGAATGTTTGCTAAATGATCCCCAACGCTATCTAGCAAAGTTTCTAGTAGAAGGTGTTTCACTACCACCAGGATTTGATATTCATACTTTGACAACAGAGTCTACTCAACCAACACAAACTGCGACATCAAGTGTCTCTATTCCCCAAATTACCGTAGCGATACCAACTAGCATATTTACTCAGACATCATCAATTGTAAGCATTATCCCTTTCAACATAACACAAGGTTTACAATTTACTGCGAGGGCAACTTCCTCCAACCCCTTTGGCACCAACACGATCGGTAAGAGATCCAAAGTTGGTGGGAACATTCCTATACCAAATCAAATCATTCAGACAGGTAGCATAAATATACCAAATCAAACCATTCAGACAGGAAGCATTCCTATACCAACTCAGACCATTCAGGCAAGGAATATCCCTATACCAAATCAACACATCCTAATAGGATATATTCCCTCGCCAAATCACAACCCGTCACAGAACATGGCATATCAGAACACCTACATTGATCCAAATAACACAAAAACCATGTCCTTGACACAATTCGATGTCCTTCAAAACCAAATGCAAACTCTTCAACAAAAGATGGACGACATGTCTATGTCAGGCAAATGAACTATCTCAGCACAAGATCTATGTCCATGTCCATTTGACAAAGCGCTCTATATGACACCTTTCCCCCATGGATACATTAAACCAAATTTTCCTAAGTATAATGGGAGGAAGAATCCTTTAGATCACATTAGAGAATTCTCAATGGCATGCATGGACATATCATATGACCCCACATACTTGATGCGCCTATTTCCATGAACCCTCATAGGGATAGCGTTGGAATGGTTTTCTAAATTTCCATATGGTATACGATCCTAGGGTGAATTGGCTGAGAAGTTTGTCGAACATTTTGCCTTAAACATAGACAACGAAGTAACCATGGCAACCTTCTGCCAAACGATACAAGAAGATGGTGAGATGCATCACTTTCTTCCAAATATGGAGAAGTCTAGCTAGCCATTGTCCAATTGAAATACCCGAAAAACAAAAGGTTACAATCTTCCTCGAAAACATCAATCCGAAACTGAGAGGTGAATTATGGGTACAATGTTGCACTTCATTACTTGACTTGGTACAAAAGGGGATCATCCTTGAAAAGGGCCTTATTGACAAAGGCGAAATAAAAGTACCAGGCAAGAGCCCAATTTTCCAACATCCAAATGTGTCGAATGATAGAAACAAGTTTTGGTCTAGGAACAAGAATGTCACGAATGACGGCATTGTTGATGCTAAACACATACATATTGGAATGGTTATCACACTTAGAGGGTACAACCAAAATGAATACATGATGAAAAGTCTAGATCAAATGGCTAAATTATGTCCAGAACTCGCAACAAAGACCCCAAAGGAGATTTCCTACGTGTGAATTTACACCTTTAGGACAACCAATCGAGGTAGTTTTCAAAGAATTGGTCAAACATAATCTCATCAAACCTTTGGAACCAAGAGAGTATGATCATGGATAGTTCAAACCTTCATGGTGGGATGATAACACTTTCTGTGACTATCATCGAATGAAAGGGCACAACCTACAACAATGTCACCAATTAAATTATATCATTCAAGACTTTGTTGAAAACGGATCCATAGAGGTAAACGGGAAAAAAAATACTAGAAACAATGATCATAAGGTCTTCACAGACCCATTACATGACCACACAAAAGGAAACGCCTCTGGTTCGGGAACCAAGAACAATCCCTCTGCCAATTACACCAACTCCAAGTATGACTATGGGAAAGGAAAGACCATATATAGCCTCCAAGCCACAAATGAACATGTTGATACCGTCATCATTAAGAAGCACCTAGAATGTAATGTGAACACATGTAGGACTAAAATAATTATTCCAAGTCCTTCTTCTAAACCACCTACACAGAGGCCCAAGTATAGATACAATCTCATCAATCAATTGAGCAAAACCCTTGCACAAATATCTATCTTGGAACTATTGAATTTGTCACCAGAACATCGAGCTATACTTGACAAAGCATTACAAAATACTATTGTTTCCACGGACTTGGATGTCAATCGCTTCAAAGAAATGGTGGGATATTTGACCAACTCACATCATGCCACATTTTCCCAACAATACTACTCAACCAAAAAGTCTGATCATAATGACCCACTACATCTTGAAGTCCTAGTCCATCAAACCAAAGTCCGACGAGTCTTGGTAGACAGAGGAGCAGGTTTGAACCTATGTACCCTAAAATTGGTTAAGGCATTAGGATTCTCAGAAGACTGTGTGACACTTCTAAGAGTATAGTCATCAAGGCTTATGATGATGAGCAAAGGTCATCCAAAGTATTTGTCATGCTCCCTATCAGAATTGGCCAAACGATCATGAACACCAGCTTCCAAGTCTTGGATCTCACCCTTCCATACAACTTGTTGTTAGGTAGACCTTGGATACACACAATGAGAGTCGTCCCTTCAACATACCACCAATGTCTTAAGTTCTCATATAATGGCACAAAGATCACTATTGATGGTGATGTAGATCCTTTCCAATATTTTACAAGCCTAAGAGACCTTCCACAACAACAAGTACCAGTTAACCAAGAAGCTTCATCATCCAATTTATCCCAATACGTTGACCCATCATGTCTCACTAATTCCATTTCATTTAAACCACCATCGTCCACTCCTAAACTCGAGATCCAAGACAAGGGCTATGGCGAATATAATATAAAGGCATCATACTGCGTCAATCAACTAATTCCACCTAAGGCATATGGCCTACCCATGATAGATAGAAGACAGTCAGTGGTCACATTTCATGTTCCCCCTACAATGACATTAACTAAATGGGGAGAGTTAAGTGAAGAAATTGTGGATCAAGGTGATTCCTAGTTATATCAAGAAGATCATGAATACCCCTCCCCGTCTATTCAAATAGCTAAGGACCAGTATGGAAAAGGCTTTAAGATAATGCAAAATGAAGGATATGACGAGCACAGTGGGTTAGGACTATATCAAAATGGAAGGATGGAACCGATCACTGTCTACCAATGACCAAAATACTTAGGGCTAGGGTGTCAACCACTTAGAATTGGGTTTCCTGGTACTTCGTCAAATTTTCAAGAGGAAGTGAGTGCTTGCGCAGACATCAAGATATCTCGTGAACCACTTCCCCCAGTTTACGACAAACCCCAAGTTTACGAAAAACCTCTAGTTTATGATGAATCCCCTTACTCAAGCGATGGTGAATGGGAATCCTTTTCATCTACTAGTACCATGAACATAGATGCCCTATTTGGAGAATTGGACTTCAACGTGAAACTTGTACCAAAACAATCTACTCTTCATCCTAAGAAACACTTGTCCAAAGAAGAATGGAAAGAGAACTATTATTAGGAAACCTTTGATCATGCATCTTGGGCACCTAACAAACCATCTTCTGATGAATCAGCCCTCACTATAGTCCCACATTAGAGTATACCTACCCCTAGGATGAAAAACAAGAAGGAGTTGGTCCAAAACTTCTGTGACCATGTCAACCATTCTATACTCACCTTGTCAACAGCTACCTTTAAGAAATCCGATGATGACATGCCCCTTATATATTCCAAACTTATCGACTGGGATCAACAAGGTACACCTATCATAGATACATTCGAGAATGATGAAGCAATTGTTGAGTTCATGGGACTTAGAGAAGGCATACCAAGAGGGGATCATAAAGTAGATTTTACCATAGACTTGGATGATAAAGCATATTTTGGGGAGTCTATTTACACATCTAGTCACAAAAATGAGAATGAAAAGAAAAAAGACAATGAAAATAAAAATGATGAGTCCCTAGGTGAAAACCGAAAGGCACCTTTGGATGATGAAAAGGTCAAAATAAAGGCGTATCCAAGGGTGAAAACCTCTCTGAGGCACCCAAGGATAGAGGTTTAAATATTCTCCCCGTTGAACAAGAAAAGTCATTGATGCTAGTAGAAGAGTTGTTGTAGTCAACGTAGGTACAAAAGAGAATCCTCAGATAGTATATTTTGCAGCTTCTTTAACAGAGACAGAACAACATGAGTTTAAGAACTTCTTCAAAAAGAGACAGATAAACTTTGCATGGTCGTATGCTAACATTCCTGGGCTGGATCCAGACCTAATATTGCATCATTTGCCACTATAGCCAGGTATTAATCAAATTAAATAGAAGCTAAGGAAAATGCATCCACAAATTGCTCTATTGGTCAAGGCAGAACTTAAGAAACTCTTGGATGTAGGATTCATAAGGACAATAGACTATGCATATTGGATATCAAATCTTGTACTAGTGACTAAACCAATTGGGGGAATTCGCATTTGCACTAAATTTAGAGACATCAATAAGGCATGTCCTAAGGATGACTTCCCTTTGTCGAATATCGACATGATAGTAGATCTTACAACAAGATACGAGATGCTATCCCTCATGGATGGTTTTTGTGGATATAACTAGATTAAGATAGCAGCTGAAGACCAACACAAGACAACTTTCACATGTCCATGGGGCACATACTGTTGGAATGTTATGTCGTTTGGCTTTAAGAATGCAGGAGCTACCTATCAATGGGAAATGACTATGATTTTCCATGAATTTGTACATACCCTCATGGAAGATTATGTAGATGACATTATAGCCAAATCAGAAACAAGGGAAGATCATTTGAAGGTTTTAGACAAGATATTCTAGAGGCTAGAGAATTACAAGGTCAAGCTAAATCCGAAGAAGTGTGTCTTTGGGGTGAAATTAGGGAAACTGTTAGGGTATATCATCTCTCGAAGAGGAATTGAAGTAGATCTAGAGAAGGTAAGAGCTATCATATAAATTCCTCCTCCAATTAGCATTGGTCAACTCAGAACCCTACAGGGGAGATTACAGTCCATTAGGTGTTTCATAGTACAACTGGCAAATAAAATACACCCATTTCAGCATCTACTCAAGAAAGGAGTACCATTTGTGTGGACACCTAAATTTCAAGAGGCCTTCTAGAAAATCAAGGACTATTTGCTTACTCCACCAGTCTTAATGCCACCTATAGAGGGAAAACCATTGATACTTTACATCTCAGCAGCTCAGTCATCATTAGGGGCTCTTCTCGCACAACACGATGATCAAGGTCATGAGAGAGCAGTCTATTATATTATTCATACCTTAGTGGGATATGAATTGAATTATAGCAACATAGAACATGCCTATCTAGCGGTAGTTTTTGCTACCCAAAAAATTCGGCACTATATGCTCAATGAACAAAAAATGTTAATTGCAAAGATTGATCCACTTAAATACCTCTTAAGTAAGGCAGCTTTAACAAGCCGATTGGCTAAATGGGTTATGATACTTAGCGAGTATGACATTCAATATGTCAAAAGGAAGGCTATAAAAGGACAGGTGATTATAGATCAACTAGTAGATGCACATATAAAGGCGGACCATCCATTAGTGGCAGATTTTCTAGATGAATTTCTCTTCAACATTGACATTAAAACCAAATGGAAACTGTACTATGATGGGTCACATACAAATCATGGTTTAGGAGCTGGTATCTTATTTGTCACACCTCAAGGTGATACCACTCCTAAATCATTTAGGATTGCTTTCCCTTGTACGAACAATATAGCAAAATACGAAGCCTTAGTGACAGGCTTAAAAATGGAAGCTCAATGGAAAATTAAGAGGCTACATGTCTTTGGCGACTCTCAACTGGTAATCCGATAGGTAAATGATGATTACGAGACTAAGGATGAAAAACTTGCACCTTACAAGCGAATGGCTGATAGTTTCAAATAGTATTTCAATGATATAACTTTTCAACAAATACCATGTATCCAGAATAGAGCTGTAGATGCTATGGAAACTGTGGGTTCCTTGTTGGATATTCTGAGTAATGTGCCTAAGTTTGAGTTTCTGGTTGAACAACTATTGGTCCCCGCTTATGATGTCCCCGATATGGCGATAGTGTGTACCAGTTTTGGTCCTACATCTCCTTGGTATAAAGACATATTCGACTACCTCACTGATCAAACCTTACCCCAAGACTTGTCCAATAACCAACGTCGAACCTTCATCCGAAAGTCAGCTAAGTACACCATCATTGGAGAAACCCTGTATAGACATACCTTAGATAACGCCCTAATGAGATGTCTCAATGCTGAAGAAGCACAAACAAATTTTCAAGCGATACACGAGGGTATATGTGGATCTTATTTGAGTGGTCCTACTCTAGCCCATAAGATTATAAGACTAGGTTACTATTGGCATACAATGGAGAAAGACTCATACGTCTTTGTAAAGAAATGTAGACAATGTCAAATACATGGAGACTTGATAAGGGTGCCAACGTAGGAGCTTTGTCCAATTACTTCACCATGGCCCTTCTTTCAATGGGGACTTGACCTCATAGGTAAGATACACCCTTCATCATCCAACTGCCATAAATTCATCATCACCGCCACTAAATACTTCACCAAATGGATTGAAGCTATTCCCATGACCTACATCATCGACACACAAATATCTAAGTTTATCCCAAACTATATCATTTGTCGATATGGTGTACCCCAATCCATAATCACAGACAATGGATGCCCATTCAAGAACCAAGAAGTACGCCATTTATGTGAAGAATTCCACATCGAACACCGTTTCTCCACCTCGTATTACCCACAAGGTAATGGCCAAGCTGAGGCATCTAATAAGATAATTGTTAGAATCCTTAAGAAGACTATCAATAACATTGGTCGTGACTGGCACCTATAGCTTAATCTTGCCTTATGGGCTTATCACACAAGCATCCATACTCCCACCGGTGGCACTCCATATTCCCTCGTATTCGGGTTCGAAGCTATTGTTGATGGTGTTTTTATGCACTTCACAACACAGGTAATACATGGGCGCATTACCTCTCTTGAAAGACAATCTTCCACAATCAAATTGCAGAACACTATCCCAAGGTCTCTCGGGTGTTAGGTCATGACGAGGCTTGGAATATTTCAGTTGATTTATGTGATTTTCTGGAATCACAAGGCGGTCTTACATGGTTGGAGCTATAAGAGAATTGATTCAATGGATGGAGTTTTATGGATTTGGAATTACTATGCTTTGTTGCAGGTTCAGGCAGCAGTCTTAGACTCCATTGTTTTGTCAGATTTGGCTTTACAATTTGCAACGAACCTTGACACAAGTTGCTTCTAAAAAAAAGGAAAAAGAAAAGGGCGAGGAAGGAAGATGTTTCCCAGACCTGCAACTACCAATGAACAGTGATCATGGAGGTTCTAGCTGTGGACAGTTTCCTTTAACAAAATTTCACTTAATCAGATTTCTCACAATATCATGAAACCTGTGCTATCTTCTAAGGATTGTAGATATTCATCATTCATTCGCTATGGGAAGGTGAATAAAGATGAGATTCAATGAGCAGCAATGAAATCAAAGTCCAGACTAACTTTGCACAGTCATCTACCTTCAACAAATGACCAAAAGTATGGACAAAGAAAGGATACACATAGCGGCAATCTCCAAAATCAGAGGTATCATACTAAATCTATCAAGTCTAATCTAAGGACATTCAAAGCAGCAAAGTATCTTAAAGAAAATCTATAACTAAAAGGGAGAGGAATCATGAAACATATTGAGAAACCCATAAATACACCAGAAAATGACTGTATTTGCTATTATAATTTTTGTAGTATGCCTTTACAACAACTCAACTCCCTTAAAATGAGAGGAGAGCCCTATTTATAGTTTTCCAAAAACAAAATGAGTGGCCAAGATTCGATTCTATTGTGTGTCCAGGACTCACTTTACATTAGGGTTTCACCTACCCCCAAACATATTATATTTATAACTAATTTCTTGTTCCTTGCCTATTTCGTCATCTAGTGACAACACTGTAGCAAATTTGTCTTTTAGCCATTTGCCCTCTATTGTAGCTTATTCTTTAAGGAACTCTTCGTTGTTGACGAGATTTCCTTCTTGCTTCCTCAATGCGACATATTCCACGAAGCTCAGGATCAGGGATTGAAACTTGTTCAACTCCATGATGTCGGATCGCAAAATTTGATAACTCCATTCCTGAGAATTGCTGCCAAGCTTCTTCCAGTCATCATCATACTTAGCAGCATTTTCCTCGAAAAGTTCTGACTGTGTAAAGGCTCGAGCAGTGAAGCACATGAATTCGGTGGTGACCTCGACGGACATCCCATCTTCCATAATCTTCAAGAAGTGGGGCTTTATATCCTCAGGATTAAGCTCGGTCGTAGGTAGCTCATACCCCATCATCATCTTGAGGTATCGGGCACATTCCTCTCTGGAATCTCTTGCCCATTCAATGTCTGGCACTATCCTCTCCAAGATTTTCTCAAGCCTCCTCTTTCGGTGATCAAAATCCCTCCTCCAGGTGTCAACTAACCAGTGATCATCATCTTTGAAGGCAAAGTCCTTTTCCCAGACATCGCTTGGTAATGCGAGTATGGCCTCAATCTTTGGGTAGGCCACATCATACATCTTTGGGAACTCTTCACAAATTTTCCTCGAACCCTCAAGAGTCTTTTGGACTTCTAGGAACTTATTCATTGTCCAGACAACCAGGTTGATGCCCGTGTTTCCAATGTCCAAGACCTGCCGGAACCAATTTTCCGTAGTCTTGTCCAAGTTTCGTCTCTTCTTCAGCTTGTTAATTTTTTCCTGGGAGAAAAACTGAGGTGGGGCCGATGATGTTGTCGGCTGCTCGTTCGAGGATGACCACTGTTGAATATAAGCCATTAAATCAGCCACTTGTTCCTTTAGTTCTTCTTTGGAGATCTTATCTTGCTGGATAAGGTGCACCACTATGGTGACTGATTCTTGGAGGTGCTCAACTTTTTTCTCTCTCGTGGCCACTCCCAAGTCAATGGTGGAGACGTTGTAAGTTATGCCTTGCTCTCCAACCATCGTCACTGCTATTTGCACTGCCCTTGATCCTGAGACATCCATGGTCACTTTTGACCTGACCTTTGGCTTCTTTGCCTTTCTGGTGCTCATTTGTGCTCTAGCCATGATGGCTTCTAGCCTCGCCTTGGGGTCTTTCAAGGTAGAAGTCTTTTGCTTTAGCTGCCTTTGTAGCCAATTAGGTACTTGGGGTTCTTCCTCCAGTGGTTCACTTCGAGTCCCACTGTCCTCTTTCTCAAGTTCAACAGTTCTAACAACAAGAGCTTCTCCTTTATTTCGGCATCTTCTTTCTCCTCATCGGAGTCTTGTCTAAACGCTTCATGTCTAGCAGTGGACTCGGTATGCAACTGCTCCTTGGGTGAATCTTTCTTTTCGGCTTCCACCATTTTTTTTCGTTGAGGATATACTGATGTTCCTCGGGTTTCTCCCCTTGTTCGTCGTCATAGAGAAACATTTCTTTGTTAGGCTCTTTGGTTTGGCCATGTCCCTCGACTAGAGATTTATTGCCTTTCGTATCTGGAGCAGCAATCTCTTCTTCTTGTGCCAGCAGGTCCTCGGCCTCCTTATCTTCAATTTCTTTGAGCTGCTTTCCCCACTCCGCATTGAGCTCAGGATCATTTGACTCTCAGATCAGCTCGGCATCGAGGTCCTCACTGCCCTCATTGGAGGATTCATAGGCCACCTCATCAATCTCATGACGCTCGAACAAGGGTTGTTCGTGATACTCAAAATCCTCATCCTCCAGCGCTTTCTCAACTTCCAACTACTGTCGTTCAAGCTTATCTGATATTTGCATGGTTGCTTTCATCTTTGGTGATTCAGTAGAGGGGGAGGGAGTTGGAGCATAGGCCATAGCCTGAGCTATAGTAGCTTGGACCATAGGATTCGTGAGCATCCCTGAAAGCTCAGAAGGCACGTTCTGCATGTATTTCATAAAAGACTCAGGAAGGCTAAGGGTAGGCATTGTAACAGCAGAAACAAAAGGAAGAAAAGGGGACATGGAAGAAGAAGACATTGGCGAGGTGGTGGCAGATGATGAGTCCATAGGAATAGCTTGCAATGTTGGAGGAGTGGGAGCAAGATGGATGGAGATGTCCACCGTAGGTGGGGAGGAAGCTGAGGCTGCAAGTGGAGCATGAGAGATAGGAGAAACAACAACGGTAGTGGTAGCTATAGTAGGGAGAGACCCTGGTGAGCTGGATCCTCCCCTTCCGATCCCAAGGGATAGACCCTTGGTTACTACTGTCGTTTTCGTGCCGCCAGTTGTTTTCCTTCTTTTCTTGGAAGGTTCAGGCTCAGAAGCCTTGTGGGCATATACCTTTGGTTTAGGTAGCTGTTTGCTAGCCTCCTTTCTTTTCTTGGTTTTGACTGATGGTGGGGTCTTGGATGTCTCCCCAGTTGTAGCAGCAACTACTCCGCCTTTGGAACCGCTTGGTTCACTCATATGCTCACTTGTCAGTTTAGTGAATGTTAGGACAATCCCTTGTTGTTTCAACTGGGACACCTTCTTGTCGATCCATGCCCTCGTTCAGATTTCGACAGGCCTAGTGAGTATGTTGATATCATTGAGCTCTGGCTTGTTCCAATCAATTGCAGGCAGTGACAAGTTGGAAACTGCATCATATCTTGGATACACAACTGTATCCTCATCCTCCTCTAGCTGGTCAGGGACCGGACATAGGTTGACCCTCCACACATAAATAGTGGTCATGCGCATGTAATTTCCCAACCGCACCTCAAGTTCATCCTTACAGTTGGCCCAGAAATCCTCAATGTTGTGGAGGTGGGCATATTCATGTCCCAGTGCCTTTCTGACGTGACCATAAGGGTCCATTCTGGGTTGCGTTGTATATTGCTCGAAGTTATATTCTGCTAGCTCCTTCTCTGAATATCATGCACAATGGGAGGTATGGATCTTATACATCCCCTAACCAAGGTTCATGGGATAGGCGGGGCCTACCAAATGCTTCTCGCTCAAGATGCTATGAACATGTCATAGCTGTCGAGTCAGCTCTAAGAGTATGATCCAGTCATTTGGATACCGGGGCAGCTTGTTTGGTCTTTCAGTGAATCCCTGAGTGCATATGTATGTAAACTTGGGGAACTAGAGGTACCAAAAGGCATACTGCCCGAGGAGGGCCCTAGCACTGTGGGATATCCTTTTATGAAAATCCCCTCCTAAGGATCATATGATGTGAGCAATGAAGGCATCGTTCACCCTGCAATAGTCTCTTTTAAAGTTCTAGAACTGCAGCTGGGGGTACTTGTCATATGGTTTGAGCTCCGGACCTGATGGATTACTGGGCATCATTGTCAACCCCTGATAGTGTCATCGATTGGCGAGGGAATACACCAAGTAAGAAGTCATAAAGAATTTGGTGGTCTTTTTTACAGTGGTAAACTGCTCATGGAAGCAGTCGCTGATTATTTTGCCCCAATAGAAGGCAGTGCCCTTACCACAGAGGATCTGCTCTACGAAATAGAACATCCATTCTTGGAAGAAGGCTACAACGGGGAGGCCCATTACTCTGTTGAGTAGAGTTATGAGGTCATGATAGTCCTCAAAGAAGTCACTGCAGAATAGCTCCTAAGGAAGCTTCCCAGCACTACCTCATTTTTCCTTCAACTAGTACTGGTTGATAAGCCTCTTGCACCCCAATGGGTCCTATTCCCACAACTATTTGCATTCTTCCATGGTGGGGATCTCCATGCTTTGAAAGGTCAGGATGTGGAAGGTTGTCGTTATGCCTGACGGAGACATATCCGCAAGGATATTCCCGTCATGGTCCACAATGGTTCTGGTATCTGGTTGGTATGCATCCACGCACACCATTACTAGCTCTGGGTCACTAAGGCCGGCAGGATGCTTGCAGCCTTAGCGAGTCCTCTGCTCTTTATCAATCCTGCATTCTCTGTTTTGGGGTTCATTTTGACCCTCTGTGTGAATTCATCAACATCGACCTGTCCGATGTTGGTATCTGAGACATCCCTCCAAAGGGTAGTGATCTTAGATTGAATAGGGACTCCCTAGAACTTGTATTTTATTAAGTCTCTGTCTTCCTTGCCTCTTGGTGGCTTGCCTATCCCTTTTCCTTTCTTGGAAGCACCGGAAGTCTTAGCGGTGGATTCCATAAATCCTGCACAAAAGACATGAATTAGTAATGATAACTTGATAAAACGGTCACCGATAAATCCCTACATGTCAAGATTAGTCCAGAAATCATAATTCATATTTAACAACCATGTAAGCTGGATACTTCATTGTTAGGAAGAAGTGAAAACAATCCAGAGTTCCTGGGTCGGAATTCCCTTGGCAGAATATCGTTCGAAAGGGAAAAATGAGAATGGAACTCCCAAAGGAACTTACCGAGGTTGGATTTGAAAATTTGAAGTTGGATGCCAAGGAAAACCTAATTTTAGCAAGTGGGTCGAAATCCATTTTGGATTTGGAGGTCATTTGATACCTCATTTGGAAGTTCGGGCATCATCTGCAGGGAAGCCATCTGGAACGGCGCAGAGGACACGGAATTCTAGGTGTCGGAATTCGAGTTTCGGATTGCTGTCACCGAGAGGCAGTTAAGGGTTGGATGTTGGGGATGGCAAAGAGGAAACATAAATCTGGAACATAATTCTTGGATGCGGTCAAAATGATCGAGACAAGCAGGCGGTGGACGGAGCACCGGGACCCGGAGGTCGGGAAGCTATCCCGAACTTGCCATTAGAATGGCGCAGGTAGAACGAAATCCCGAGAGGGGAATTCCTACGTTCAAAATCCGGAAGAAGGGTCAGAGAAAAGAAGGTCTAGATTCGGGTTTCGAAAAATAGCGGATCGAGGTCCGGGAGTCGAGAGGACGTTCGGACAAGGCCATTTAGAACGGCGGAGACACAACGGAATCCCAGGAAGGGAATTCCGATGGTCGAAATCCAAGGAGGAAGGTTGGCTGAATATTTTGACCAAAAAATAAGTCTTGCGGTTGGGAAGTGGAGTCCAGAAAGTTGCAAGGTGAAGGGCGTTTGGAATGGCGAAAATGGGACGAAGTTTTGGGAACGGAATTTCAGAGACTGAATTCCGAGATGGGAGTTGAAGATTGCAGAACTTTCGATTTTTGAGATTTTAGATGGGTTGTTTGAGGGTTCGGGGTTCGAGGGTCGGGAGGATGCTCAGGCGGGGCCATTTGGAATGGTGAAAATGCAAAGGAATCCTAGAACGGGAATTTCGAAGGTAGGAATCCGAAGTGAGGGGTTTTTCGAGGGTTTCGACAATTCGAAGAGGCTGCGGATGACTGCGGGAAAACCCGAACCCGAAAGAAGCCGACGTTGTTCGGAAGAACAACTGCGACACGGTGAAGTTCCAGATTGAATTTCCGGCCACTTGGCGATTGATTTTGGTTTTCTAAAAGGTGGGTTTTGTGCGTAGGGTGCGGATTTATTTAATTTCAGTTCCATTTTATAATTTCTTCTCGCCAAAATCCAAAAATTCACAAAAAACAAAAGGAGGGCACGCGGACGGCAAACCTACCTCAAAATCCCAAAGAACAAGCTGCCAGATGCACGGGGGTCGATGGAAAAGCACTCAAAATCTGGGACAGAAGAAAAGCTTGGGCATTGGGAGTTCTCCAACCTTCTCAATCGCTCGAGCATTTGACAATGACGGGCGAAAAATTTGATTTTATAGCAAAAACCGCCATTAATGCTTTATTAAATTCCTCGTACGGTGGCAGGTGAGTTGGTGGGTTCAAAAAGCAAGACGATGGTGAGAGGACCAAGTCCGGTGGCCGGGAAGCCGTCCTACCACAGCCATCGAAACAACAGAGCTTGATAAGAAATCCGGCAGGGGAAATCCGAAAGAAGAAATTTGAAACAGGAAATCCGGCAGGGGAAATCTAGAAACTACCACGGATGCCAGAACGACATTTTGATAGCGAAAACCCGAGTTACCTGAGACTTAGCAATTTTGTCAAAAGGGAACTTTGGTCGAGCTTAAAATATTGCATTGGGAAACGTATTAACCCCTTCAAGGTACAAAAATGGGCACGCAAAATGAGGGAAAGTAAAAAAGAAAAAAAGAACTCGAAAAGCAAAGATCATTAGATCATTTGCAAGCATATCGAAATTATCTTCATCATAGTTACAATAGGAAGGTTCTCAATAGACACTTTGACATTGGTGACCTAGTATTAATGGAGAATCCTAAGAACCAAGCTAAACGTGAGAAACCAGGTAAGTTTGAACCTAACTTGATGGGGTCGTATATTGTCACAGAAACCTTTGGATCAAGAGCGTACCAACTCTCTACTCCTAAAGGAGAGTCGCTTTTGTCCCCTATCAACAGTCTACATCTAAAGAGTTTCTATGCTTAGTCTCTAAGAATCTGTGTCTTAATCTGGAAAAATACAAAAAAATAAAAAAATGGTTACCTTGATGAAAACCTGGCAAACAGGCGTCTTTGTAACACCAAAAAAAAAATTGAGAAAAACAAAAAAGTAAAGAGAGATAAATTCGTCCACTAGTGAAAAATGATTTGGTGGTGCTATGGATAAGTACCATGGTGAAAACCTGGCAAATAGGCGCCATGTGTAGTCAAGCTCGCTCTTCCGTCTACCATCATTCTAATCGGACTTTTTCATCGTCACTCATAATAAATGGTTGTCTTATGAATTACTTGGAACGATTGACATCTAAACATCCATTCTGCCACATTACCCACTCCATCTTCCAAATCTTATTCCCGAATGGGGGAAAATCCTTTTTCTATGCCCTAACACCTTGTACATAACGTCACACCATAAAAAATGTCCTGAAAAATCCCAAAAACATTAGAAAACTCCAAAAATCCAAAAAAAAAAAAATGTTAGAAAATCCCAAAAATAGAGTCAAGTCAATCATGTCAAGTCAGTCATGTCAAGTCAATCATGTCAAGTTGGTCATGTTAATTCAGTCATATACATAGTCGAACTACATTGCCTCTATGACTGGGATGTAGGCAAGGCCATCAATCGATGTGCCCCTGAGGCATTAGGTCAGTCAGTCTAGGTTTGTCATGTATCACACACATTAAAATCATGATGCTCTATATATTCAAAGTCATTGGTTGTGTTGAATTATGAGGTCTCTGCGTGTACAACATAGGCAAGGCTAATCAATTGATGAGCTCCCGAGACCACACTAGGTCATTCCAATAGGGTTCATTCACAATCATTATCACACAAGTTGCATATCATAGTTTCTCATGTCATACACAGTCAACACACACACACATAGTTTATCAGTCAAGGAATTAAAACAAGTCATGCAACAACAAGGCAACATCTCAAGGTCATAAAGTCAATATCAAACACATTGTCAAAACGATCAACTTATGTCTGTGCAAGATATGTCTTTCTTGTCAACAAACGTCGTCAAATTGTCACAGCCTCATGTAGCTTGTCACTTCAATGTCATCAGACTCAAACGTCTTATATGGCACATGTCTTTTTGAAACCAAGCTTTGTCATGCCTTATACAAATAGTCACCAAGTCGAAACTAGACTCAACGTCTTATGCGGTATGTGTCATTCTCTCACATTATGCTATGCCAAACATCAAACATCAAACAATCCAACAAGATCAAGTTTTGGTGAATACATTTATTTGGATTTATGACTTTATATCTTATTTTGTCTTATCTTTTTATCGATTTTATGAATTTAGTCTAGTTACTAGCTTCCTCAAGGATGTCCCTTGAAGGATTTAGAGAAGCAACGATGTCTCAAGACTCTTTTTCTTTGGTTGTTGTCTGTCAACTGTCTTTTTAACATTGGTTTTTGAGTCATGTTACTAGTTTCCTCAAGGATGTCCCATCAAGGATTTAGAGGAGCAATGGTGTCTCATGACCGTCTTTTATTTGTCTATTGTCTGTGGTTTGTCTCGACAAAACGATTGGGGCATATTGTCCTTAGTCTAAGTTAAGACACTCCTTGTCTACGACTGTCTGTTTTTCACAGGTGGATAACTTTGTACACTATGGTTTATCTCATATCATAGTGTGTACTATCCATTTGTGTCATGTCCCACCCAATGATGATAGAAAGCAAGTATAGCGTATTTGGCAATATATCAAAGATTATATCTTTTTCTCAATCGATCAACCTTCATTATATCATTTTCTCAATCAATCAACCTTACTAACATTCTGAATTCATTTTCATCCTAACATTTTCCTTCTTTGACATTAAGATAAAGTCCTATGACACAATAAAAACATTAGATCATTTGCATTAGCATACATCCAATAAGCATTTCATATAGTTGCATTACATTTAAAACATATAGATAGTACCATTCATCTTCATTACATACATTCGAAATAATTACATACTAGGTAAGTATAATCATTACATAATGTCAACATTGCATGTACATATCACCATCACACATAAATCAGCATCATATAGAACATTGCATTCATTATCATAAGTAAATTAAGACATCCATAACATCATTATTAAATGCATAACTCATAAACATATAAAAACATCATTCATAACACATGTATATACATCATTTAGGAAACATAATCATGTAGAAATAATGCATTATCCATAACATAAACTGCATATCATATAGACGCTGCCAAAATCATATATATATATATTGCTCAAAAATAGTGTGTCACAGTACAATGTCTGAATATAACCATAAATAAAACATGAGCTCGTAGGCTCTCTAATCAAAACAATGTCTACATATGTAACCCTATCATCATGTCCTGCTACCACTGCTGTCACATGGTGATGGTGGTGGGAAAAGACTCGAAGGTACTCTCTGTGAGGTGGAAGGCCTCTCATATGGACCTGTCCTTGATGGTCCTACCACCCCCTTAGTAATCTGTGTCCTCTGACTCCTAGTATGGCCCCTATTCTGACTGCGCACCTCTAAAAATGTAGGAGCCCGTCTCTCTACTGGCACTGTGGCCTCATAAATATCCCTATAATAAGTGGCTCTCTCCACCAATCTAACCAAATCTCATACCATACCATCAGATGAGGACCCACTGCAAAGGCATCTAACCTCTATGAACTGCTGCTCTATCTCATGCCTTCTTGCTATAACCTGGTTATGAGCTACTGCTCTATCTCATGCCTCCGTGCTATAGCCTGGTCTCTCTCGATAAGAGCACTATCCCTCTCTGAATGAGCATTGTCCCTCTCTACATATGCATTGTCCCTCTTTGTGTAGGTACTGTCTCTCTCCAGCCTCATCGCATCAAACTCTATTGTCATAATTTTGAGTCTCTCCTCCAAAGCCTCCCTCTCACCATCTCTAGGAGCATCCTCCTCTCCTCTCCCCTCCATGATCCGATCTCGGAGCTCTCTCTCCTGCTCCTCCATCGGTGCATCCTCCTCCACATCATCCTCCACATCATCCTCTCCGTATCCTGCCAACACACCCAAAGGGTCTATAGCCATATCCACATCTAAATCCTCTACAACATCCTCTACTCCAATATCCACCTCTGCATGCTCCTCTACCACTACCTCTGCTGCAGCATGCTCACCCCCAGCCTGTACATCCACTCCCCCTCCGATGTCCAACATCTATACATCCTAAACTACTGCCTCATAGATAGGTGATATTCCACCTACCCGACCCCCTCTCCGTCCCCTCCGACCTTGTCTACCACCTCTATCATCACCATCTCTCTGACCTACTCTCCCCACTCTAGTACCTCCACCTCTCCACTATCCTCTAGGCCCAGTGCCTCGTCTCTCTATAGGTGTTGTCTGATCTGGATCTGTGTAAGGAATAGGTCGATGCTCTACCCACCATGCATCATACGTTGTTGTAGTACCTGGGTATGCTAATCCATCTCTCCATCCCCACTGTACTAGTTGTAGTGCCTGTATCTCTACCTCAGTTATAGCTACTGGTATCATAGGTCTCCAATATGGAACCTCTCTGGACAAACGAGAAAACTCTGCTCTACTCTGAGGCTCATCCTGAACCTCGCCGAACTGTCTCAGAACTATGTCTGACAAGTGTTGCTCAATGATATGTACACTCGAAACAATCCTCCCAATAAGGTATTGTTTCTGTCTGTAGAATGGCAAATGTATATCCTCATCCGCCAACTCCTCACAATCCATGTAAGGTCTCCATGTGAACTGATCAAGAAAATCTAATGCATGTCTCCAATACCCTGTGTCCCCAACATGTGTCTGAGTAATGTGTCCTGTATATTGGAACACATATGGATGTCTCTCTGGTCTCTCTACAGTAATTGGAGGATGAAAAACAACTATCCTCTCCCAACCCCATACCATCAGCAGTGTAGTCCCACAGCTCAGTGAATGTGCATCTCTATAAGCAATGTCATGCAAATGAAAGTATAACATCTCGAGCAAACATGGAACCCATGCATACCTTGTCTCACTCTCTAACATACCAACCAACATATCTCCCCATCCCACTAGAAATCCATGACCCTGTCTGTCTAACATAACTATCCCCCCAATCAATGTACATAAAATACAGTCAATCCACTCGTATCTGTCTGCTAAAACTAGCCATCTAATCTCATAGTGCTCGATGTCGAGCCTACTGATGTCATCTACCTGATAAAACCTCGCCAACTCAGTTAATCCTCATTGGGTATCCAACATAACCCACTCTCCTCTAATAGGAAGTCTCAAAATCTTGTACACATCCTCCAATGTTATAGTGGCCTCCCCAGTCGGTAAATGAAACGACAATGTCTTTGAATTCCATCGCTCACATAGTGCCGTCAACATACCCCTGTTCGCCTGAATAGTGGGCATCGACAAACAATGGCACAGACCTAGTCTCCATAGAAGCTGAATCTCTGCACTCGTCAACCAATCTCTGAGATCGAAAGTATCTGGTCGTGACTCCCGCGTATAAAAAGGATCTAGAACCGCCTGCATTTAAACTATTATGTCAATAATTTTCAAGTTTTCCTTAGAATTTTTTTTCAAAAATTTTACCAGTCAAATGCGGCTTACTTTAACAAATGCGGTGCATTTTTGCAAATGTGTTGCATGAAGCCTCATATGCAGTGCATATTACATATGCGTTGCATATTTTCCAGACCCTTTTCCAACTACTGCACATGCGGTGCATTTTCAACAAATGCAGTGCAATTTTCCTAGCCTACCTATCTACAACATATGCGTTTCATAAATGCATATGCAATTCATAACCACACATGCGTATGTTCCTAATGCATATGCATTGCATAACAACACATGTGGTGTATTATAATTCACATGTGATTATTCCCTAAACTGCTTAACCTAGCCTAGACGTGATTTCACAGATGCATCGTTTTGTAGTTAGATGTGGCGAATACAACGGCATATGCATCATTTACGACGCACCACATTTGCTTTATTATTTTTTAACTACCTAAAAATACGTGCAAAATTAACTTTTAGGAGTTCATTTTTGAGTACATACTCGTGGTCCTGCATCGGCTGGCCTCCTGAACATCTGGATCCGATAACCACGATGCACAGCGTATGGAATGGGTGCCATTTCATCAGCTAGTCAGAGCGAAATTTCCTCTTTTCCTATCTCCTCCAGGTGAAAATGAATTGGGTTTAGACCTAATTCCTATTTATAGGTGGATTAAAAATGGAATTTCTTTTGACCTAATCTATTGGTCACGTAACCTTTCAACTTCAAATGACCCGTACTCATCCGTATCATCTCCAAATTCAATTCCGTCAACTCCATAGAATTTTTGACTATTATTTTGACTAATCGGGAATATCTCCTGATTTTTTTGAAATCTTTCAAAAATTTGTCAATTTTCCCAACGGGGCATACCTTAACCTGTTTCATGATGGGGCACGATCAAGGCATATTTTCTTTGACACAACGTCGAAACAACATTATATCAAAGAGGGGAAAACTGTAGATACCGAAAATTGGTCTAGGCCTACGAGTACACATTCGACATAATTTTCTATAGTCCATTGTCATGATTAAATAATGTTTATTATTTAATTACTCTTTCTAATACATATTTCCTCTATTAATTAAATACTCCTTTTTCATTAATTCATAAATGACCTTTATTCAACCTTGATTAATTAAATAAATCATATTTGTTTAATTATGTCCCTAACTAATTAATTCTTCCTTCTTAATTAAATATGTATTATTTAATTAAACCCCCTTTATCTATCAATTAAATAATTTATTATTTAATTACACCCCCCCTTTTATCATATTTCAACTATAATTAAATAAATTTATTTAATTATTCATTTAATCCTTTTCAAAAGTCAATTAAATAAATTATCTTTATTTATTTAATTAAAGTCTTTTATTTTCGAATGTTGAATTAAATCAACATTTAATTCATATTTAATTATTTATGTCATATTCTTCTATCAATCAGTTATCTAATCATTCATTCACCTTCTGACTTGAGATCTATTTTTAGTTCTCCAGTTATCTCTGGGTTTAACATCTGATTATCTCTGCGAGAGAACTCTTTGTCACAACTAGACAGTTAACTAGTTCCAACTCATATGCATGATCTTTTTTATTAATTAAATATCTCTATTTAATTAATTAACTCATGTTTGCATTCGAATGCATTAGTCTTCTAGTTCCAACTTTGGCTTTTGCATACAAAGTTTATTTCGTCTATTTTTGGAGATTAAGATATTGAACTCATGTTCTGACTTAGTCTCTATCTTCAGTCTCTCCTGAACTCGTGTTCTGACTCACGTTCTAACTCACGTTCTATCTAATACATAACTCACATCACATGGCATTCATCAATCTCATCCGTCGATCTCTCTTTCAATTTGAGCCGATCGTTCGAAAACCCAAAATCTATAAAATGGCCTATCATTATCATTATTCCTCTTCCCGAAATCACATACTTCTAAGAAGAGACTTATCTTTGATATTTTTCTTAGACACTCGATGAAGTTATACTTGCATTCAAACACAAAAATCTGAGGGCAAGAATACTGAAAAGGAAAAATGGAGAAGAACAATTAAGATAATTCGAAGGGGTGAACGCATATTTGGTGAGAGCTTTCCATTAAATTGTTTAGTTTGTTTAGTTTATTTCCTCGTTCTTTGTTGTTTGATTTTAGATTATTATTTAGATGAGGATTAACTTTGTTATTCTAGTTTCAGATTATTCATCATCATTCGAAGATACATCTACTTTTAATCTACTGTTACAGTTATCACTTCCTGGGAGTACCTCAATGATCTAATGAAGTAGAGGCACTATGATCAAGAATGATATTATTTTATGGATGTTGTCTGTGAGTCAATCATTACTACTATGAAAATTGTCACATGACATGCTCTACAAAGTATCATTGATGACATTCGAATTTGCATAGAAACCTAATTAACTCTTGTTTTTTTATGCAAGTGATGCTCAGGTCATCTCGGTCTAATTATACCTAGATGCTTGTGTTATCTTGCATTATCAAACCTCAACGGAATTTGTATGGAAGTTGTACTCGGGTCATCATGGTCTGATTGTACCATCAATTGTGTATGAAATTTCAACATAATAAAATGCTCAATGATGAAAATAAGCACAATGAATTAGATGGCAACATTTGCATAGATAGACTTGCATTTCATTTTAATTTGAATTTGCATTATAGATTTTCTAAGCTGGTCATTCTCAAGGTTGATGTTATTTCTTTCTATAGGATTGAGTATACTTGACATAACAAAAAAATCATTCATTTTCATTGACATTTCCATCTCATTTCATTAGAAAGCATTATCATACATTCACTATCACAAATCATTCATACATTCATCATAATATTTTCATTTGAAAAATTCCAAAAATAAAAAATACTATCATCGTTCATAATTCATATCATCACATCAAGGGCATAATAAATGCATTTCTTTCATTCATCCATCATTCATCTGCATTTCCATTCATTCATAATAACACCATAATTTCATTCAACATCATAATCCATTTACATTCATAATCATAATTCATTTCACATATTTTCATAGAAAATACCAAAAACATAGAAAAGTGCATTACATTTTACTTGCATCATAACATTCAGAATAATATAAAATCATACATTCATACATCTACATGTATCACATTTGCATCCATAAACCATCCATATCCATACATATAATCATCCATCTACAAGTCCATAATAAAACCATTTGCATCCATACATTTGTAAGAAAGGGGGACCAACCACTGCAAGGCCCTAGGTCACAAAAGGCCAAGAGAGGAAAGGTTGCCCTAACTTACCTAAGTTTAAAGGATGGTTAGGATAGGAGGGATGAGAATGATGAAGACTATGTGTCCTCTGATCACTCTGTAGTCCCGAGAACTGAAGGGAGACTACACAAGCTATTTTCTAGAGTCAACTCTACGTCTCAGATAGCTCTTTGTCCTAGGGCAGAAGTGCAGTTTTGGGATGACAGCGCAGCGCCTTGGCATCTCGCAGGTGCGCTAGCATTCATATGACCAAAAAACCAGATAGATGAGGTTTAAGCTCTAAGGAAGGACTAGCAACCTAGTTTAAGATTTTCTAAAATGACAGAACAAGATCAGGAAGTATGAAACATATAGATGAACGTGATAAAGGAAGTATATTACCACAAGGGTGACAAAGACGATTTCACACAACAATCTTCTCACCAGCTTACTTCGAGATCTCTCCACCTACACATAGAAAAAGGGAAAGCATTGGGACTATTTAGGGGCTTGCCTCAGTCAGACCCCTGTCTTGGTGTTTCCACCTCCATGGATAGCCAAGTTTGTAATGATAGAAATAACGATAAAGAAGGGAAATACAAGATACGTATGAAAGAAACACTACAAAATAGTAGGTGCTTACTCAACCAAATCTGATAGAGGAGATGAGAGGAGGTTACCACCTCTATCCAAAGCACTCAAGGCTTGTGGAGGAGTGAATAAGAGGAACTCAAGCATCTGCTACAATGGCATTTGTCCTATGCTTGCACTATCAAAGTGATGGAGTGGTATATTTTTGTAATGGAGTGAAAAATGTTGCTACAAAGCTTGAATGGATGTTTGAAAGAGTGGACAAAATGTGAAGTGATGAACTCAATATCTCGCAAAACTTCCGTTGAAGAGAAAAATTGATGAATGGATGAAGAATATGATGGAAAGGATGAAAAATGGCCATATTCAAGTCGGCCAGCCGAAGAGGGGCGTTACACTTCAACTTCCAATTGAAAGTGTAACATCTCTACAAAATCCAACCATAGGAATCTACCAAGGATGTAAGCGCGCCGCGCTGGCATCCCTAACATAAACTCCCCCACTGACACACAAACAAGGCACCAAGTGGAATGCAAGTAGTGGGCTTAAGTGGAATTAAATCTCATCTTTTGGTTTTCTAAAGTGTCAATGGGTGAAAGGACAATTTGCGTTAGGGGTGCAAATTCACGCTCATACATTTTTCCCCCACTTTAGTGAGCATTCAAGTACTGATGAGTGCTTCAATAAAGTAGAGTATTAGGAAAGTAACAAAGTAAGAGATGTATCCCTAAACCGACGAGGAAGAAGAGCATGGTCTAGCGAACCCAGAAGTGCGGGAGAGGACTTCATAGTTCTATGGAACCATAAAGCTGAAGTACAAAAGTGCCTCATAGGCTCATAGTCCTGCAAAGGAGGTATCCTTCAAGAACTCTCACATGAAGGAAACCAGGAAAAGAACCTTACAACCCCACATATCTGTAAGGAAGGTATCCCCCAAGAACTCTCACATGAGGGAGATTGAGTAAAGGGGACTCTGTAGAGTCAGAGAGGGCGACATGTTTACCCGCAGATAGAACACATCAGGAAGCAGTCATGCATTCCAGTGAATGAAAAATCATGCAGACCATCACTAAGTTGTAAGACTTTCAAAGGGGTCCCTCAGGAACCCTTCAAAAGGAAGAAGGGTCCACTCAAGGGACACATTGTTTGAAAAGTGAATTCTAGTCGAGTTTCCCCCAAGCTAGACATAAAGATGCAAAGTAGGTGTAGTTGGGCTGCCCTCGAACTAAACACAAGGAAGTAAGACCAGTCTAGTTGAGCTTCCCCCGAGCTAGATACAAGGATGCAAAACCGCTCTAGTTGGGTTGCCCCTGAGCTAGACATCATATAATTTTGTTGAGAACATTCAAAGGGGTCCCTTGGGAACCCAACATGAAAGGGAGGGGTCCACTCAAGGGACGTGCTTGTTCGAAAGCTAATGTCTTCTTTCCTGAACCGATTTGTCATCAAGGAATCCTCTTCAAAGATGTCCAATTCATCAAGGAATTTGAGAGGAAGAAGATGTGCTCCTGCGAGGGGAAGACTAATACCATTCCCACTTCAGAGGAGGGTTTCCAAATCCTTTCTTTACGAACCCATGATGAAGGAAACATGTTCTACTAGGGTTTCAAGTTGAGAATGCAGTTCTAACAAAGAAGTGTTTGAGGGGTCTTTCGAGAAAATATTCATTCATAAATGAATGCGTTTTCTAAAGACCAAGTAATGTAGAAGGAGTTGTCGCACATGAAAGGGAAAACTCAAGCAAAGAAGAGAGAAAGATAAAGATAAAGGTAACAAAGATAGATCACACACAAAGGGCACAGGGGGATTTCGTTATGCGGGGTCAAATCTACCTTTATTTATTTTAGGTAACCGTAGAAAGAGGTGAAAGATCATCAATCCCCAACTAGATCAAGAAGAATGGATGAAAGATAGTAAAAATAAAAAATCAGGTTAACATGGAAGAAGGCCTAAATGCTCCTGACGCTTTGCATCGTCCCCAATTTACCAAAATTCAATCACAAACATGGAAGAATAGAGATACGTATAGAAAAAAATTTACAACATGAAAATCATGCCTATATCCAAGCACCAACAAGGGTGGCAAGGGTCATCCAGGAAAATATAACATGATTACAGGGGAACACATCAAAACAAACATACATCTAATCTAAAGATCAAGAGAAGGGTCTCCCTCTAACACTAGTCAGATTCCCACTCTAGATCATCGTAGGAAGGATGACGAGCCTGAAATGGTGTAATGTTAAGGGGAGGAGCTTCTAATCCTCCCACAACAAGGGCCAAGACAGAGGGACTGGTGAGGTGTTCGTCGCTCAGCTCTTGTGGGTCCAAGGTCAACGACTCACAAAGATAATTGTCAAGGTCAGAACTTCATTCACTGAGTTAAACATGCACTTAATGGGAGTTCCATGCTTCACCTCAACAGATGAAGGAGTTTGCACTCGAGGTTCATTGTTGGGCTCATCAAGAGACTCAAGAGTGGTGAAAAACTTAGAGGATATCGAGATTAGTTTCATTACTAGGATAGAACAAGTCAACTTGAGGCCGCCTTTTAGAGAAGGCAGGCTCTTCTTACATCCTCCATTATTGGAGGGGCCACACTCCACCTTCTTCCTCACCGGAGGAGGTGAACTCCCCACAGATGAAACAAGGAGGGTCAAGGAAAAAGAGGAGAGAACCGTAGTGGAAACCACCGAAGTGTTCACCATGTCCATGAGCTTTGAGAAAGGCAGGACATTCAAGATGAAGGTCAATAAGGGTGGCTTTGCTGAAGGAGTGATGAACACTTGCACCCTTCTAGGTGCATGTGCGCTCACAGCGGGAGTCAAAAGAGATTCAGAGATGGAAGGAGGGAAAGAGGAAGACACAATAGGAGGTGTTGTCTTCTCCTCCTCCTTCTTCTGTAAGGAGGCTTTCCTAGTTAGGAGAGCCTTTCGTTAGTGCTTGCGTTCTCGCGCAAGGTGGTTTCTATGAATCTTCGAACTAGAAGTTGGGATCTGCGAAGGGATGCAAGGATCCTTCTCATCCATGGGAGTGTCCTCCATAGTTGTTTCTAGTGGAAGCACATACTCCTAAATAGGAGAAGGAGGGACAGGTTTAGAAATAACAAGAGGATTTGACTCTAATGCCTTGACAGTGAGCCTCTTCCCATTCACTATTTTGGGAACATGAATAGTAGGAGGTTGTGAAGGTTGAGAAAAAGAGGAATCTCCACAAGGAGATTTCTATCTACCATACTGAATGGGCCTAGGCTCCGTGGTTAAGACAGGTAGCTCAAATGCAGGACGCTTGGCCTTTTGCCAAGCGGGCACCATGGGATTCTCTCATAAACATGGGATAGAAGCAAATGGTACCATGACAAGATAAGAGGAAGCATTAGGCTAAATAGTGGAAGAGGAAGAAGGAGGATCTTGAGATCATTTCTCTTCTTCTCTTCTACGTGCCTTGGTGGAATCACTATTAGCTTTTAGACAAGCTCTATGTGAAACAACATAAGGCAAAAAAGGGTATCTCACTTTTGGCCTATCGCACCCCTTCTTATACTTTTGATATGTGTGGTGTAGGAGGTCATTCCTAGGTGGGAGAGGACCAAGGGATGTGGTCCAAAAGTAATCTAAGGTATAGCTGCCACGTGCAACCGATGGTCTATAACCAGTGTCATGGACAACGTGTATCAAACCTCCATGAATAAACTTCAGACATTTGTGTATAACCAAGGGAACTACATTCATAGCTACTAGCCAACGGATACCTAGCTTCACTCTAAAGAGTTCAGACCCTGGGATGATGTCAAACTTAAGGCTTACAGATTTAGGTCCAACGAGGACTGATAGGACAATAATACCTATAGGAGGTATGAAAATTTTATCGTGTGTGCAGATGGTACTTTCAGGTGCATCATACCCATCCTTATGATGGAAGTTAATCATCATGATCTCCTCAGTTATGATATTCACTTGAGATGTCGGATCAACAAGAACACCTGCTACAGTATTCTTGTTTATCCTTGTAGGAATGTAAAGCGGAGATGGATCTCTATTGAAGCCCACCGGTAGGTCCTATGAAGTAAAGGTTATGCTCGTACCACTACTCACAGTCTGCATAGAGGGAATAGGTTGATTTAGGAAAGAGGCCATCGTGCACACCAAACAATGCCTCTGTAGAGCCTCCTAAGGTTTACGAGATAAAGTAGTGACCCAATTAAGGTTTCATCACGCAATACTTTTGGAACCTTCTGACTATGCCTACTAGGGGTGACAGGTTGGGTTGTGAGGTGAAAGCCTCATAACACTCACACCTACAACACTCCTAGGATACAAGGAAAGGCATTTTTTATATCACAAAACGGAACCAAAATGGTTCACGACAGGTTCACCAAAAATGTAAGAGAGGGGGACCAACCACTCTAAGGCCCCAGGTCATGAAAGGTTTAGCGCAGAAAGGCTGCCCTAACTTACCTCAGTTTAAAGGATGGTTAGGATAGGAGGGATGAGAATGATGAAGACTATGTATTCTCTGATCACTCTGTAGTTATGAGAAATGAAGGGAGACTAGACAAGTCACTTTCCAGAGTCAACTCTATGTCTCAGGTAGCTCTCTGGCTGAGGATAGAAGCGTGACACACTAGCGTCTTGCAGGTGCATTGGAGTCCGTACAACCAGAAAACTAGAGAGACGAGGTTTAAGCTCTAAGGAAGGACTAGCAGCCTAGTTTAAGAGATTCTAGAATGACATAACAAGATCAAGAAGTATGAAACATATAGATGAGCGTGATAAAGGAAGTATATTACCACAAGGGTGATGAAGAAGATTTCGTACAATAATCTTCTCACCAAATTTCTTTGAGATCTCTCCACCTACACATAGAAAAAGGGAAAGTGTTGGGGTGGTTTAGGGGCCTACCTCAGTCAGATCCATGTCTTGGTGTTTCCACCTCCATGGACAACCAAGTTTGTAATGATAGAAATAACGATAAAGAAGGGTAATACAAGCTACGTATGCAAGAAACACTACAAAACAGTACGTGATTACTCAACCGAATCCAATAGAGGAGATGAGAGGAGCTTACCACCTCTGTCCAAAGTGTTCAAGGCTTGTGGAGGATTCAATGAGAGGAACTCAAGCCTCTGTTGCAATGGCGTTTGTCTTGCGCTCGCACTATCGGAGTGATGGAGTGGTAGATTGTTACAATGGAGTGAAGAATGTTGTTGCAAAGCTTGAATGAATATTTGAAAGAGTGGAGAAAATGTGAAGTGATGAACTTAAGATCTCACAAAACTTATTTTGAAGAGAACAATGGATGAATGGATGAAGAATGTGAAGGAAAGGATGAAAAATGGCCATATTCGGGTTAGCCAACTGAAGAGGGGCATTACACTTTGACTTCCAATCGAAAGTGTAACGTCTCTGCAGACTCCAGCCATAGGAATCTACTAGGGATGTAAGTGTGCCACACAGACATTTGTGCATTGTGCAGGCGTCCTTGATAGAAATGCCCCCACTGACACAAAAATTGGGCGCCAAGTGGAATGCAAGAAATGAGCTTAAGTGGAATTAAACCTCCACTTTTGGTTTTATAAAGTGTAAAGGGGTGAAAGGGGAATTTGTGCTAGGCATGAAAATTCACGCTCATACAACATTGATACACACATATGAAAATTTACAAAAATCACATTTCATATTATTTGCATCCATATCATCCATCTTATAAACACATCATTCATAAACATAATAAAAGCATCACCATCTATACATGCATCCATAAAATAATCATATAGAACATGGCATACTCATATAGAACACAAGTTAAATGCATTCATCCATAATAAAGCATCACAACACATAAGATCATTGAACGCCATTGCATATCATTTAACCTCATAAAAATATGTCAAGTATACAAAGATATAAACTAAGAAAGAGATACATCAAAAATGTGGCACAAGGCCAACTCCCTAAATCAAAGTATAAAATCAAGCATGTCTAGGAGATCCTCTAGTGCAGCCACCTGATGTGGCAGGCCTCTATCCAGCACCCCCAGTCCTTGATGGTCTTGTCCCTGATGGAGGTCCACCTAGCGGAAGTGGTTATGTGACCCCTTTGCTGGTAGTATGCGAGTGTGAGCGTCTAGATCTAGATCTAGCATAACTAACTCATTGCACTGTTGGTACAACCTCATGATATCTACCTCTATAGTATTTTGCCTCCTTGGCGGACTCTCTGAGGTCTCTAATCAGATCGATGGTACCTGTACCCTGAGCTGCAGTCTGTACCCTATTAGCCACTGCCACAACCTACTATGCATGTCTCCTAGCAGCATCTCTCTCTATAGTAAGCATAGCTACCTGGCCCTGTAGCTGTACCATCTATCCCTGGATCTGCACCTATGCCAGAGCCTATGCCTGAATCTATGCATAGGCCTGGGAAATTTTTCCCTAAAGTGTCTGGACTTGTGCTTTCAATGCCTGAACCTGACCCTGTAGCCCAACAATCTGTGCCTGTTGTCTCTATGAGAGAATCCAAACTATCAATGGTCGCTGCCCGCCTGGTCTTGACCTCTGTCTCTTGGGGATGACCCCAAAGTCTAGTGCACCATGACCTCCTCCACCGCCATCACCACCCCCATCTCCACCTCTCCCTCCTCCTCCATCCCCTTTATCATCCCCTCCAACCTCCCCCTCTGCCTCCTCACCTCATCCATCTCCTCCTTTGGGTTGCATGGTCATCCCTACTCTCCTCCCCATTTCCAAAATTGGTGTCAGCTCATCAGGACTAGAAATCCACGAAAAGGGATGCATGTGGAAATACTCTGCATAGTCCACTGTCATCTGAGAATCTACAATCTCAAGATGGTATTACCAGAAAAATAGTTATAAGCCATAATACTTTGCGCAAGTTGAATCATAGTCAATTGCTAGTCCCCACTATGGTATATCTCGCCTATGCCTAGCATAATGTGCTACCCCCTGTGGCATCCCCTTGATGTGACCATACTGTTAATGCACCCTGCCAAACATAAACCTCTCAAGAATATATGGTGTCCTTCCTATCAGATATCTGCAACAAAAAGTATAAGGTAACTCTGCACCATCCTCTGGCCATGGCTCACAATCTAGATAAGGTCGCTAGATCACAGTTTCAAGATCATCCAAGACTCACCTCTAATACTCTAACTTTCCCAGCTTATGTTGGACAAGTGGCCCTGTGTACCCAAAAATGTACGACCGTCCTACTGGCCACACCCTGTCTCCAACTGGTTGTATGATGGCTATGTGCTCCTAGGCCCAGAGCTATAAAAGTGTGCAACCTATTGAAAAACTACTCGCCCGAAGATACACCACCTCGTGCAGGTCATGATACAAGTGTGTTAACATGCATGAACCCTAAACTTACCTTGTACCATGGGCAATCATGCCCTCTAACAATCAGCCCTAGCCAACTGAAAGGCCCTTTGACCTATGGTCGGGGCAAAGAAATCCTCTAATAAAGCCTAATAGCACACAGGGTAATGGTTGTTGAGTTGCAATCAACTCTTGCTAGGATATCTCATATCATGTAAGTCCACCATCGTGAAACATCTGTCATAGGGCGTTTTTCCCTCCTTGCTCATTAACATCGCACATAACCAAGTTCCCCACAAATTGTATCCTCAATATCCAATAAACATCCTCTGGGATCACTGTCATCTCTCCCATTGGCAAATGAAAAGTGTTGTGGTTGTTCTGCCACCTCTCTGCAAGTGTTGTCAGTAGCCCCCAGTTAATCCGGTACTAGGGCATATCTATCAATGAAGTTAAACCACATTGATCTATAATGGAAAGATCTACCAGAGTCAGCTATGGGATCATGTCCCATGTCCCTAGAAAGCGCTTGCAAACCTGAAGGTTCCCTAAGCCACCTCATAGAATCAAATCAAACATCAAGTCAACAAATCATTCAATCAACCTATCAATCAAGCACATCATCTAATCAAATCAACTCGCATGAGATTCTGATCAAATCTCGAGGAGCACCTATCCTATTACTCGATTCTCATTTTTCATGAGATTGATCAAAATCAACCTATCTTATTGATCGTTCCTCGCCTATAATGAGGATGATCATCAATCAATCATTCAATCTATCATATTCATCGTTCCTCGCCTATCATGAGGATGATCATCAATCAATTGATCAATCAACCTATCATATTTATCGTTCCTCGCTTATCATGATGACAATCATCAACCTATCAATCAACATCATCCTATCATCGACTAACATGATCATCAATCATCAAAATATAGGAGAAAATCTATCAAAAACATCAATTTTAGTTGGATGCGTTAAAACAGGGTTTCTATGCGTTGATTCACCAGATGCGCTAGAAAAACTACTAGATGCACCGGAACAAAGTCCTGATGTGCTATTTCATCGATGCGTTGGAAAACATATTCTATTCGCCAAAATAGAGTCTTGATGAACTATTTCCCGGATGCACTACTTTATCAAACCTATGTGCAACTCTATTGTATGGATGCGCTAATTGTCGGATGCACTAATCTATGGACCTAATGCACTGAAGCAGGTTTCGGATGTGCTAATCTAATTATGGGGTCCTAACCTAATGAGATGTGTTATAACAGGCTTCTTATGCGTTGAAGTGGGTACCCTATGCACTAATTCGCTAACCCTATACGCTAAAACGCAAAAATAATTCAAATTTTCAAAAGGAAATAAAGCGGGAAAAATCTAATTTTCAAAATTCAACAAGAGGTTTTCGGGGTACGTATCGGAGGCCCATACGTGGCCGACATTGGTGGCGATGAACTTGCTTGAATCTGTGTGTGTGGCGTGGAATTCTTTCCATCTTTGCTTTGTAGGCTCTTAGTCTTCAAAATACTTAGGTTACAAATGAACTTATCTTTTACCTTTTTTACCCTTTTAAAGATTAATCAAGGGGTAATTATGGTGGCATTTTATTTAATTTTTCAAGGGGGTCTTTTCATCAACTAATCAATAGTGTGGCGAAACTCTTCTAATTTTCGAGAGATTAATCAGGTCATCCTTATCAAATCTATCGATCATCAAAAAAATTTAAAAATCATCAAAAATTCAAAAATCCCTGATTTACCTCCTGAGGGGGCATCCTTTCATCATCGCTGTAAAATTAGAGTCTGGGGCATGTCAATTTTTTTTCATCACGATCAAGAAAAAATATTCTTTGAAGCAATGTGGCTACACACAACACTTCAAAGAGGGACAAAATGTATGCACACAAAAATGGTCTAGAGCATTACATATTAATTAAATACTTTATATTTGATTAATATTCTTAATTCTTCTACTATTATAAATAAATTGTTAAATTTATTTATATGGTTCATATTCTAATTCTTCTTTTCCAAAATTCACTTTCTTTCTAAATTAATTAAATGGACAAATTAATCAATTTGTTATTTAATTGGTTTTCCCTCTTCCTATTAAATTTGAATTTTTAAATTCAAATTGGCATATTCTTCTAAAATTGGTTAAAATGCACAAATGAATTAATTTGGCATCTTTCTAATTTACCATCTTCTTTTAAATTGAATTTTTAATTCAATTTAGGCACATTTCTACATATTTCCTCTAACCACCTCCAACTCACCTACCACCTCATCATGTGTCTCACAAAAAATGAATTTTATAAATTGGAAAATGTGAAATATCTTCAACAAATTTGCAACCAATTTGGAACTAACTAAGACACATGGCTCCTTCCTTGTGATTCCCTTTAACACTTGGCAATTTGTCTTGTTGAAGGGAACCATCTCCCTGATTCCCTCTAACCTCTTCGTGCTCGACCGTTGATGCCGCAAAATCACAATCCTAACCATCCATTGTTGCCACATCAACTTGAGCCTTAGAAAATCTATAAATAGGACCCTTTGCTACAACTTTTGAACAAGTAGAATTCAACAAGTTTATGCTATCTAAATTTCATTGAAGTTTGAAAGCATTTGAAGAGCATTGTAGTTGCATTTTAATAATTTAGCTTGTTTTAAGCATTATCGTGGTATTTCCATTTTAGTATTTAGTTTTCTTGCATTCTCTCACATAGTATTGTCTTTATATTTGCATCATTAAATCTAATTTCATTTCAACAACAATCTCTTAGCATAGATCATTCATCAATTTATTTTCAAAAATACAAAAATATAGGCATGTAGGCATTTTAGTTTGCATGGTGAAATAACTACTTATTTCTTCATTTGTCATTCTATACATTCATGTGCAAAACCAATTCTGAGAGCATGGATTGAAGAATCGCCAAGAATAGAGAACGATGATATGAGTTCAATTGCAAGACTGCAATAATTTATTTTATTACTTTTCCTTTATTAGATGTAATACATTTTATCGCTTGTGTGTTGTTTAGTTTTGATTATTAATACTCATTAACGCATATTTTCGAGCACACAATATCTATCCTTAATTTTCCAAAATTCAAATATCACAAGCCAACATTGAAATATGAATTTGGGGACTTTAAAATACCGCCAAAACATTTTTTTAATTTAGTTTCAAAGGAATAGGGAGGATGGTGAATGGGCCCCAGGTCCCTATATTTGGAACACACATTGCTCAAGGTAAAGTGTTAAGTGTTGGCATTAATTATTGTTGGGTTTCCCCTTCGGAAAATGTAATTTATTAGGCTTGTAAATGTTAAATATGGCCTATTAAGGCATAATTAAGAGGGCCCAAAAAAGTGTGAAAATGTAAAAGGATACATTTTTCAACACTTAATTAAGGCATTATTAAGTCGATTTTAATTAGGAGGGCCCAAACAAGTGTGAAAATGTAAAGGGATACATTTTTGTACACTATGGTTTCATGTATCATATCTCCTATATATTAGGTTCTTGAGATGGAAGTTTTGTGTCGGAGTCTTATAGATGTTGAGTTTTCTTTGGATCTTTGTTGGTAATACTCCTATGAAAGTGTGCTTGGCAAGTATATTGCAATCTTGTTTATTTCTAAATAATATATTGGATGACTTTTGAAGTGTAGGGTTTTTCTCTCAAAAGAACCTTTTCCTCATATAAATCACTTTGTTGTGGTATGAATTGTATTTATGTTTATTTTTATTTATATTTGTAACTTTTGTAAAGATTTTTTTTTTGGATAAACCTTCTCTCAAGATTAGTATAGGAAGTTATTTTGATACCTTAGCTTCCTTAAAAAGCTAAGTACCCACACATTTATTTTGTTTAACTTCTTTATTTACTTATTTTTTATATAATTTGTACATAATAAAAATAATAGACCTAACTATATGTGCTAGGGGAGAGGACACAGTAGTTGTGTACCCTAACTTCACACTTCTCAAAATCCTATGTGGAAATTTCAAATCACTCCAAATATTTTACAATAACTTACTTGGAAAGTCCCCAGCTTATAATTTTGTTTCAAGGCCACGTCATCAAATATGATGCCACATCAGCATGCTTTTTTCAAGGTGTCCAAAAAGGCCCCAAAAAAAATGCTACCAATACTCTCGCATTCACATCATGGGTAGTTGAGTGTTGATGTGGCATCACATGATTGGTTGCTTTTTAGATCAAAGGAATACATTTTGTTTAAGCTAGGGTAGTCATGTCACAACTATTGGACATTATATAAACAACTAGTATCACAACTATTGAGCATTATATAAACAACTACTATCACAACTATTGAAACATGCTCAACTATTGGGTCCTCTCCTCTAGTAGGAAAAAAAGGACAATGCTTTGTGTATAAAAGTTAATAGTTCCTTAATTAGAGAGTATGGAAAGTAAATTTTCATCATAAGAGAGGATTCCACTATCAAAAGATTCAACCAATAGGAAAGAAACTCCATATTGCAATTGTAACATTGTTAGATATAAAAATGAGAGAATATACCATGCCTTATCTACATTAACTATTACTTCAAAAATTACATTTATTTAATTAAATTAAATTAATCAACATATAATAAACCTCTAACAAATATAATAATACAATAATTATATTAATAATATTTATATTATATAATTTATATTAATTAAATTATATATAATTTTATAATTAATAATTTAACATAATAAATATTATTTATTATAATACACATTAATATATTAATTATAATTATAATACAACTAGTATAGATATCTTAAATATATGTATTAAAAATGCCAATTTGGAACTATTTTATTTAATTAAATTTATTTATTTTACTTTGAAACTATTTATTTATCGTGGAGATTATTTTGAATATATTATATTTACACCAAAGGTGTTCCCTATTTGAATATGGTAGGCTAACTTTGTAGATCAAAGACTCACAACAATTGAGAGGCATGCAAGATGATCAAAAGTTTTTTCGTCGTTGGATTTGGTCAGATGTCACCCTTTTTTCCTTCTTGCCTTATATTTATCGATTTTTTGTTCATGCTTTACATGCATTACCGATGTCTTTGCACACATTTTTTGGGAGTGCATCGATTTTTTCCAACTCATGATTTTTTTTTACATTTTAGGCCAGCCCTATATTTTGTTTATTGTGAATAGATTGAAGGAGCAACTGTGAGGAGTTTGATTTTGGTTTCTCTTTAAAAAAAAGTCTACTTTGATAAGGTTTTGTAATAATTTTCCTACAAACTCTACCTATTTTTTCTTATCGACATCGTTGATAGTATGACACAATTTTTACATAATATTATGGTAAGTCAATTGTCATGATTTATTATATATACAATTTTCTTTCCACTTGTGTTAATTACCCACATGTGATCGATTCATGTGTGGGCACATGAGCACTATCACATTAGGCTTTCTTTTAAACCTAACATCTTCCTAGTCTATTTCAATAGATCAGGTGGAAACACTTCTATTATTTTATATTAATTATAAAAGTTGAAGATTATAATTTTCAAAAGTTTATAATTAAAAATGATTTGTTGGTATATGTTTTTATTTAAAAGGTCGTTGTCTTTTCTTTTTTTAAGAAAATGTGGATTTTGAGCCCATTTAAAAAAATATGGTTATTATTTATAGAAATTATTTTTCTTCATAATTTTAAAAGATTTATTTTAAAGTTTTGAATGGTGACTTGTATATTTATGTTATTTTATTTTATATTTGTGGTTAATTTATATTAGAAATAATTTAATGTAATCATAGGTGTACAAATGATGTGTTTTCAACAAAGAGTGGACACATGATTTGGACTTTTTATATAAAAATGCATTCAATCCTTGATTGTATATAGATATGTCGAGTATATTAAAATGGATTAAGTGAGAAATCTCATGAACCAAGATCATGGTTCAAAGTCCTTGGCGAGTATGGTTGATTGGCTTGGATGGATTCAACTTCAACTAAAAATATCCTCACTAATTTATAGATATCCTCCCTAATTCCCCCTACGTTCATAACCAAAGTTCAAAGTCCTTCCTCTTTCCTAGGGATCAACATCGATTCTCACTTTTATCCCCTTCTTATCCCAACTTGGAGTTGTAGAAGTGATCTCAATCACTTCCACACTTTCTAAAATGACCTCTTTAATTTTAAAATTCAAATTCAAATTTGGTGTCTTCTTGACCTCTCATTATAATTGCCATGTGTCAATTCAAGGCATGAAAACATTTTCTTTGTGACTCTTGGTGATGTATTTAAAAATGTACCCTAGTTCATTTTAGATCATCAAGACATATCTAGATACCTTTCATTTACTATTTGCATCCATTACCAAGAGAATCTTATCTTAATATATGCATTGTACAAGCATCTAAGTCATTTTTGCATGTTTTAGTGCTTTGTCCTTGATCTTTTATCTTGTTATTGAGTCAATATCCTTACATGGTTTGACACAAGACACATTATTCCTACCATGCACAAACCAACAAGCACAAGAATTATCTTTTATATAAGAATAAATTGAAAACATTGAACTAAAATTACATTCTAAAAATTAGAGCATACCAATTTTTTATGTCGGAAAAAACCAAGAACATCAACATGAATTAAAATTGACATTCTAAAAATTAGTAGAGATAAGATTTGCATGTCAAATAAAATTCACACTTACAAAATTAATTCTTGACTCGTAATACTATACAGTTGAATCTTGATAGCAATATCACAATTATGTGATCAACTAATATATAATAAAATCAATTAATAATTAAAAAATACCTAAAAATGTATTAACTAATTAAAAAGAAATAGATATTGACAATAGTCCCTTCCTAGTCACATATAATTTTGTGTGGTCATCTAATCTGCAGCAAAATCAATTAACAATCATGGATGTAAATTTTGTCCTGAAAAATAAATATGAATGAGAATTTAGGGATAGTAGGGGTATGGTATGGACCCACAAGTAAATGAGTAGAGAAATAGGTACATGGGTATAGTGGATAAATTTATTCCCCCGACCATCTTAAGCATCATTCATTGCACGGCCACCACGTGCTTGTAGGGCAGTGGGAAAGGGACCCTAAATTTTGTTTGTCGGCCCTGGAATAGACCCTTCTTCTGTAGGGTATGGTGCCTTCTGAAAGGGACTGCCGAAATTGTAGCGTGAAAGGGGCAGACCATACCAACACCATCCGTATCAGCATTTAGAATCTTGGCCCCACAGCATGGCCTACGTGCAGGTCAATCCCTCTGGACGGTGGGCCCCATCCTTTCTGTTCCATATTGACTCTGCCCTCTCTTTTGACTCTATTTTTGTTCTCTAGGCACCTAACTAGCTAGCTCTTTTCTTTTGTTTTTTTTGGGTGACACGTCACTATTGTCTGATTTTTTATTTTAAAAAAGTAGTCTTGCTACCATATAATTATATTAGCAATTGCACTTTGGTGTGAAATGGGTAATGTCGAAGAGGTGTGGCATATATGAGATCTAATGGTAGATCAATTAGCAATTATGTATTCACTTACACAAGGATTGAAACACAACTGAAACAAAACCTTTTAATTAGGAAGATTATTAGGCTCCATTATCTTTCATTAAAATTTCTTCCCACATAATAGCATAGATCGAAATGCAAATTAATGAGAAAACTAGACCTTTTTAGTCTTGCATTATTAGTGGTTAAATACCATAGAATCTCATTCCGAATTAACTTTAATATTAAAGGTCATTTGTTATTTATTCAATAACTAGATCTTGTGCACTACTACCACAATTCGTCCTTAATATTCCCCACCTCGCTAGCATTACATAAAAGGTATGGTGAATGGCTAGATTTTTATACAAAAGCCTTCTATACTATATATCTAAAAATTATTATCAAATGATAATTCCCAAATAAATAGTCTTGGCTCTTCACATCTTACAAGAACATCACATGCAACAACCTATACTTTCAATAAATCCGCCTTCTTAATAACTACATGAATCGAAAAGACCATCTTATGCTTTGAATAGTTGCAACACTAGTTTAGTCTGAGGGCATCATAGGAAAAATTATACTATAAGAAGGCTTATTTTGCTTGATTAAGTAAGATCTATGACTCTGCCAATAGGATAAGCTTAAGTAGTAACTAAAAAGGGATTTCATAATTTACCACTAAGAAAATGTGTAAAACTGAGTAATATACTATATAAATTTTAGCTACAGTGTACCTCAACAATTCGTGCTAGGCACAAGTCCTCTGTCATTTTGATAGAATAAATGGTCCCTAGTTGTGGCATTTGGGCCAAAAGCACCATGGATGGGAAATTTGGCAAATAAAAAAAAGGATCAATGGAGATTGCAAAGCTTAGAAGTTGACGCCCCCAAATATATGTTTATGTAAGAAACTATTTAATATACTGCACCAGTCCTTGGTATATAACACTTTAAGGAAGACAACGTTGGCATTAACAAGCTGAAAACTTGATCCCTTTAGTTTGTCGACCCAACCTTCTAAGAGTTGTCCTTTTGGAGCCTCTTTCGCAATCCATCCCACAACTGGAACCTCCGACCTATACCAAAGTAAAAATAATAAAAAAATGAATATTTTAAAAAGAAACTTAATTGGATAGTTGGCAGATCTTTCTAATTCAAAAAAAAAAAGATGTAATGGTATTATATAAGCTAATTTAAAGGGGAAAATAGTTTTTAATTTCGGAAGCTCTTCCAATAACTAGAGTAAAATTTTGTAACCAAGTTATTCAGAAGAACTTTGGCAAACTACTTACTGCTAGAGAGGAATCTTTCTAGTAACTGTAAGTAAGTTTTTTCTAGAAGCAAAAAAATATTTCATGAAAAATATGGTAGTTTTAGACTCTAAATTTAAATCATGAATTTAGCTAAATACATAAAACTCATCTTTAAAAAAGTGAATATTAAACTACACACTAGAATCTAATTTTGTGGAAAATGAGCAAGGTAGTGAGAAAAATTTACTTGCATTGTGTCTTATAGCATCACACATGCTCTCCATCTAGGTCTGTGTCGTTCATGGCTTTCACATGTAACACCACATTGATATTCAAAGAGCTTTTGGTGGGTTTTTTTAACATTTCAAGCAAAGTATCTTTTTTATGGCTGCATAGAAAGTGTATTTGGCCATAATCCTCTTATCCATAGTAGAAGTTGAATTTTGATACCTATAAAATATGATCACCTAGATGATATTTTTGTAAGGAAACATTTGATGGTGCTAAGAAGTACCATTGGGACACACTATCATAGAGGTAAGAGAATTCAAGAGTACCGAAGGTTATGCAAGAATGGTTATTTGAGGGTAAGTTCTAGAGAAAATAATAGTTATATTATATTGATAATTAGGTTAATTAAGTTAATGTAATCATATGAATCTTGATTAATTATAGTTGGAGATAGATAATTGCAATAAATGTATAGAAATTCTTTGTGATTGTTAGCAATGTTTAGTTCTAAAATTAATGATGGAAGAATGGTGTTGAAATTGTCCAAAATCAATTCAACACCTCCAAAATTAAAATGTGTGTGGTTTGATGATTGTCTCATAACCTGTTGTCTCATAAAATATTTTGGTTCAATTTTGAATGTTGTGGTTTGAATGCTTTTGATTTTTTATTTTAAAAAAGTAGTCCTTCTACCGTATAATTACAATATTAAAATTAATTTTATATCAAGAGTATGGAAGGTTATGCAAGAATGGTTATTTGAGTGTAAGTTGTAGAGAAAATAATAGTTGTATTATATTGATAATTAGGTTAATTAAATTAATGTAATCATATGAATCTTGATTAATTATAGTTGGAGATAGATAATTGCAATAAATGTATACAAATTCTTTGTGAGTGTTAGCAATGTTTAGTTCTAAAATTAATGATGGAAGAATGGTGTTGAAATTGTGCAAAATCAATTCAGCACCTCCAAAATTTTAATGTGTGTGGTTTGATGATTGTCTCATAATCTGTTGTCTCATAAAATATTGTGGTTCAATTTTGAATGTTGTGGTTTGAATCCTAAATGTTGTAGAGTTGATTTTCATGTGGATTTGATCTATGTGCACAAGATTAGTTGTTTTGAATGTGTACCTAAAAAACTACTTTCTTTCACCTTCTTCATGTCTCAATTGGTCAAGATGGTGTTTAGGGACACTATTTATGATTTTATCAACTTAATAGGTGAATGAATTCTCTAAGGTCAAGCCCCTTTGATAGACTAGATTAATAGTGATAAGTTATATCAAATATCTAGCATACGTAGATTGTGTATGTGATGATGATTTGGATCTAATTCTTTAAATTCTCCTTTAGTAATTAAAATAGATTCTAATGATTTTCTCTTTGATTTTGCATATCAAATATTTCACATTTAATTTCTTTAAATACCATGTGGCATTGTAATATGTTGCACACATGTGTTAAATTGACTCATAACAACTAGTAGAAGGGGACATGAAAGTTAATTTTGAATTTGATAAATTTAAATTTCTAGGTCATTCCTACATGTCTTGGGATTGAACTAATTAGGTTAATCTCAATGATAAAGTGGTAATTTTGAACCAGGGAGAAAATATTTAAAAATAAGTGCAAATGAGGGTGTAATAATGACTAATAAAAATGGTGAATGTATAGGAATTAACACAAACATGAGTAAATAAAGATGGAAGGGATCAAGTCATGAACTAGACTTAAAATAAGAATATTCCACATGTCAATATGTTATTGTATTAAGATACTTTCACAAAAGTGGACACAAAACTATATGAAAAATGACACATGAGTATGCAAATTTCATCATTACAAAAGTAAATAGTGAAAGATTATTTTTATAATCTAATACAACTATTTTATTCCATCTTAAATGTAGGATTAGTATATTAACATTTTGTAAAGGTAAAAATTATATAAATTGTGCTTCCCCCCCTTCATTTTAGACTCAATTTGACTTTGTTATTCCTTTTGCATTGATAAATGTGCAAGTTGCATGATTTTTTCTAAAAGTTGACACATAACTAGAATCTTGCCCATTTTTATCTACATTCACTCCTAGGGATGAATCTTGATCCTTCAATTTTATGAATTCTAAAAAAAATATAGTGGTGAAACTTTATTTATTGGCAAATAGTTTGAATCAACCCATTCAAATTTTGTGTTAATATAATGAAATAATCAGTGGCCAAATCAACAAGAATTTAATATTAATTGATTAATTAGGTGTTAAGTTGCTACCCTAATGTTCATGAAGCATTTATATTGTAATATGTTTGCTACAATAGACTACATATTTTAATAGAGATTTGACTAGAATTTTAAATATGTGTTTCAATTAACTAACATATTTACTAATACCATTAAAAATCTACCCTATATGACCTTTAATTTTTTTATTACCTTTATAACCACATGCTATTGTTGGGTCCATAATCTACTTGAAATCATCACAGATGGTTTGGAACATAATCCTATTGTGATGGAATTTAGAATTTATGTACTCCTTAAAAATTTAAAAGGTCCTAAATCATTTACTAGCCTTCATTTGTCCATTTAAAGTCTTAATGGAAGGTCAATTATATATAAGGTCACCTTTTTGTAAACTCAAAGTTTATATATATTGTCAAGGAGAAGCAAATTCTCATGAAAAGACTAAAATTACTAAGGTAAAAGTCAAAAATTCCTGTGGGAAGAGTTCCAAAATTTTCATTTAATTACGCAATGTTTGCACACTTGCTAACTTCTTGAAAATTTTGATGTTTTGGTCTCTAGTGGGATAGTAAAAAATTCACATGGGGTTGTAGAGATTCCTCATTTATGTGCAATTATTATATTTACTTGCTTCATTTCTTTGGAACCCACTTGGTTCCACTGTGTCAAACATCCAATTTTTTGTTATTATCTCAAGTAGTATTTACTTATTAGTTCAAAAACTTAATTATGTATGCCATCCCTAGTTTTGGGGTTTTCTATCCAACATGCATGTGCTCGCCTACATAAAATATCTAAAACCCTAAAAAAAATCACATTTAATTCTTACTCATGCTTACAAAGAAAATTCGATGCTTCTTTGGAATTTACAAAATGTTTTTTATTTTCCCTCTTGCATTCTACATGCACTCTAGCTTCTTATAGCCGCCAAGCTTTCATAAAAAAATTCTCAACTCATATTTTATAAATGTTACAAACATAAAATGTTGATTTCATCATGAGTTCCTAATTTTGAGGTTGCATTTTGAGTGTGTCAAAAGATATTCATTTTGAATTGGCTTCTACATCTTAGTGTTGTCATCTAATCCTCCAAGTACACATATCTTGATTTAACCTAAAAATTATGCTACATTTATATATTTGGGTGTTCTTTGAAGCTTGTTTGAATGCTTTCCATTTTATAAGTTGATGTTTTGAGATTCATCCAAACCTTGGTTACTTTATGTGATTTTTCTTCAAAATATTACATAAAATTTATTAATTCGTCTAGACTTTGAATTTTGTTGCATGAATATTTCTCATCTTCCCCTTACCTCTAAAATTTTGTATGTGGCCTAGTTCTAGCATTCTAAAAGTTTCTTCATAATCTAGTATTCATTAACAAGTTACACATGTTTTTTGAAACCTTATTATAACCTTGTATATCAAACTTTGTGAATCCACACAAGTATTGCACAGTTGCTCAAACATTCTAGAATACCATCTCCTCTTAAGAACTTAACTCTCACCACCATTTGTATCCTACATTTCTACTCAAAAAATCTAAAACCCCACTTTGGCCTAGCCTTCCAAACTTTTTTACATACCTCTATAGTTACATGCCTACACTAAAAAATTGAAAGTATTCTTAAGAACCTTTTAAGCCATTTTTATTTAGGTTTTCTCACAACTATGGAATTATAGGCTTATACTTCCCTTGCAAAGATGAAGTTTAAGTTCAAAGGATCGATTCCTCCTTCCAACATTAACTTCAAACTTATTATAATTTATAATACAAATCTAGGTCATGCCAACCTAGACAAAATCATAGAAGGATAAAGGAGACCAAGAAAATGAGTACCGTGGCTAGAAAATGATCAAAAAGTGGCCTCATTTAAGTCTAGTTTCTTTCCCCATTTTTTTCAATCCTTGGACTTGGTCATGACTTGTGAAAACTTCTATAATATAGAGATTAGGGAAACAAAAAAATTTGTCGATCAAATTATCTTGTAAATCATACCGAAGTATGTATTAAAAATACTATAAACTCCTCATCATGTATAATATGAAAGAATTAGATTCAAATTCTTCAATAAAAGTCTTTAAAGAGAATGTAGATGAATTGATAAGAATTATCAACTAGAATTGGTTAAAGAATGAAAGGGTCTCCACCATCATATTTCTTAAACTACTCAATAGAGTGAACTTCGCAAAGAGATAAATTAAATGATCACCTTGTTGAATTGGATCCTTTGCCATTTGGATGCAAAAGAGTTCCATACTTGGATATTCCAATTTATCAGCAAGATATTGCCTACGAAATACTACACTAACTATTCTACCTTGATTAGTAACAACTTACATAAATAGCTAGTGGAAATTAAGGAATAAAAATAATTATATATTAATTCATACCTATTTTGTTGTCATGCTAGAAGAGAAATAGTACTTGAATTGAAAAGAGTGGACAACATGGATATTCAACAGATACAGGTTTATAAGCATTACCCTCAACTTGAGCTAAAAGAAAGCTAGAGATATTTGAAGAGGGTAAATGATGCATTAATTTTCTTCATCATTGTGATTATTAAAAATTATCCCAATCAATGTATGTTTATAGAAGCTAACACTGTAATTATTATATTAGTAAATTGGTTTATATAGCCCCCACTTTTTCTCATATTAGAGTTGCAATATTCATTGAATCCTCGTATGTTGTTGAAATGTGTCAATGATAAGTTTGTGCTATTGGAATTATGTTGATACTTGTATATTTTTCAAAAGATTCTTTCAAGAAAGAAACATGACCATCAATTTCCTAATTCAATTAGTAGGTACACTTATTCTTCTTTCATAAATGTGAAAGGAGAAAAAAATAAAAAAATAATTTTAGTTGCCTTACATATTTTTGAATCAATATTTTCATTTGATCCTAGATGTAATTTGGAGGGATTGCTAAGATATTCATATACACACTAGCCAAGCCAAGAATATTTATGTGTTGGCTATGATGTTGAACATCAACAACAAAGACAAGACTACTTAAGGCTTACTACATTCCAAATCAAATCCTTCAAGGTCATAAAAGTTCCCAAAGATATTTTGGTAGATTCACTCAAGGACTCAAGCCTCCAAGATCATTTGAAAAAACCAAAAAAAACCTTATACAAGAGGGAAAAGAAATAAAATTAAATTAAACAACAATGGATGCAAGATATGGCCAATATGTAATACTCAATATTGTAGTGATTTGGACTTGCATAGCTGAAAAATATATCAGTTGATTTTCTTGCATTCAATGTACATATGAAGCCTTACTTATATAGGCAAAGGTGATGATTTAGCAACATTAAATGGATGTGTCATAATTAAATGACATTAGACAATATTAAATAACCTAGGACACAAGAGTAAAATAAAAGCCAACTAGATAAGATAAGTGACAACTAATTATTAACTAGAAGTATTCCCCCTAATTAATACTAACTAGAAAGATGCCTCCTTGGACCTAAGTGGACTTAACAATGCAAATAGGACCTAGCTAATACTAGGTAGGAAAAATACCTATTTACACCAACAACCCCCTTTAAGTACAACTTAGGGAGTCAATTGTTATGCAAATGACACAAAAATGTGTCCTGGCTACAAGGCTATGTTAGATACCCATGTACATATGTAATGCAATCTCTCAGAAATGGAGAAAATGGGAAAACCCAATGGGACAAAACTCCTCCCCAAAAGATAGATGAATACAAAATACATTCAATGATTCGAGGAAAATAACCCCCCATAAGAGAGAAGAAGAGAGACCATGAAACCCCCTACAAATGGTGAGTCTCCTACAATGGTAGAAGCTCGACATTGAATGTTGAAGATGATCCAATCTCACTGAACAAAATTCCTCCCCTTAGGAAGAAACAAAAATAATATGATATGTAATAAGTATTCCCATTCCAAAAAGGAATGTGAGGGAAGAAGAATGATATATGATGTCTCTAAATGATGCTCAAGTGTCTCCATGTTAATACCGAAAGTTGACAAACTCCAAATAGGAATTCTAGGCCACAAACTGAAGATGACAATCTAGAACCTCCTAGAGACAAATATCAAACATACTCCAAAGACAAAGGTATCTCCTCTAAAGAATAATCATATCAAGCTGCAAAGAGTGATCATGTAGAGAATTAACAAGAGGGTCAAATAATTCCCTCACAAAAATTGAAGAACAATCATCTCTATCAAAGAGAATATGTATGCAATCAATAGTGTCTCCTAGATTTGAAATGTGAGACTCAACAGACAACCCACCAATGTCTATTAAGTATGCATCCCAAGTAGATGTAGCTGGAAGATGATGTAGATCCTATTGCATTGAATCACAAGAGGCCAAACATATGCCAATATGAGCATCATCAAATGCAACAAAAGATTGAGGAGATGAAATGCAAGGCTCAAGAAAAAGATCGAATATAAGAACACCCAAGTTCAAAATGCCAAATGTCTCCTCTGAATCATGATGCACACTAGAAGTGTGATCAATAGCCAGAGGAACAATGTCACCATCAAGAGAAAAAAATGTAAAGGTATAAAACTGAGATGAATGATCAACCATCCCAATAGCAATAATTTCTCTACTCTCCTATTCTTGAATGATGATTGAATCAGGAGTGAACTCCATAGTCCTCCCATATCCACCATGTGTAATATGATGTATGTAAAGAAGATTGTTCATCAAATGAGGAACACACAAACCATCTTGGAAAATGTTTTCCCAAAAACTAAGATCCCTTCCCAAGTACACTCATGTATGTATAATTTCCCATCAAAATAGGAGACATAGTACATGTCTCAAAAGAAGAGACTATAGACTACAAAGATGCCATATGATGAGATACTCTTGAATCCAGAAGCAATCTCCCTAATCCTAGACCTAAAAAAGAATAAAGAGAATGTCCTTTATTTCTTGACGTAGAAGCAAAACTATCTTTTCCCTTATTAGACCATTTTGAAGAAGATGAAGAAGGTGGTGACTCATATATTCTAGAAGGAAAATCAATCTAATTCTCTTTGAGAAGATGCTTCAAATCATCAATACCCTTCTAGTAACAAGAATGTTCATCATGCCCAAACCACTTACAATACGAACAAGTGAGGAAGAGGATTTATTATTTGGTTGATTTGAATGTGGATTGTTCTTTGATTTCTTTTGCTTCTTATCAATATTATCTGATTCTTTCACTTGACTAGCCAACAATACTTGAGATTTAGAAGACTTGATGAAACCCATCGAGATAAGATTTTGCTACTGTATTAACATCTCAAAAAATGATTTAAATTATGGTGTATTATATGCATAACCCATAGTCAACCTATGAGTATGAAAGCTAGAAACAAAAGCAACATAATGAGGATGAAGTTTGTTCAATGAATTGTTTACCAAATGAATGTCCTTCTAATCAATACCACATGCTTTACATTGCTCCCTTAGATCATTAAACCTAGTGATGTAGTCTTGGATGCCAAATTTCTTAGGATCAAGGCTCATTAATTCATTATCAAGTTGGTAGTCTCTTACTTCATTTGTAGAGCCATATAATGTTTTCAATTTTTCCCAAGCCTCATGATAGTTCTTGTATGATTCAATTTGGAACAAAAAATCTTGAGAAACTAGTTTATGAAGACATTCAAGAGCTTTGGAATGTTCAATAATCCATTTGATCTTTTTATCATCATTTGTAGATTTAGGTACCTTATTTTCAACATATAGAGAGTGACCTTCATTCATTAGTATACTCCATGCATGTTGATGCCATGTTGAATAGTTATATGATGTTATAAAATTAACCTTAGAATGATACATGAAAATAAAAGAGAACAAGCAAACAGATCAAAAAATGCACCAAGAGACCCCCCAACCAATCAATTAATTATCCCCCCAATAATATATGTGGCACTTTGAATGTAGTGCAAAATGAGTTCCAGATTTACAATGCCAAGATGGATCAAAGATGGAAAAATTACAACAATATCTTAGAAGGCGATCTCTCCCAATATGATCTATACTAAAAATGAAGCCTTCCCAAATGGACAAAACTTCTCCAAACTATAGTATGTCCAAGTAATCAACCAAAATGTAAAATTTCATAGATCTGAATAAAAGGTACTTGGAGTTCAATCTAGAAAAGTGCATGAATATAAGTTTAGACCTCCTCAATACATTTTCCAATGTTGTAAAAATTGCAAAAAATTGTGAGCTCGAGAATCCAAAAGAGAAAACCTAAATTTGATAAGCTCTAAAATTCACTAGAGGCAAATTTTGAAAAAAGCAGCTTGCATCACAATGAAGTGGCTGGAACTAGCTTTATGTCGATATCTCATTTGCCTGATTTTGACACCAAATGCTCAAGTTATAATTTTTTTAAAAACAAGGTAAATTTTACCAATTGATAGTTAGTATACATGACCCTTCTGATTTGATTTATGAAAAATGTTCTCATTTAATACAAAAATTAATAGATACCCAAAAAATATTTTAATGTTGCCAACAAAACCAAAAAAGTGTTTTTGAATCCAAAAATCAGAACATGCAATTTGGTAAAAAAAACTTCACCAGGAGGGAAAAAACTATGCTGGGCCATTTTGAGAGCCATTTTTGCAAGATTTGCTCACTATCTACAAAATCTAATGGATACCCAAATAGTATTCATTATTTTGAACAAAACCTAGAAACATTTTTTTCTCAAAAATACACCAAGAAAAATATATTAGTCATTTTGGACTCAACTATGAGGTCTATTTCACCCCCATGTGCACCCTGCAAAATCTCAAGCTCAAATCACCCTCAAATCTAAGAAGGGGTTTTAAAAAACTGAAGCTTTGATACGATGCTAGAGTCACTCAAGGACTCAAGCCTCTAGGATCATTTGTAAAAACCAACAACAACCTTCTACAAGAGGGAAAAACAAACATGAAACTGCAACAATGGATGCAAGATATGGCCAATATGTAATACTCAAGATTGCAGTGATATATTGGATTTACACAACTAAAAAATATCTCAACTAACTAGATTCGATTCAATATAGATATGAATCCTTTCTTATATAGGTAAGGGTGATGATGTAGCAAAATTAAATGGTTGTGTCATAATTAAAAGACATGAGCCAGTATTAAATAACCTAGGACACAAGCATTAAATAAAATCCAACTAGATAAGATAAGTGACAACTAATGCTTAACTAGAAATATTCTCCATAATTAATGCTAACTAGAAAGATACCCTCCTAGGACCCAAGTGGTCTTAACAATGTAAATATGACCTATCTAAGACTAGATAGGAAAAATACCTATTTACACCAACATATTTCACATGATGAAAATGTGATTGATATAATATATAAATACCAACATTTTTTTGATAAACAAATCCCAAGGATCAATTAGTCAATAAAGGATTTCAAGTCAAATGAAGAGAGAACATAACTTATGATGAAGAGGAGTATGTCCTAACATAATATAAAAATTAAGGAGTCTAAGGAATCAAAGGGAGAATCGTCTGAGAGAATGAAGAAGGAAAAATAATATCCCAAGAAAAAGATATTTAGTATACAACCAAATCTTCCCTTGATGTTGTGATTCAAAAAATGGATAAGTGTAAGAGTTGTCTATGGAGATAGCCACCCAAGATATAGAGTCAAAATGGAAAGCAAAAAGAGAGAATATCATTATGACAAGAATAAACTATATTCCTATCAAATAATTCATATAGAATTGATATACAAAGTATGAGAGACCCTTGGTTATATAACCAAGGTGACATAAGATTAAACATGACCATGACAAGTGTCTTAATCCTATATCATGAGACAAATAATATTAAATTACTTAGGACATACAAATTAGATGACATGATAAGATAAGATAAGATCACATGACACCTAATACTTCTAGAAATATTTCTAGGACCTAAGTAAACTTAACACATGAATAGGAACTACTAGGTGAACTAGTTAGGAAAGAAACCAAGAATGTATACAATATTTATTCCCAGTCCTGAAAGGAAGATGAGGGAATATGAATGATGTGTGATGTCACTAAATTATGCTCAAGTGTCTCCTGTCAATGCCAAAAGTTGTCATACTCCAAACATACATTTTAGGCCACACTCATGAAGAGAACAATCCATAATCTAGTAGAGATGATTGTAGAAAACAATAAAAATATAAAGATAAATCCTTTGAAGATAAAGAAGCCTCCTCCAAATTTTGGTCAAAAGTATCCATAATCATGTCAAACTGTGAAGAATGATCATGTGGAGAATTAACAAGAGAGTCACAGTGTTCCCTCACAAAAAGTGAATAAGGGCCATCTCCATCAAAGAGAATATGAAGGAAATAATGGTGTCTCCAAAATTTTCAATATGATACTCCACAAACAAGTCTGAAATACTATTACGAAGTCATCCCAAGTAGCCATATTTGGAAGAAAATGAATATCCTGCTACACTAAATCATAAGAACTCATATTTGTATCAACCCAAGCATCATCAACTATAAAAATAAATGGAGATGGAAAGCATAGCTCAATAATTGGAAAACTTGTGAGAAAACCCAAGTTAAAGTAACCAAAATTCTCCTCAAAATTATAGTCCACACTAGAAGTGTGATCACCATCCAAAGGATCAAAACTGTCATTAGGAACAAAGTTTGAAAAGTTGTATAATTGAGATGCATGATCAAACATCCCAATATAAATAACCTCTCTTCTCTCCAAGTCTTGAATGATAATTTTATTAGGAGTGAATTCCATAGTCCTCCCTGCTCCACCATGAGTGATTTGATAGATAGAAAAGAGAATGTTTGTCAAATGAGGTACACACAAGATATCATTGAAGGCTTCATATCCAATATCAATATATCCCCTCCCCATTGCAATCACATAAGTATTATTTCTCATAAAAATAGGTGGCATGAAACAAGGCTCAAAAGAAGAGAACATAGAATATGAAGATGCCATATGATGATAATCTCCTTAATCTAGAAGCTATCTCCTTGATCCAGACTTGCATAAGCACAAAAAGGTTGCCCTTTGTTCTTACTTTTCAAAATATTACATGAATATTTTCCTTATCAAATTCTATGTTTTTGGAAGAAGAATTTGAAGTAGACATTCTATAAGGTAAAATGATTTTTTATTCACAATAAGATGTCTCAATTCATTTTGGTCCTTCTTATAACAATAATGTTCTTCATGTCCATCCTTCTTGCAATATGCATAAGTAGGCTTCTCCTTCTTAGATGATTCCCCCTTAGAAGAGGAATTTTTATGTTCTTCTATGAAATTAGATGTGGATTATGTGTTCTTCTTAAGATTGTTCTTTTTCTTTTCTTTACCACTTGAAGACTTCTCATCCTTTGCAAAAAATCATGGGATTTTGAAGACTTAAAAGCACCCATTTGAATAATCTTATCTTTCTCCCTAGTGAGTTGCATAGAAAAATTCTTAAAGGAAGACATATTAAACTCACTCCCAAAGGAATTATTTGTAGCATAGAAATAAAACACAAACACTAAATATTTAGGTCCTAGCTTTGAAAAAACACTTAACACCAACTGTGTATCTAATTTTTCAATTTTATAGTCCTTAAATTTAATTCTTAGTGACTTGAATTTGGTGATGAAGTCTTGTATGTTTTTAGAATTACATTAATTGAGACTTATTAATCCATTCTCCAACAAATTTCCTTGAATTTCATTTGTTTTCCCAAATAATTTTGATAATGTACTCTAGATAGCCATGGGTGTATCTAAGTTCTCAATTTGAAACAACTCAGGAGAGACATACAAGCACAAATAGCCAATGAATTCTTCACAACTATTCAACCAAATATTATTTTCAGCTTCATCATCTTCTGGTTCACCATCAAGCCCATGAACTATCCTATACAATATCTTAACTCTTAGCAATTTATTTATTTCATATTTCCATTTAGGATAGTTGAAAGGTGTTATAAGTGGAACTAAAATTTGCTCGATGATGAAACAAGATGGAAATAAAAAAAATCAAGAGGAAAGAAACAACAAACACAAAAAGAATCCCCCAAATTCACTCAATCAAAGAACCCCCTAGAAATATATGAGCCTATCATTGTATGATTAGTGTATTTACAAATGTTACTTGTGAAAAAGAATGAAGTGGTCTTGATTTTGGTACATGAAAATTCCAAAATTGGCCACATTATCAAACTATATTTTTTGAAAAAATAAGATCAATCTGATCAAACCATCAAATTGTACACAAAAAATCATGCACTTTAAAAAGATGCACCAAAAAATGTTTTTTTAGGAGCGAGAACGAAGCCTCAGAAGTTTCCAAAATGAGAACAACTCATAAACACTTGTGAGAATCTACAATTTCTGAAAAATCCAAATAGAAAAATAAAAACCATCTCCACCATAATGAATAGCATGAAACTTCGCCCCAATAAAAAAAAAAAATTCATGAAAAGGAGGTCCAAAGCTTGAGTTATGAGCATTTGAAAATCACCCTCCAAAAACAAAACTTCAATGGAGAGGGTGGGGCGGTGGGGGGGGAAGGTGGGATTGGGGAATTGAAAGGCCTTGCTGACATTAGTAAGGAATATTCTTTGAATATTTGAAATAGTTGGTTTAAATTGACAACCTCTTGACTATCATAGATGATGAAGGCCCTAGAATATTTGACTTGAATATACCTTCTATGATGCTTGGAAAATCTCAAAGCTATATTCCACACAAACATAATCTTTGGGAATAATCAAAATATTCTCTTTTTTTAGCCACAAATTTTAAAAAATTGTCGTCGATTTTTTAATTATTGGCCACTTGTTAGGCAAGGTTTGTGAGTGACGTGGCCTATGGTGCCTTGCTAGAGGTTGACAGTGCCCTTCACAGTACTGTGAGTACAAGTCTTCAAACCTATACTCCACGAGACTATATAATATGTATTTTTTATTTTTAAATTTTTTTTTTGAAAAATACTTTCAAATGTTTTTCTGAAAAAAATCAAACTTATTTAATATAAATAATTTAAAAAGCATGTTAATTTATGATGTTGATTTGCAGTGACCACACAATCATACAAATAACCTAGGGGTGAATTTTTCTGAGGGCTCTAGGTGAAGTGCTCCAATTTTGAAAAATTGACAATTGATCATGGGGTTTTTGGGCCTTTTGGATGTAATGGTAGGTTTAGATTTGAACCAAAATGCTAAAAAATTGTAGATATATCCTAGATCTGGCAACCACTTTTCAGCTTCAAACCCTCATAGATCTAGCCTCATATGTTTGATTTGGATGTGTGAAGTGCTCGATTAGTAGAAAATGGAAATGAAGCACAAATTATTCAATTAGGGTTAGAGTTCACAAATACCCATATCAAAAAGATTGATCAAATCCTACCTAAAAATGAAATTGAATGAGAACAAGTTAGAAATCAATAATTAACAATGAAATTCAAATCAAAGCATAAAAATAACTTGTGCAAACCTAGCACTCCATTTTGAAATTGGTTGATGGTGTGTTGGATTGCTCAATCATTAGATCCCATGATTGCAAAAGCTTCAAATGACCTAGACAAGATGATTAAATTGATCAAATATTCCAATGTTCAAATGACATGAATTAGCTCAAATTATTAATCTAGGTGATGATAATGAAGGGAGGAGGTTTATTTTATAGATTTTCACAATTTAGATCAATGGTGGAGAATTGATCTTGAGATTAAATCAAGGAGGATCAAGGGTCAAGATTAATTTGAACTCAAAATATCTCCACATTTTGAGGAAACTGGTTGAGATATTTTAGAATTAAGGATGGATATTAGATCAAGAAAAATGAAGGGTTGAGGATGAATGAGAAGGTTTGGTTTGGTTAGGATATTTTTGAAAAAATAATATTTCATGGAAATATGCCTTTGAGAGGGAAATTAGGTTAATTAAATAATTCAAAATTATTTAATTATGGAGGATTAGAACATTCCATTTAAAAAAGAATATTCCATGCAAGTGGAAGGGAAATTTAGATAATTAAATAATTCAAAAATAAAATTAAAATGAGACATTAGAAGAAAATTAGATTTTGATAATTAAATAATTAAAAATTATTCAATTAGGGGTGATGAAGGGAAAATTGGTGAAAATGATGAATTAATTCAATAATTCAAAATTATTTAATCAATAGAGGGAATTATGATAATTGATTATGAAAAATGATGTTAAAGGGGGAACTAGTCACAAAAGTGATGAAAATGATGAATTATGCAGGATCAGGGATGAGAATGATGAAAATGCAATGTTAATGATGAAAATGATACAAAATGCATGATCAAGGATGTGTGATACATGTTAGGCATTTTTTCATGTCTACATTTTTCCCCTCTTTAACACAATGTACTAGTTATGTTGTTTTATAGATATTTGCTACTCAGATTAAAAAAAATTAAAAAATTGATGCCCCACTACTCCCCAATAGATGATGGGAGGATGATAGGATGCTAGGTTGCCCCCTTGGGAGGTTGACCAAAATAATAATAATTTAGGTTGGGCTCACTACAAGAGTTCAAGACTAGTTCAATTGAAAAAATGATGAAAAATGAGGCCATAGGGGTCCTAGAAACTTATTAGGATTGACAAAAAAAACTTGAAAATTGACAATCCAAGGTGGTCATGAGTGAAACCCTAGGTTTTGGGGGCAATACATAGGCAATTAGCTTTAAAATATCCTCATTTTCACACTCATCTTTAGAGATTTTTAGAGCTTTGATCACTCACTCCGCTCAAACACTTTCTACACTTTCCACAATGGCACTCATACCTCATGCCCCACACCGTGCAGATAGAGTCTAATAGTTATAGAGGCATGCGAAAGTGTGCCCAACGACATGTATAACCTTAATTTTAGCTTGCATGTGATTTTAAGTGCATTAATTACTAGCCAAAGGTAAGAAAACAAATATGTTGATCTACATATCATCGCTTTTGAAACTCGATAGGGTGCATTTGCAATCACACATTTCCACATTTGTAACACAGTGACACCTTTGATATGGATTAGTGTGTGTTGCACTATACTAACACAAGTAGATTGGTGCATTTGAAAATGCATTCGCTTTTGATTTTGGGATATCGACATGTTTCAAAAATGGACCACATTTGAATGATATGTAATGCCTCATTTTCACAAATTGAAATGTTTTATTTTTTTAGTCAAACACTTAGGATTTTAATCAATTTTTTGGAAAATTGACATCGTTGGCTTCATGATTTTAGGTGGCACTTCACGCCATTTAATACAAAGAGAAGAGGCCTTGTATCATGGATCAAATGACCAACCTAGGTGAGCTTGAGGTTTTGTTTCTTTATGAAATTGGACTACGCTATTTAGTTTTTGATTTTGGGATATCGACATGTTTCAAAAATAGACCACATTTGAATGATATGTAATGTCATGTTCACACAAATTGACTCTTTTTCTTTTTTTGGTCAAACACTTAGGATTTTTTATCAATTTTTTGGAAAATTGAAATCATTGGCTTCATGATTTTAGGTGGCACTTCACCCCATTTAATCCAAAGAGAAGAGGCCTTGGATCATGGATCAAATGGTCAATGTAGGCAAGATTGAGGTTGTGTTTCTTCATGCAGTTGGACTACGCTATATAGCTTACATGCTCAATATTTGAGCTCATAGGGTGATCATGACTATTCTTGTCGAGTAGTGGAGATTAGATACAAAATCCTTCCACCTCTTGATAGGGGAGTGTAATATTACATTGGAGGATGTTTGGTGTATCCTCGGGGTGTTGATTGATGGTGTTCGCATTATCTATGAAATGGATAGAGGTACTACATATATGTGAATATTTCTCGATGAGGAGGAGTTGGATATTGTTGATGGACAATTGGATTTATGACCTTACTATGGAGAGTTCAATGAGATTATAATTTTCTTAGATGCTTTGATTATGGGGCCCCTTATGCCATATCGGAGGTCACAAGGATTTTATGTTAGATGGGGTTATGTGATTGAGGGCATGATGGTAGAGGGGATAAGATATGCATGGGGACCTTGCATCCTTGTGCACCTTTATCATGATATCCATTAGGTGTATTATTGATCAAATATTAGCCTTTATGCAAGAGTTATATTGTTACACACAAGGTCCTGTGAGACGATAACAATCACTCAGCTCATCAGTGAGTCAAAGCGGGATCTAAGGGATCCACTTTTTTACAAATATGGTAGCCAATTAAAAAAGACGTAGATAGGTAGGTTGCACTACTAGAGAGGCATTTTTGATGATACAGATGAGTTCATTTGGAGACCTTATCTATATTTCAAGGTGTGGTCAAATAATCATGAGCATTTACCTTTTTTCTAGTAGACACAGTGGTTGATTGGACACAGCACCCATATCATTGAGAGATACTTACCAAAAAAATTAATGAGACAATTTGGTGAACAATAGGTTGTACCCATAGATTATTATCATATTATTGTTTGCACGTACTACTAGAGAGATTGCTGCTTGGGGAGGCACGATCGTGCCTCATGTTTCTCTATGAGATTTGGCTAAGTTGGTTACATAACTTTGGGATTGGATGGGAGGGCTAGATGATCATAGTAAAACTCCAAATTATGCTACATGGTGGACACAATGATGTCTGCTATGATTTACTCATCCTCTAGGTGGACTAGGGGTAGTTGGAGGATAGAAGAGATTGCCTAGTAGGGCTCAAAGGATGCAAAAAATGGTAGAGGCTGAGGTACAATAGGTAGTACATCATGATGGACAACAACCTACACACCAAGAGCCACCACAATAGTAGACACAACATAATAAACATCATGTACCTATACAAGATCCTCCTTGAGATGAGGGGACAGGAGGTGATGGGGACTAGGATGATGATGTCTGATTGGCACTAGTTTTATTATACCAATAATAGGTATGTCATGAGCATGATTGTTACAAGATAGAGTGAGACCAGGTGACTTCTCATTTGATTCAAAGGTTAGTTGAGAATGATTAGGTTCTCATAGAGCGCGACCAAGGTAGAGGTGAGAGAGATGCTTGCACCATAGAGAAATAAATGGAGATTGCTTGATGAAAGGCTACAACGACACAATTCACTCAAGTCACAATCGAGAGGGATACAAAGTGTGGCAAAAAAAAATAGTTTGAGATATACATGGCTCAATGGTTACCATGGACATAGATATGTGTGAGAGGGATCACTTGGTGTAGGAGGTGACATATTAAATGTCTCTTTATGAGGAGGTTGTTCTATAAGAGAGGAGGCAACCTAAGTTCTCATATCAGAGTGCTTCTATAGTGGATACTAGCAAGTTTGAGGATAGTTATTTTAGTCACGAGCCCTCATAGCATACACAAAGACATATAATACAACCACGTAGATCACCAGGCCATAATGAGAACACCCAAAGATCTCCAAGACACATGGATAATGAGTAGTAGGCTATGAGGCCACATCCTTATCAGCCTCCTCCCGATGGAGAGGAGCATATGAGTGCAAGATATAATTTGTACATATTGATGTATAGATTTCTTATTTTGATGTACATTTGATATAGACATGCTTATGATATATATAAATTCATTGGCATTTGAGCCTCTTGTACACATATATTTTTGATGTATAAATATGTATCACACATTTGATGGATGATGATGAATCATGATTATATTTTTTGATGATACATATGAGATGATGTGATTTTTATGTGGCTATTGATGTGCATGATTCTTATTGATATTATGCTTGATGTTCATGATTTGAAATAATGAATATGATTATGATATGGTTATGGATGCATTAATGACTATGATGACATGATATGATGATATGTAGATATGATTAATTTTGTATTTTTTGATATTTTGATGATATGCATGATTTAAAAATGTTGTATCATATTATGTAGATGATATATGATATGACATGTGATATGATGGATGCATAGATAATGATTTTGTGGATGCAAGAGGTGTGTGATACCAATGATGTTATGGATGTAGGATGCATGAGATTGATGTTATTAGGAATAATGGATAGCGATATCAGATGATAGAAGAATAGATGATATTGATCTAATTGTTGAACATCCATTTTCTATGAATGTGGATATAAATGATAGTGATGATAGTAATTTATGATGCATGAGAAATGTGATGAATATGCTTTTTCTTATGGGAAAAATAAGTAATTTCATCGTAGAAATCCTTATTAATGTAGAAAATAGACACAATGCACCAAGGTATGAAGAACCGAGGTGGATTTGTATCTATTGCTTGGACCTTGACTCTAAAAACAAGAGTATTCCTGTTCATACTAGACATACAAAAACCTTGTTATGAGTGTATGGATTAGAAGCTCAGATCATGTTGGACCAATGCATAGAGAGGTATGTGTTGGTATGTGGTGACTGATCATGCTATAATGTACACTCTTCATGTATCCTCATCGGGAGAAAAAAAATTCTCCTACATCTTCACATCATCGAAAAAGGAAAAAACTGACTTTGTAGAACCCTAATTTCTGGAAGCTTCTAAAAATCTTGTTATAAGAGGTTGGGATGAGAGTTGTAGTATGGAATTATTCATGAGATTGTAATATGTTTTACACTAGATAATAAAATCATTACATGACTGTGGTTTTGTGGATGTAGCTTGGATTGGGTGAACCACGTTAAATTCTATATACTGTCTTGTTTCTGCTATAATTTTTTGTATTTTATTTCTCTATTTTATTGATCAAATCTGTATTTAACTATTAGATATATTCCTTCTAATCCTAACAAGTGGTATTAGAGCAAGGTTGTGTTCAGTTATCCTTTGAAGGAAGGTATCATGACTGAGTGGGAGTCCCAAGATTGAGTGGGAGCAATGCCAAACAAGGGTAAGTTAAAGGTTGAGAAGTTCAATGGGAAAAAATATTGGTTATGGAAGATGCAAATGGAAGACTACCTATATCAGAAGGATTTATGGTAGCCATTGGAAGGGAAAATCAAGAAACCCTTCACAATGTCTAATGAGTCTTGAGATATTTTGGATAGAAAGGCACTTGGTAGTATTCATTTATGCCTGACACAATCGATGGCATTTAATATTACAACAACAAAGAAAAATGTAGAGTTAATGGAAACCATGGCAAAGTTATATAAATGCCTTCCGCTTTGAATAAGGTCTTTCTTATTAAGTGTTTATTTAATATGAAAATGGTAGAAGGTGGGTCAGTTTCTAATCATTTAAATGAGTTTAATATGATTACTAGTCAATTAACTTATGTAAATATAAAATTTGATGAAGAAGTTTGGGCTCTTTTGATTTTTTGTTCTTTACCTAAAAGCTAGAATAGCTTGGTAATGGTTGTTAGAAATTCTATTTCTGGTTCAAATGCATTGAAATTTGATGATGTTGTTGGTGTTATTTGGAGTGAGGAAATTCATAGAAAAAGCTTAGGTGGAACATCCACATCAAGTAATGTTTTAAATGCAGAAAGTAAGGGCAGAATAAAGGAGAGAGGAAACAATTATGGAAGTCATGGGAAGCCATGAGGAAAATAAAACCTGACAAAAGGTCCCAATCTATAGACAAGAGGGATTGTTGGTACTGTGGTAAGTCGGGTCAGTTAAAGAAAGATTATTGGCCTCAAAAAAATAGAGACAAAAAAGAAGGAAATAAAGAGGAAAATGTGGCAAGTAATAAATTTGATGAGGATGCTTTGATTCTTTCCATTGACAAAGCTGATGATTCTTGGTTGTTAGATTCAGGGGCTTCATTTCACGCTATGCCCCATGGAAATTATTTTATTGATTATACATCTAAGGGGATTTTGGATTGGTTTATTTGGGAGATAATGAACCTTGTCAGATAGTTGGAAAGGGAAGAATCAATATTAATTTAAAGAATTTGAATAATTGGGTACTACATGAGGTAAGGCACATTCCAAAGTTAAGAAGAAATTGAATTTCAGTAGGGCAACTAGATGATGAAGGTTGTGTTGTTACATTTAGTGATAAAAATTGGAAGGTTAAAAAAGGTGCCTTATTGGTATAAAAAGGTGTGAAAGTAGGCACCTTATATCTTTGTACAAGTCATATTGTTCCTTCTACTTTAGCTATTGTAGATAAAAATCAATGTCCAAGAATAATTGTTGCAGTTCAATAGGCAAAAAATCGGATTGTTACTATGGATTTTGAATCAGCACTATGGCATAATAGAATTGGACATATGAGTCAAAAAGGTATGAAATTACTTCATTCAAAGAATTTTTTACTAGGTCTAAAATGTGTTAATATGGATTTATATGAAAGTTGTGTGTATGGCAAACAAAAGAGAGTTAGTTTTCTCAAGGATGGGAAACAAAAGAAAGATAAGATACTGGAGCTTGTGCATACAGATGTATGGGGAATAGCTTAGGTATCTTCTCTTGGTGGCTCTTTGTATTATGTTACATTCATTGATGATGCAACTAGGAAGGTATGGATTTATTTCCTTAGGAAAAAATTTGATGTATTTGAAACTTTCAAAAAATGGAGAAGCTTGGTTGCGAACAAGATGGGTAAAAAGTTAAATGTCTCAGATATGATAATGGTGGTGAGTATTGCAACAAAGAGTTTGAAGATTATTTTTCTTCTAATGGTATTCATAAATAGAAAATGGTTCCAAGAACTCCATAGGAAAATGGAGTGGCTGAGCGCATGAATAGAACAATAATGAAGTGTGTGCGAACTATGAGATTACATGTTGGGCTGTCTTTAAACATGTGGACAGAGGCTGTAAAAATTGATGTTTATTTAATTACTAGAGGTCCCTCTAATCCTTTGGGTTGTGGTATTCCAGAGGAAGAATGGACAGGTAAGAAGGTGAGTTATTCTTTTATGAAAACCTTCAGTTGTGAAGCATTTGCACATATAGATTCTGAAAATAGAACCAAGCTTGATGCAATATCAAAGAAATGTATATTTTTTGGATATGGAATTGATGAATTTGGTTATAGGCTTTGGGATTTTAAAAATCAGAAAATTGTGAGAAGCAAGGATGTTATTCAATGAGAAAGTGTTGGACAAAGATCAGTTGCAGCAGCATGAGAAGAAAGAAAATGATTATGCAGTGTTGGATGATACTCCAAAAAATGATGTTCTAGTGGTTCCTCATGCTCCACAACAACAACAACAACAACAACACCAAATACCACAAACTCTAGTGAATGTTAGATGATCTTCAAGGATAAGTAGACCTTCATAAAGATTTTCTCCCTCTTAGTATTCTATTATATTAACTGATGTTAGTGAACTAGAATTTTATGATGAAGCTATGCAGGTGGATACCAAGGTTCAGTGGGAGCATGAAATGGAAGAAGAAATGGACTCCTTGCTGAAAAATCAGACTTGGGAATTATGCAAGTTGCCTGCAAGTAAAAAGGCTTTACCAAAAAAATGGGTTTATAGGCTAAAAGAAGAGGATGGAGGTAAGAAAATATTTTAAGCTAGATTAGTTGTAAAGGGATTTGTGCAAAAAAATGGTATTGATTTTGATGAAATATTTTCTCCAGTTTTTAAAATGACTTCTATTCGTACTATTTTAAGTATTGTGGTTGCTGAAGATTTTCATTTAGAAAAACTTGATGTTAAAACAACCTTTCTCCATGGTGATTTGGAAGAGGAAATATATATGGAACATCCACAAGGATTTGAGGTCAAAGGTAAGGAGAAATTAGTGTGTAGATTGAAGAAAATTTTATAGGGATTGAAGCAAGCACCTCAAAAATGGTATATTAAATTTGATAGTTTATGGCTGAGCAAGGCTACAATAGGTCTAATTGAGACCATTGTGTTTACTTTAAGAGGTTAGATGAACATAGCTACATTATTTTATGTTTATATGTTGATGATATGCTTGTAGTAGGGTCTAACATGGATCACATAAAGGAGTTAAAACACCAGTTAGAAAATTCATTTGCTATGAAGGATTTGGGGGCACTAAAACAAATCCTTGGTATGAATATTTCAAGAGATAGGGGAAATAGGATTTTTTTTTAATCTCAGGCCAATTATGTAGAAAAGGTGTTATAGAGATTTCATATGGAGAATGCAAACTCTATAAGCACACCTTTGCCTAGTCATGTCAAATTGACTAAGGATATGTGTCCAAAGACACAAGAGGAGGAAGAAATTTTTTCCATGGTACCATATGCTTCAGCTGTAGGAAGTTTAATGTATGCCATGGTATGCACGAGATCAGATATTGCACATGTCGTAGGAGTTTTTAGCAGGTATATGAGTCATCCTGTAGTTGAGCATTGGAATGTGGTAAAATGGATTCTTAGGTACTTGGGAGGTACATCCAATAAATTTTTATGTTTTGGGAGCTCTAATGATGATTTAAAAGGCTATGTTGACTTGGATTTAGAAGGTTATATAGATACTAGGTGGATTACCATAGGTTATGTATTTATAGTTGGTGGGACAGTAGTGAGTTGGATTTCTCAGTTGCAAAAGGTGGTTGTTTTATCCACCACAAAGATAGAGTGTGTTGCTGCAACATAGGCGACAAAGGAGATGATATGGCTGTAAATTTTCATGGAAGAGTTGGGAAAACAACAAGCTGAAAATCACTTGTTTATAGACAGCCACAGTGTTATACATCTTGTAAAGAATTTTTCCTTTCACTCCAAAACCAAACACATAAAATTGAGATATCATTTCATTCCGTTAGTGTTAGAGGATGGACAATTAAAGCTGGAAAAGATACATATAGATGCCAATCCATTAGATATGTTTACAAAGGTAGTGAAAAGGGATAATCCGAGCTCCTCTTCAACTTTAGTTGGTCTTCATGGTTAAAAGTATAACATAGCAGCAAGGTCCAAGGTGCTTATTTCCAGTGGAAGCTGTAAGTGTAGCAGTGTCGTCCAGGATCAGTCTTCAAGTGGGATATTGTGTTGGTGTGGAGCCTAATCAACCTCCAAGTGGGAGATTATTGGTATGTGGTGACTAATCATGCTATAGTGTACACTCTTCATGTATCCTCACTGTGGTCTTTCTCCTAATTTTTTGCTTTGTCAATGAAAAAGGAAAAAATCGACTTTGTAGAACCTTAATTTTTGGAAGCTTCTAAAAATCTTGTTATAAGAAGTTGGGATGAGAGTTGTAGTATGGAATTATTCATGAGATTGCAATATGTTTTACACTAGATAATAAAATCATTGGATGGTTGTGGTTTTGTGGATGTAGTATGGATTGGGTGAACCACGTTAAATTCTTTGTGTTGTCTTATTTCTGCTATAGTTTTCTATGTGTTTTATTTCTCTATTTTATTGATCAAATCTGCATTTAAATATTAGATATATGCCTTCTAACCCTAACAGTATGAAGAACCAAACATGCAAGAGCCACTTAATGTTGCCTAAGATGACCTCCACACACACAAGACAAGTATTTTCCATGGTTGTATTATAAGAATATTCCACAAACATGACATACAAAATCAATGACCATGCCCCATTCCCTCCTCTCTAATTATTTTTTAGAGACATCCTTGAGAGGTCATTGGAATAAGACAATAAGATAAATCAAAATAAAAGACCAAAATAGACGAACAAATCTGCCATATCACTTGCCAGAGATGTTTTTTGTTTAGGGATGCTATCTATTAATTATGCCCATTATAGGAACAATATATCCATTAAGTCATATACTATGATGCATTAGTGATGATGATGATGATTGATAGGCAATTGACATTTAGGTGTTGTTTTATCTAATAATGATCAAGTCTTCATGATTTTTGCTTGAATGTTCTAGATTTTGATAATTTTTATACTTTCTTTGATTACTTTATCAGAGGTTGGAGATGATGATAAATTTATTATGTATGGATAGCTTATTATGGATGGGTGATGATGGAGATGATATTTTTGAGTTTTTTTTATTGTTTTTGTGCTTTTTGAAAGTTATTTCAGGCTATTTTTTAGATTTTTCAAGATTACATTGATAGGTAGGCTAAGATCGACTGATTGGATTGATTATTTGATGATGAAGATCAAAGATGAAAAATGTGCAGATCAATTGTAGGATGCACAATTAATCACGTGCCATCCATGGAGTCGAGTAACTTGACATATTACTCGCAACCGTTTAATAACTAAAAATCACATTGTTTTTAACCCTAAAAATTCACAAAAATGTTGGATATTTCTAATATGTGGTTGTTATTGATGTCAACACTATTGGCATTAATGTCTTTAAGGTTGTATATGTCAAGGATATTGAGAAAATTGTAATAAAATAAGTTGCAGGTTGTCGATGATGTAGTGAAGTTCAATATGATGGATATCTTTATTTATTGATGATAAGAAGTTAAGGATTAAAGGGTTTGTTGAAAAGTATATCTAGTTTATCCACATGAAGTTTCAAAGGTTCACATGAATATTTGATTAAGTTATGAGTATTTGTGTTCTGAAAATTGTTTTGTTTCTTTAGTTGGTGTTCCTGAAAGAAGATGATATGATTCTAGTAATTTGAGTTGTTGTGGATGCTTCTATGGTGATTCATGATGCTTGTGTATGTTTCTAGATCATGCTCTATCTATGTTGTTGGTTCGCATTGATTGTTGTGCTCGTGATCAATAATTTTCTTCTGTGAGTTCATGTTTTTCATGATCATGACCGACAGGGTGATTGTAGCGTGTTGTGGATCTTCAAGGCACAATTGTTTAATGTGTTTCATGTTCAAGACATGTTGTTTTGGGTCCTTACTATGTTTTGGCTGATATTGTTTGGTTCACATTGATAAAAAAATTATTAATTTGGGCCAACGGTTTGTACACATTTCATATTTTGTTGGGTTGATATGTAGTTTATGTTATCCTTAGTTGCGGATATATATGATCGATTGTTTATACAATTTGAGAGAAATGGTGAGCGAGATGTGTTTGTGCTGCATGTGAATAATGTTCTAATATTTTGAAGGCAAAAGTAAAGTGTGAAGAAGAGTGAGTAGAAGAAATTTTTTATGTGCTTAACCAAAACTGTAATCAGGTATTAGAAGATGCTATTTTCTCAGTTCAAAATCTTTGGATAAAATCTGAATGTGACTGTAAGACAGTGAGTCTTCTCTTGGGCATTAAGCCTTTTTGTATTTGAGTAGTGAGCTCTAGGAAACATGAATGAATACATGTGCATTCCCCATTTATAATACTTTTAATAGAGTATAAACTTGTGGACTAACCTCCACAGTGGTTTTTCCCTAACAGGGTTTCATGCAAAAATCTTGGTGTTATGTGTTTTTTTGATGTGGTGATGGTTTATGTTTTCATGCTTATTTATCAAATATGAGAATAAGTTTAATAAGTATAATTTTTGTGATAACTGATTCACTCCCCCTCTCAGTTGTCTACCCTTGTGTTGCCAACAATTGGTATTAGAGCAGGTTCCTCTAGAGAAGCTTGTCACTTGAGGTGATCCGGGATGGCGACATATAAGCAGGATAGTCTGAGATTTGATGGAACAAATTATTCTTTGTGGAAGACTAGAATGGAGTGTCATCTGAGATGCATTGGTGAACCTTACTGGACAATTACAAAGAATAGATATATCATCCCACATAATGGTCCTTCTACTACAGGTGAGATTAAGGAAGTTGAGTACAATATCAGGGCTAAGGAAGCGTTGTTGAGTGCTATGACTGATTCCGAGATGACAAATGTAATGGAGTTGAAGACTACTTATGAGATCTAAAAAAATTTGGAAACTTAGTATGAAGGTGATACCCATGTGAAGATTGCTAAGCTGCAAAGCCTAAAAGGGACATATGAAACATTGAGAATGGGTGAAGATGAGAACATCACTTCTTTTATGCATATATTGAATGAACTTGTGTGTAGTATCAGATGTGTTGGTGGAACTGGAAGAAACAAAGATTGTTGCTAAAGTGCTTAGATCCTTTCCTGTTGTATACAAACAAAAAGTTGTTGCTATTGAGGAGATCTAAACCGTGACAAATGTAACCAAAGACATGTTGATTGGTAAGCTTGCTAATTTTGAGTTAAGTGAGTTTGGTGAATCTCTTCCTAAGATAGAATTTTCATTCAAAGCTACTATCTATGGAAAAGATAAGCAAAGATATGATCCAGGAGAAATTTCTTCTAGAAAAATGTCCAAGTATGAGCAGGAAATGAGAGAGATTGAAGAAGAAGAGAGAAAACTAGATGAGATTGAAGAACTTATTGTCAAGAGGGTAGCCAAAGGAGAAGGTAAGTCTAAATGGAAATTGCCTCTTAAATTTTTTTATTGCAATAAAATAGGTCATTTTTCCTCAAGGTTTCCTAAAAGAGTTCCTAAGACAAGATCTAACAATCCTAGATTCCAAAGAAATTGTTATTATGTTGCTAATGAAGGTGTGACAGATGATGAATCTGATAAAAGGAATGTAAGTGAGGATGAATGGGTATTCATTTCTATCAAAGAAAATAATCCAACACCTATTGAATCTACCAGTTGCATGAATGTGGAGAAATTTCTAGCTGTTAGAGTTGAAGAAAAAGGTGAATGGGTGATTGACAGTGGATGCTCTCATCACATGACAGGTGATAAAAGTAAATTTTTGAGCTTGGAAAATTATGATGGTGGTGTTGTAAGATTTAGTGATGACAAAGCTGGTGTAATTTGTGGCAGAGGATCCATTTCTTTTGATGGTAAGCATAATAATGATGATGTTATATATGTGGAAGGTTTGAAGCATAATCTCTTAAGTGTTGGATAGATGGTTGACAAGGGATATAATATTCGATTCATCTGGTACAAAAATAAAAGGTAATATCTTTCACCTAATTAATACTAGTAAATTTTTTTTGATTGCTCAAGTTGATGAAAGTTAGTTGCGACATAGGAGATTGTGTCATGTAAACTTTGACAATATTATCAAGATAAGTTCTACTCAGGTAGTGAGAGATCTTCCTAAGTTGATAAAACCTAATAATACTATATGCAAGGAATGTCGGTTAGGGAAGCAAACTAGAATTTCATCTCGAAGAAAACAACATTGTTCAAATGAAGTATTGGAGCTTGTGCATACTGACTTGTGTGGTCCTTCTAGAATCAGAAGTTTACAAGGAGACAAGTATTTCATGTTACTTATTGATGATTATTCTAGGTTGATGTGGGTTACTTTCTTAAGGGAAAAATTTGAAGCTCTAGAGAAATTCAAGATTTTTAAGGCTATGGTTGAGATAGAGACAAGTTTGAAGATTAAATTTCTGAGATTAGATAGAGGTGGTGAATTCACTTCCGATGAGTTTAATTTTTTATGTGAGGAGCATGGGATAAAGAGACAATTCTCTACCTCGTGGACCCCTCAACAAAATGGAGTTGTGGAAAGGAAGAATAGGACAATTCAAGAAGCTGCTAGGACTATGATGCTGGAAGGAAATGTTCCTTATATCTACCAGAGAGAATCTATGAGTACTGTCATTTACACTTTCAATCGGGTACATGTCAAAGGTGACACCGATAAGACTCCTTATGAGATATGGTTTGGTCATAAGCCTCTGTTAGATACTTCAAAATATTTGGGTGTAAATGTTATATCAAAAGAGATGAAGATATAGGAAAGTTTGATGCTAGAAGTGATGAAGGAATCTTTCTTGGTTATTCTACTAAAAGTAAAGCCTATTGGTGCTACAATAAGAGATTGAGGAAAGTAATTGAAAGTGCTAATGTAAAGGTTGATGAAGACATAGTTAGACCATCCAGAACCTGTGAATATGATTCAGATGATCAAAATGATAGTTCAGATAAAGGAAAGAAAGTTCAGACTCTAAATCAAGTTCAAATCATTCCCGTGAATCAGGAAAATCAAGAGGAAGAAACTAGTGAAAGTGCACAAGTAATATCACAAGATCTTGAAGTTCAAGAGCCTAAGACTCCAAGGTATGTAAGACTAAATCATTCAGAAGATCAAATTATAGGTGATAAGAACAAAGGTGTTCAAACAAGGAGAATAATTGTAGAAGAATATTGTTTGATCTCAAAGACTAAGCCTAATAATGTCAATGAAGCATGCACAGATGAAAATTAGGTGGAAGCAATGAAAGAAGAAGTGTTGAAAATTGAAAAGAATGATATGCGGACTCTTGTTCCTAGACCTAAGGAAAAAAATGTAATTGGAACTAAATGGGTCTTTCAGGAATAAACTGAATGAGAAAGGTGAATTTGTGAGAAACAAAGCAAGACTAGTGTGTAAAGTATATTCTCAGATGGAAGGAATTGACTTTGAAGAAACTTTTTTTCATGTTGCTAGGTTTGAAGTTGTGAGATTTTTTCTTTCTTATGCTGATTATTTCAAGGTTTATCAAATGGATGTCAAGTCAACATATCTAAATGGTGAACTGGATGAAGAAGTGTATATTGAGCAACCTGATGGATTTCAATTGATTGATCAAGGAGATATGGTTTTTCAGTTGAAGAAAACATTGTATGGACTTAGGAAAGCCCCAAGAGAATGGTATGCTAGATTGGAGAAGTATTTTTTGAATCTTGGATTTAATAAAGGTACCATTGATAGTAATTTGTATTTCAAGATTGATCATGATAAAGATTTGATTGTTGAAGTCTTTGTTGATGATTTTTGGAGGAGATGATAGTTTGTGCATGAAGTTTTCTGATGAGATACAAAGTGAGTTTGAGATGTCTATGATTAGAGAAATGAAATTCTTTTTGGGATTGAAAATTACTCAGCTAGATAAAGGGATCTTTATATTGTAGTCCAAGTATGTGAAAGAATTGCTAAAGAAGTTTGGTATGGAAGATTCAAAGCCATTTGGTACACCTATGGTGACTGGATGTAAATTGACTCAAGATGATGATTCTCCTAAAAAAAATTAGACTAGATACAAATCCATGATTGGTGGATTGCTCTATTTGACTCAAAATAGACATGATATCATGAATTTTGTATGCATTGTTGCAAGATTTGAAGTTGATCCTAAGGAATCTCATGTGATAGTTGTGAAGAGGATTTTTAGGTACTTGAACGGGACAATTGATTTTGGCCTATGTTATCCTAAAGAAGATGACCTTACTTTGAGTGCTTTTACTGATGTTGACTGGGCAGGATATGTGGATGACAAAAAGAGTACTAGTGGTGGTGAATTTTTCTTAGGAAAGAAGTTGATTTCATGGTTAAGTAAGAAAAATAATTCCATTTCTTTATCTACTACAGAGGCATAATACATTGTTGTTGCAAAAATTGTACTCAAGTATTGTGGATGAAGTAGATGTTGAAAGATATTAGAGTTGTGTATGATCAACCTATTGCTATATTTTGTGATAATTCAAGTGATTAACATTTCTAAGAATTTGATGCTGCATTCAAAAACCAAGCATATATCTATCAAGTTTCACTTTTTGAGAGAAAAGGTGAGTGAAAAGGAAGTTAGATTGGAGTATATGCCCACTAAGGAACAAATTACAGATATCTTTACCAAGACCTTGCCTACGTATAATTTTGAATATCTTAGAGGGAAGCTAGGGGTGATTACCCCTCCCAATCAGAATTAAGATGCATTGACTTGCATCAGTCTGTGTATTTCATAGTCATATCTTGTGATCTGGATTGATGTTGTGGTGGTTGCTACTCAGTGGGAGTAGTTAGATGTTCATAAATGTGGTCCAAAGCTTGTGTGGAGAAAGATAATGTGTACCTTTTTCATCGATGTCAAAGGGGGAGAAGAGTTGTGTGAAAATTTGTGAAAGAGTTAAGGAGAAAAGAGTCAGAATCTAAGGGAGAGAAATTGCTAAGAGAAAGTATCGTTGATGGTATTTTTCACATCATCCGTTGCCATCAATTCCAAAGGGGGAGATTCTTGGGTACTGCTAACATGTGGTTGTCATTGATGTCAACACTATTGGCATTAATGTCTTTAAGGTTGTATATGTCAAGGATATTGAGAAAATTGTAATAAAATAAGTTACAGGTTGTCGGTGATGCAATGAAGTTTAGTATGATGGATAGCTCAGTATATTGATGACAAGAAGTTACGGATTAAATGGTTTGTTGACAAGTATATCTAGTTTATCCACATGAAGTTTCAGAGGTTCACATAAAGATTTGACTAAGTTATGAGTATCTGTGTTTTGACATTTGTTATGTTGCTTTAGTTGGTGTTCCTGAAAGAAGATGATATGATTCTAGTAATTTGAGTTGTTGTAGATGCTTCTGTGGTGATTCATGATTCTTGTGGATGTTTCTATATCATGCTTTATCTTTTTTGTTGGTTCGCATTGATTTTTGTGCTCATGATTGGTGATTTTCTTTTGTGAGTTCATATTTTTCATGATCACAACTGACAGGGTGATTGTAGCATGTTGTGGATCTTTGAGGCATAATTGTTTAAGATGTTTCATGTTCGAGACATGTTTTGGTTCCTTACTATGTTTTGGCTGACATTATTTGGTTTGCATTGATAAATTGTTTATTAATTTGGGCCAATAGTTTGTACACATTTCATATTTTGTTGGGCCGACATGTAGTTGATGTTATCCTTAGTTGCAGATATATATGATCAATTGTTTATACCATTTGAGAGAAATGGTGAGCAATATGTGCTTTTTCTGCATGTGAATAATGTTCTAATATTTTGAAGGAAAAATTAAAGTGTGAAGAAGAGTGAGTAGAAGAAATTTTTTATGTTCTTAATTGGAACTATAATCAGGCATTTGAAGATGTTATTTTATCAGTTCAAAATCTTTCAATGAAATCTGAATGTGACTGTAAGATAGTGAGTCTTCCCTTGGGCAGTAAGCCTTTTTCTATTTGAGTAGTGAGCTCTAGGAAGTATGCTTGAATGCATTTGCATTCCCCATTTATAATACTTTTAACAAAGTATAAACTTGTGGGCTAACGTCCATCGTGGTTTTTCCCCTAATAGGGTTTCCATGCAAAAATCTTGGTGTTATGTGTTTTTTTGATGTGGTGATGGTTTATGCTTTCATGTTAATTTATTAGATCTAAGAATAAGTTTAATAAGTATAATTTATGTGACAAATGATTCACCCCCCCCTCAGTTGTTTGCCCTTGTGTTGTGAACAAAAAACGTGCGATTATTTGTAGAAAAATGCGATTTAGGTGAACTTAAAAAATCAACACGAGTTTTGAAAGATTAGACGTGTCACTTTTTTCCCTATTTCTTATCTTTGAAAGCAACTGAGGGCAGAAATGAAAGCGACGAGTGTAGAAACAAACGTGAATTCTTACCATGTTTTTTAGACATGAATTCAAGTGGCCTGCAAATTTAATGTCGTTTTTAATACAAAAAAATGTAGTCCATCGATTAAAATTTAATGTCTATTTTTTTACAAAAGAAATCTGAATCTAGTTTTTTTATGCAAAAAATCCATCCAATTCGATTAAAATTTAATGTTTTTTATGCCAGAAGAAATTTGAATAGTTTAATAATAGTGTATTTTTTTATGAAAAATAAATTCCTATAGAACGTCTTTAATATTTAACAATTAATATTTATTGCTATCTAATATTTAAAATTTAGTAATATTTAATATTTATTGATTTTTAATATTTAATATTTATTAATTTTTAATATTTAATATTTATTAATTTTTAATATTTAATATTTATTAATTTTTAATTTTTAATATTTATCAATATTTAATATTTAATATTTCATATTTAGTATATATCAATATTTCATATTTAATATTTATCAATATTTCATATTTAATATTTATCAATATTTAATATTTAATATTTATCAATATTTAATATTTAATATTTATCACTATTTAATAGTTAATATTTATCAATATTTAATATTAAATATTAATAAGTATTTAATATTGTGACCTATAAACATTTCCCATATTTAATATCGAGCTTTTGAGTTTTAATCGTAGAAGAAATTTATGATTTATAATTTTTATTGATACCAAAACTTGATATGTATTCAGAAGTTGAACTTGTTTTTTGGTGTATCAATACTCTAATTTTGGTTTATATATGATGAAATCAGTTGATACATTGATGATTGATATGTATTAATTCTAATTTCGATTTATATATGATGAAATCAGTAATGTTTGATAAATTTGTCAAGTTATTGTTAGGTTTTTCCTCAAGTTTTTGTTGAGTCCCGATTTTTCAATTTTTTTGGGTTTGCCAAGTCATAGCCGAGTCCGAGGTTTCCAACTATGATGAAGATAACTGATTAGATTGATTGATTGATGATGAGGATAAAATTCTTGAGGATTCACAACAATGCAAGGACAACGTTACCTAGGCTTAACCAACATAAGGATAAGGAAGGATACATCCCAGGGTGATAATTGATTGAATGGATAAGATAGATCAAGATCCATAACCAAGCCAATGTGCAATATTTGTTGGATAATGTGATAAGGATTTTTTTTGATTGATTTTTCTTTTTTTTGAACATGTTTAAGTTTCAAAATGAGTTAGAGGACATAGATCAAGAATTTTTCTAGATTAAGGTGTTCATACCTTTCCCTAGTGTCTAGCGAGGTATTAAACATTATGAGTGGATAAATGAGGTTGCACAAAAGATGGAAGAACTTGTCAGAGTGAAATACTTTTCTTCCAAGGAGTATCTCATAGTATCATACCATGTTAGGATAAGTATCTGCAGTTGGATAGGGCTAGATAGAGATAGATTGCTCAAATAGTGCTAGATGTAGGTGATTGTGTGGTATGGAATAAAATATAGTCAATAGAAAATACCCTGTCAATATTTTGGAAGAAAGCAAAACCAAAGTATTTGCTCCTAATTTTTGTCAAGATCAAGATGGGTTTGAAAGTGGATGGATTTGATTATATCATAGAGTTTGATATGGATATGGAAGGCATGATGGATGATTTATTATGGATAGGGATAGAGAAGTGTCAGATTTAATTATGAATGAGAAGATATTTCCAAATTTAATTATACATGTATCCTTGATTCTACACTTGACACCTGGTTGGCAGGTTTTCATCATGGTACTTGTCCAAAGTGCCACTGAAGTGGTTTTCACTAGAGGATGATTTTTTTCTCTTTACTATTTTTTTTTAATTCTTTTTGATTCTTTGGTTTTTTAATCATGTTGAATTCTTTGAGGGTGTTTATGTAGATTCTACTATCATGTTTTTCCAATAATATCCTGAATGATGGAGTTGTCATGCCAATATATGAGTGCTTGCATATAACTCCTGAATGGTGTTGTAATCTTTGTCGATACTAGGATTAGACTTATCTAAGTGCGCACATCACCATAAAGTGCCCTCAAAGTCCTTATAATAAAGAGTTGTTGCTAGGACATGGTTAATGTGGGATTTGGATATTCTTCTTCTTGAGATTTATGACGAATTTCGATAAGGGGTATGAAAAGAGGATGGATTAGTTGACAAATTGGATAAAGAATCTTTTATTTTCCAAGCTTGGGATGATGAGGCATAAAATATGGATATGGAACTTTGTGTGAATTTAGGAATAGATTGAGCATATGATGTCGAAGATTTATTTTGCATTGATGGACATTTTTGATGTACGGATTTCTCTTTTTATTGTTGCTCCATAGTTTCATCGACTAATGGATTTTGATATGGATTATTTGATTTTTCTTCTTTCGAAACCCATTTGAGTTTCACATGTCCATTTTGATTTCTTGATTCATTATCTTAAGAAAATTTATCTTTTCCTTTGTAAGGATTTGTTTCTTGTTGGACCCAATTAACCGGTGGAAAGATGCAGCAACAATGATTCATGACATGGATGGTTGAAGTACTAGAAAAAATTTCATCACAAGGACCTTTCATGACTCCCATATTGATATTTGCATTATATAAGGTTGCCCCCAGTATAAGTGAGGTATCACCATGATCATTAGATTATTTGACTGTTGGATAACCAATACCTTGACATTGAGAACTATCGAGAATAGTCATCTGCTCATTATGTGATGTATTTTCCTGATCAATACATTTCACTTGAGTTTGAGAAACACTAGATTCATATTGGTCTTTGAAAAATATTTTTATGTTACAAATTTTATATAGAATCCTTCTTCATGATCATTTATTGGATTATTGACATGATATTCTATGAATTTGAGTATAGCTTCTTCATTTGCAAATATGTCTATAATAGGAGACTCTTGTTTTGAGTGAGGATCATCTACATGTTCAATGAAAGTAGGTACATCATGGGTAGATTTAGAAGTTGTTGGTGTATTTATATAGTCATGTTTTGTAAAAAAAATTATGGATTGAAATATAATCATTAAGTCATGATAGTATCTTGGGGAAGTTGTGGACTCTTAGTCTTGGCTTATTTTAGGACATGTTTCATTAACAGATTGGAAGATTCTCATTAGCTAATGGTAGTATTTTTGAGAAATAGGATATTGATCTTGACACATTTCAGAGAAACCTTCGTTATACTTAGGATTATGTTCTTGGCATGGGCTTTGGGTAGATGGTGGAACATGAACGGGAAGTGCTTGGGTAGTTTCTAAATGTTGGTATGAGGATAATGAATCTTGAATGGATACAAAAGGTGAGGGGGGACATGATTATGCTTGGATTGGGTTTTCTCGATCTTGGATTTGGATAACATTGACCTTTGGATTAGTTTTGAGGTCAGTATTATCTACAACAAATAGCCCTTGAGAAAGGTCCTGGAAAAGGTTATTATTGGATGATATGGATTAATCTTACGAAGAGATTGGAGATAGAATATGAGCTTGTTTGGGATTAACTTCTTCAACATATATTAGAATATAGTCAAATGAAGTAATGATATTATGATTTTATATACACTTGAAGGGATTATTTTGATATATAATACATTGATAGACATAGGAGAGTAGTTTTGATCACATTTTTTAAAAGAATCTTGATTAATGTCCACTTTCTCATCATGATATTGATAATTAGTGATGTAAGGATTTGATCCTTCAACCTACCCTAACACATGTCATCATATGAATAATTGACTTGGTTATAGCTCTTGTTTGTACCAAAATATTTTCCCTTACCATGATCAGGAATTGTTGTCCATTGATCCACATTGACCTCACCTTGACCGATGAGGTCCTATATAATATGTTTAAGCTTAATACAACTCTATGTTTTGTGACCATTTATTGTATGGAATTTGCAATAATCATTCTTTTTATACCAAGTTGATTTAAATTATGGTTCACCATATTGTTTTTTCTCTGGTAACTTGATAATGTTTTATTGGATCAACTTGTTTAAGATTGTCTCAATAGGTTCCCCTAAAGGAGTGAACTTGCACGTTGTTTGATTAAAATCATTGTTGATAGATCTTGGTTTTCCTCTTGGAGGATTTGGATTTGGATTGGTTGTTTGATTGTTTTAAGGATTGTTTTGAGGATTATTGGACGGAGTGTGTATGTTTCGTATGAATTTAACATCCACTACTCCATCATTGGTAACATTCTTGTTCTTCAACCATAGATGTAGTTTATCATTTGAGATAGAAGGTTGGTCTTTCTTGTATATTTTAATGATTCCTTTTGGAATGAGATATTTTTCAATAGTTACACCTTTTCAATGATGTCGTCAAATGTGTTAGGACATAGCATGGTCAATTGAAAGCTCAAATTAGTGTTTAGATTTCCAATGAATATGTTAACAAGTTATTTTTAAATTATGGGTCATTTTCATTTTCTTTCTTTGTGTTTCCATCATTGCAATAAGGAAGAAAAAGTATTACCTTGATTTTGTTTTACCTTGTAAAAATCGGTCATGGCAATGTCTTGTTCAATTTTGTATGTGAAATGATTAACAAATTTTTCCATGAGTTCATTGATTTTTTTGATTCCAGGGGGTAAATTATGAAACCATTCTATAGCTGGCCCACCAAGGCTCCTTGGAAAGAGTCTCACTAAGTATGTGTCATTGTAGGCTATGTCCATGCAAGCCACAATTTTTTTTTATATGTGTTCAATGGGATCTCCTCAAGTCCTTTGTACTTGTAAAAGTTTAGGAAAAATGATCATGGAAATTATTTGATCATATGGATAGGGACAAATGTCTTCCAAGGCATAACTTCTCTTAGTCTTTCCAATTTGTATATCCACTATCTTTTGGTTTAGATTTTGGATTTTCAATGCTAACTGATTACCTTGAGTTTTTTTAGGAGGATTAGATGGGTTATAGTTTTAATGTTCAAAGAGGGATGATGAATTGTAAGATGGGTTTTGAGTTTTCATCAGACCTTGAGGGATGTTGTATTGATATTGAGGAGGAATGTTTGGATTTTGAGGATTGATGTTTGAGTATTGAGGGTCGATGTACTGATGTTGTGAGTTTATGTTTTGATGTTAAGGATTTGTGTTTTGATGTTGAGAATTTAAGTTTTGATTTTGAGGGTTTATGTTTTGATATTGAGGATTTATGTTTTGTTGATGTGAAGTTTGGGTGTATGAAACATTGTATCAATATTGCATTGTATTAGGATCCATATTTTGAAAGTTTAACCCTTGTTGATATTAAGTGTTGTATGAGGGGTTTTTTTCTTGGTAAAGAGGCTGTTTTTGAAAGTGATGTTGTTGTGCCATGTCCCAAGGAGTGTTGAGTGAAAGGTTTGGGTGTGTGTTTTCTTGATACATGACTTGTTGTTGAGGGGGATTTGTTTGTGTTTTTTTATAAGTTGGTTTTTGTGGGGGATTAGTTTATGTGTTTTGATAAGTTGGTTGTTGTGGTGGATTAGTTTTTGTGTTTTGATAAGTTGATTGTTGTGGGGGATTAATTTTTTGTGGAGGTTGATTAGGAATTGTGTTGATGTATTGGGGGATAAATTTTTGTTGAGGTGGATTGTTTGGATCAAGGATGGTATAGATGGGTGAAGCAATATGATGTGGTAGTGTGGATTATTAGCATGTACTGGTGGATTTGGTGTGAATTTTTGTGGTCTAGGAGGAAGGTTTGACATGTTTTGCATGTTAATTTTTGGACTTTATTGAGGTGCATTTTGTGAAAAAGAGTTTTTATACAAGTTACTTGATACATTTGGTCTCCATGTTATAGTTGAAACATTATGAGTTGCAAGTGGAGTGGTAAAGGGGTTGGTTGAATATTGTGAAAGGTTTTGTGCTATCAAAACATTAGGATCTGGTTGATTTTGTTGGGCTAAAATTGCTTATTCCATTTGAGATTATTTCCTATACAAGGGATTTCCAACTTGTCTTGCATAAGAAGGATCATTTGTTTGTGTAAGGAAAGATGGAACTTTCAGTTGTCTTGTGAGTTTAAATAATTTTTAGACTATCATGTATTCATCTAGATGAATGAGAGTTGGGTTCTTAAGAGCCTCAACATTAAAATCAACCGGTAGACTTGCACCATGTTGATCAAGTCTAAAAAATTAAGTGTTTGGATCAGAAGTGATTAGTGAATCAATAAATTTTTGCATTTGGGCATCTTGAGTCATTTATAGGATCTTCTCTTTGGTGAGTTTTTTCATCTTCTATGTATCCATATTTTCCTTTAGTAGGTTGGTTTTGTGGTTGAGAGATGAGCTTTTGATGTTGAAGATTGACATTTTGTTGTTGTGGATTAGCATGTTGTTGTTGAGGATTAGCATTTTGTTATTGAGGGGTGATATACCTAGGAGGAGCAATGTTAGATGTCATTCCCCATGGAATTTTAGTTGTGGTTTCAATACTTGTTGTGTTTGGAATGTTAGAACTACTAGAATTTTCTGCCATGTTCTTGTTGTGTTGTGATTTAGTGGTCATCAAAAACTCACAATAGACCTTAAGGATAAACAACTTGAGATGATGGTAGGTGTGTGATGTTGTTGTTTGGATTTTAATTTAAAAACCGATTCAAAGGATATGTTGACTATTCTTTTGGACCAAAAGAGATAATGTTCAAGTTGATTGAATTGGATAGGTTAACCCTTAGAAAAGAGGATGATGAAAAGGCTGATTGGATTGTGCTAGATCTCAAGATGTTGATGAAAAGTTGGATTGATTCTCTTTACTTGGACTAGAATAATGAGTACAAGCAAGGGGAGATGATGGTAATTTGTCATCCTAGCAGGGAGATAGTTCCACTAAGATAACAAGCCCACAAGATGAGGATGGATGTGGTCAAAAGATACTAGCAAGATGATTGGTTTGATTTTGATAGGTTGATGTCCAAAAGTTGAACTGATATTTAAACAAAAAGGATGTTAAGGATGGTCTGATAAGACTGATGTTTGAGGTTTCTGATGTCTAATGATGTCTGATAAGGTTGATGTTTTCCCAAAAGGATATAATGAATCTTCCTAGGAAAACCAAGTTGAAAGGATAGTTTGATGTTTTAAGGATAATAAAGACGGTGTAGGACTGTAAAGGTCTAATATGATTGAAGTTTCTAGTTTTAGGATAATAGTTTATAAAAATTTCATATTTGGGAAATTTGTAGGTTTGAGAAGAACAATTTCTTAGTCAAACATATCAATCTAGACAAATGTGACACACTGCCCTATAATAAACATGGAAACATGTAGGAAAAAGTGATAGTATGCAGATAGATGTGACAATATGTTGATAGTCAAATGCAACAAAACATGCAAAGATATCGTGCACAATTTTGTTTACTGAATAACAACTAGGATAGATGTAGAAAAATAGGAAAAAGTGTTAATATGCCAAAATAGAAGTGGCAACATCTATAAAAGTGGTAATCTATAAATTAAGACTAAGAGAAATAAGGGCAAGAAGATACAAAATGATACATACATGTGAAAATATGCCAGACAAAATCACTAATATGTTGACATAGAAGTAGTAATGTGCTAGAAAAATGGAAAAAATATGCAGAAGCGACAGACTGTGATGGGAAAACGTGGGTTTGTGTGATAATTTCAGTGATCAGTGAGAGTTTTGGTAAGTTTGAAGTGTAAATGTTTGATTTATTCTTTTGACAGCTAGTGATATAAACATTAGACATAAAAGACAAGACTGACCCTAAGGTAATAAGATATTTTTCAAGCTTTCTTCCACAAAGCTCGCTAATGGTGTTATGGGTATAACACAATTGAAAACATGTTAGACAAGCATGACCTAACTAGTAATAAAAGGTGTATCTCCCTATAATTGTCCCATCACACTTACGAGTTAATACCAATCCAAGGAGTGGGCAACTAGGGTATTCCAAGGTCATGTACCACCTTAACACTCCTTTCCTTGAAAGGACAAGGTCCTAACAAGACACAATGTCACCTCAACCAAGGACAATACATGGTGAGTAACTTCATGTGATGATGCTATCATGTTGCACCACTATAGCTTGATTATTGAAGGTCTTAGGCTTCTAAATAACAAGGGATTGTGGTGGAGGTACTTTGTAAACACCAACACATTTACAAACGTGAGATTGAAATTTTATCTCCTTGTGTCTAGATCAACCAAGACCACAGAGGAACGCTTGACATGTCATGATTGGATTGAGCTACAAATTTCACTCTCTCCCCTTTGTATAGCCCATCGGAAAAAAATGTGCTTGAGGTTGAGCCCTAGGGTGATGAAATACCTAGGCAGACCTGCTATTGAAAATAAAAGGGGAAGGAATAGTGTTTCTTTTTTTCATCACCCAAAGTCACACTAGGAGCAAGGGGAGAGGATACGTAGACAACTCCTTTAGTGAACAAATAAAAATCAAAACTAGAGGTATTTCTCATCACCCAAGATCACACTAGGCATAAGGGGAGAGGATACATACACTCTAGCCTACTAGACATGACAAACAAGTTAATTTTAGAGCACCCACTTGAAATGTGATCTAAACTAGAAAAAGTAAGCACAAATTTTGTATGATAATATTTGACAAGTGAACCTACAACAAAATATATTAGTAGTCTCAAATTTGTTACACCCTGTTATGCTACTAATTATTTACTTTTACCTGGTTGGGGGAAAATGATTGAAATGAGTTTATTTATGAATTATGTGTTTTGGAAATATGAGGAATAAATTTTGATTTAATTGATGTTATGATGTATTGATTGTCAAAATATATGATGCAAGTGAATGCATAGTTTTCAGCTAACTACTATTGCAAAGTGTAAAGTTAGATGCAAGAAAATATTAAGCCTCCTAACGAAAGGGGAAGTATCACTTAGGGAGAAAAACTTGGTTTGGTAACCTTTGATAAAAGACCTAAATTGAGCTTTCACACACACTTCTAGTTTGGTCAAGTCAGGATAATATTCGGGAAATAGTAAGTTATCTTTAGTCTTGCTTGCCTTTATATTTATGAATGTTCTTGCTTAGGAGTCTACGTATTGAGTCTCTTTGATATGTGTGAGTTATTTGCATGTTTATATTTGATTGATGGAATATATATACATAATATGTATATATGTATATATGAATGTGTCGATGGAAAAATCATACACATGAGAAAATACGTGCATAAGAATACATAGATAGACATATCTACCCATGCTCATGTATGGATTTCCCATATTCATGGGAATACCATAAAGACAAGGAGACATATACATATACATATCATGCATATATATCGATCAATATGACTATGAATATATGTGTTTAAATATAAGGTGTAATATATATGTATATATAATATATAAGAATATACATATATATATTAACTTATGAGTATGTATTGATGAGAAGGATACATCCATACTAGTATTTTTATACATATATACACATGCTTACATCAATATGTGAAAGTGTATTCGTTTATCGAATAATGTTCTACATAAACTTGTGAATTGAGATATAAATATAAATATAAATATATATATACATATATATTCATATATATTATATATATAATCATTATGTATATATGATAATGATAACGTTGAATTATTTAACCAACACATAGCATTTAAATCATAGACTATGCTATGTAATACACACAACATAGTAATAAAGAGATTAACGCTATACAAACAACACATATATATTATCAAGTGATGCTTTAAACATTTAAAGTGTTGTAATAAGAAATATGGACAACACTATATATATAAGTGCTTAGTTACCAATGCATTCCAACATATAAATTTGGCTTCCATGACTTTTCCAAAGCAAAACAATAGTAAATGATCATGCATAGGAAAGTTTCGACCAAGAAAAACAACAAACATTGACCCATGATAAATGGAATAAATGGTATAATATGGCACCAAATGAGAATGAGATGAATTTATTATAATTCTATTTATCAATACGAATTTCCAAAATTTGAATCATTTTGAAATATGTAGAAATAGTCAAGCACACAGTTGTGCCATGTAAGTTGACCTATAAGAGGCAATTTCCTTTCATTTCTGATTATCATTCTTGTTGTCTATTTTAGCATCATCCTTTGTTCTCCTTATTATTATTGTTTACAACTCTTTTTTAACATCTAGAAGAATAATGACCTATTTCACCACATCTAAATTTTTTGAAAGGTAGTTTACCTTTGTACTTACTGGTTCCCTTTTTCATCATTATCACAAAGTTGGATTTCATATCATCAAGATCATCTCTATTTGAATCTTTAAAATTTTTTGATTTTCCAGCCTTAAAAGCAGTCTCCACTTTTGTACCATTTTTCAAACTAAGATTTCTCATTTAAAATGAAGTTAGTGTACCAATCAATTGATCTCTAGAATAAGTATTAAAATTTGCAACTTTCTCAATAAAATATACCTTTTCATTGTATGAATTAGGAAGAGTTCTGAGAACTTTCTTTACCACCCTAGGTTCTTTAACTTGTGCACCAAGACCTCTCATAGCACTTACTAGTTCATTAACTCTTTGCATGTGGGTTGCAATTGTTTCATCTTTAGACATTCACATAGTCTCCAATTGTACCTTCAAATTCTACAACTTTTCTTGTTTAACCTTGTCATATCCTTCACAAATACTCTCAAGATTATCCCAAACTTCTTTAGTACTCTTCATATTCATAACTTTAATCAATTTAGAATTTGAAAGACTACTTTTCAAAATAAATTGTCTTAGCATTTACCTCATGTGCCTTGATCTCATAACTTGTGCTTGGACCATTTTCAGGTGGAGTATATGGATTCTTATAAGCCTTCTCAATTTCAAATCCATGAGCTACCAGATATCATTCCATCTTTGTCTTCTATAATGCATAGTCTATTCCATCAAATCTAGGGCAATCAATTTGCTTCACCATCCCAAATCTACCTTAAGTGAATAAGCTCTTCTCCAAGGAACCTCACTCTAATACCAATTTTTGAATGAACAAGAAAACTGAGTCGGGGGGTAAATCGGTTGTAGCAAATTAAAACATCAAACCCTAAAAAACAATCAGATCCACATGCATTCAATAAACCCTTATTTTGTTAAAGTAGTTAATCATGAAATTTAGATAAATAAATTGAAATAACAACACCATACACAAGAGAACACTATATTTATGTAGAAAAATTAATAAGGGAAAAACCATGGTGAGGGTTAGCTCACAATATAAGTAATTGTAAAACCGACACAAGGGCTCATTGCCAAAATAGGACACACTATCCAAAAAGGCTCACATTCAGGGCTCACTGCCATATAAAGAATTATAAGAAGATAGAAGAGAAATGTTACCTAGAGAATACTTCTCAATGCAACAAGGAATCCACCACAATTGCGTGCACACTTTCACAACCTTGCATGAAATATTTCAGACACCTTCAGCTCACTACCTTCAGGAATCCTAACACTCAAATTCACACCAGGCTCTGCTCAAATTTGTATCACACACTCACTCACATCAATCTCAAATCTATATTGCTTCTCTCTTGCATCTCAAAACTTTATTCTTATTTATATCAATCTCATCTTTGAAAACCTTCTCCAAATTCGGCAACTATTTGTTACACTTTCAAATTCAAATTAGGTTGATACCAAAGCATTCCCACGATAGATAGGAATGAAGGCAACCCAAATAGATCCCAAAACATCTCAACACACTTCATAAAATTTGCATGAAGTGTTAACACAATTTCAACCAATACCCATTCTTAACACCATAAATATTAAGCACACGCTTCCTTAAATCAATCCAAAACTTTTAGACAACAAAATTCACTTGAACATGATTTTGAATAAACCTTGAACCACCTAAGATCCAACAAATACTTCATCCAAACTTGCAACATAGAAATACTTCAATCCAGAACATTTGGTAAACCTTATTCGCACATTGAAGCATGAAACACACACTATACTATACCAAATCAAGTGAAACCTTGAAAAATGAATGATACAAATATTATAATCAACTTCTCAAATTTGCACAACCTAAAGCCAAACAATAGAGAAACGTGGAGCAAGTAAATTTCTCCCAAGCCATAGAAAACAACACTTAAAAACTAGTTCACACACAGGTGAAAATATCTCACTCTATACAACGATCCAGAAACCCAAATTCTAAATATAGCAGCCTCTAACAGTCATGAACAAAATATCATATCTTCACATGCATAGCACATCCCAAAGCACATTTTGAACACTTGCACAACACTATTTTCTTTGTTTATCATTTTTTTTTCAAAAGCACTTGGAAACCAAGTACCAAAGACATCATCACAACTCATTAATTCATTCCAACTCATCTTTAGACACTGCAAAAAAAAAAAAGCTTCATGTACTCACAACATTTCCTCAACATCTCAACTACACGTGCACAACTTGCAACAACCTATTTTCCTCTTTTTCACAATTTTCTCAATATCCTTAACAAATTCATTATGCAAAAACCTTTCTCATCACATAGTTGACATCAATGAAAACACCAGTCTGTATAAATCCTTTTGATATCAATGACAACACCTTCATACTTGCAACAGGTAAATGCACAAAGTTGATTCAACTTCTCGTGGAAGTTTTGGACTTAGGAAAAAATGCCTAATCGAGCAAAGTGAAAATGGATCTCTCTTTTTATGAAACATGGTCCAATTTCACTATGGGACCCCAAGAAAAAAGTGAGATCTCATTTTCTATAAACAATATCCCATTTCTTGAAGGGTTAATTTTATAAAAAAAAACTAAATGAGATCCTATTTCTTAAAATTTTAATTTTTGGTCTAATTTCTACTATGGGTTTTGGGAAAAAAAAAGGCTTGAGGATCTAGACATTAGCTTTGGACCTACTTTGACCTACAACCTGAAGGTCATGTCAGTGTCACTAGAAAAGAGTGAGTTTGGACATATGTCTGAAGACGATTTTTTGCAAATTTTTTTAACGAAATTAAAACCCATTATAAAAGAGACTGTGTAGATTTCAAATACATAATTTTTTAACGATTACATTATTTTTTATATTTTTCAAAATATTTTTATGCAACCGATCCATAAACTTGAAATAACAAGTTTTCTTATTATTTTAATAACCTTTTATTAAAATATTTTTTTGAAAAACAAATCATATGTGAACAATATTTAAACAATTCTTTTCAATTTTAAAAAATAGAAAATGATAAGTTTAGGTCATCTAATGTGTGGTGTACATGAGGGCTTTTCAAAACAATAATTACGACCAATACAAAATTAATAAAAAAAAATTACAAAAATTACAAAAAAAAATCTTGGACAATCTTTTGTTTCTTACAGATCTTTTTCAAAAAGGATTCAAGAAATACTTTTATTTATGTCAAAATATGGTTGACGTACACATGCATGGTATAGTCTTGAAAAAGTGACTTTTAAACAATGGTTTTTAGACATGCCTATTGAAAATCAATTTGTATCATCTAGGTATTAAAATAAATTACATATTTGAAAACTAGACTCTGAGTACTACATTTCATATTACTGACTTTTTTAAAGATTCAATCTTTAAGTGCTTCAAATTTTTAGGTCAAATGTGACAAACTCTAAAAATCAAGGAGAAAACTTCCACTTTTTGGCCAGAAAGTGGACTTGACTTCTTGCACACCCCCCCATCTACATCCCATGTAGCACAAGTCTTGCAAATAAACCAACAAGGGACCACCAAAGAACAACTTGGAAATCAATCCCAACTAGCACACTTTCAGGAAGTACTATTGTTACAAAGGCTCGTCAAAAGGTAAACATTGCTCCTTTTAACACACTTGAACACATGAACAAGTCTAATATTAGTATGCATGTGCGGGACTCTTTGTCTATCCTAGGACAAATGGATTTTTTGCAAGCTGCCCTATCAAATATAAGTGTGTCCAATGAGCATCTAGATAACCAAGATAAGGTTGTAGTTACCAACACACCTCAAAACAATAGTAGTAGCCACACAAATAAATCAAGCCACAACCTTTTCATGTGTCCTTGATCATAGGAGATAACCTTGTTCACAAATGTATGATTGATTCAAGGGCTATTAGTTTTTTTATGCCTAAACAAATTACAGATAAGTTGGGTTTGGAATAACAATCTCTTGAAAAAGGGGTAGTTTAACTTGATGGACAACTATAAATATTGTAGGGGTTATTAATAATTTGAGTCTTACCTTGCATGTATGTCCTAAATTTTCCATTTCACAAGATATTTATGTGATTGACCTACCACCTTACTTTTCTTTGTCTTTCAAGTGTTTTCACTACTAAAATAGGTGGTTATATATCTTCAAATTGGTCACATATGTTGTTTAGGACAAGATATGGAACCGAGATGACCATTAATTATGAATCCATTGCAAAAAATCACATAAAGCCATATGTACCTTGTGTTTCTAATGCCAACTATACTATTTTTTACCATGATGAACATAATGTTGTCCAAGATTTTGTGTTATGGAGACCAATCAAACTTGGATACAATCTTCATAGTATTTTAATTCGATAATTTGTTGCACTTATTAAATATTTATGTTTCAATTGTATCTAAAAGGTGGTTACAAACAAATATTAAATGTTGGAAGTGATTAGTTACAATATTTTTAATATAATTTCTATGGATATCTAAAAATATTAAATGTAGTCACCCAAAGAAAATGATTTATTGGGTGCATGAGGCACAACCAATGACCACACTTCATTGGTAATTAATGGGTCATATGTGGAAGCATATTAGAACTCTCGGGGATGAGTTTTTAGGGTAGTAGGTTATGAAAAAATTTAGCAAAAAATCATAGAGTAGTGGCTAGAAAAGCGTAGAAGAAGTTGCGGGTACCCGTAGCCATGGATATGTAAAACCAACAAGTGAAAAATGTGGAAAAAACGTTGTTATATTCTACTACATGTCTTTACATGTCATTGTAAAGGTTATTTGCTAGGAAATTAATCTCTTTTGGACCCTCTTGTTGGTGGATGTAGCCTAGATTTGAGTGAACCACATTAAATATTTGTGTTCTTATTTTGTTGTTCAAAATTTTTGTGTGTTTTACTTATCTATTTTATTGATCAAATTTTCATTCAAATAATTGAAATCTACCTTCTAGCCCTAATAATTGGTATCAGAGTGGGTTGTGTTCAATTATCCTTTGCAGGAAGGTGTCACAGTTGAGTGGGAGTTATGGAAGACGAGGGTAAGTTGAATGTAGACAAATTCAATGGGAAGAAATTCTAGTTATGGAAGATGCAGATGGAGGACTATCTTTACCAGAAATATTTATGATAGTCATTGGAAGGGAAAGCCAAGAAACCCTCAACTATGTCTGATGAGGACTAGGATATTCTGGATAGAAAGGCACTTGGCAATATTTTTTTATACCTGGCACAATCGATGACGTTTAATATTTCAAAAGAAAAGAACACTAAAGATTTGATGAAGAACCTAGCAAAGGTTATATGAAAATCCTTCTACTTTGAATAAGGTGTTTCTTCTGAAGTGTTTATTTAATATTAAAATAGTAGAAGGTGGGTCACTTGTAGATCATTTAAATGAGTTTAACACAATTGTCAATCAATTGACTTTTGTTAATGTAAAATTTGATGAAGAAGTTAGGGATCTTTTGATTCTATGTTCTCTTCCTGAAATTAGGAATAGCTTGGTAATTGTGGCTAGTAATTCTATTTTTGGTTCAAATATGCTAAAATTTGATGATGTTGTTGGTGTGATTTTGAGCGAGGAAAATTGTAGGAAAATCTCAGGTGGTACATCCATATCAAGTAGTGTTTTGAATGCAAAAAGTAGGGGCCGAAAAAAGTAGAGAGGAAAGAATTATGGAGGTCATGGTAAGTCACAAGGAAAATCAAATAACAAGAGGTCCCAATCCAGAGAAAAGAAGGATTGTTGGTACTACGGTAAGTCGGGTCATTTAAAGAAAGATTGTTGGTCTCAAAAAAATAAAGGAGACAAATGAAGGAAATAAAGAGGAAAACATGGTAAGTAATAAATCTAATGAGGATTCTTTGATTCTTTCCCTTGATAATGCTGATGATTTTTGGGTGTTAGATTTAGGGGCTTCATTTCATGCTACGCCCCATAGAAGTTATTTTCTTGATTATGTCCAAGGGGATTTTGGGCTAGTTTATTTGGGAGATAACAAAACCTATCAGATTGTTGGAAAGGGAATAATAAGGATTGATTTGTAGAATGGGAATCATTGACTACAAAATCAGGTAAGGCACATTCCAAGGTTAAGAAAAAATTTAATTTCAGCAGGGCAACTAGATGATGAAGGTTTTGTTGTTACATTTAGTGATAAAAATTGGAAGGTTACAAAAGGTGCCTTAGTGGTAGCAAAAGGTGTGAAAGTAGGCACCTTATATCTTTGTATAGGTCATATTGTTCCTTCTACTTTAGCTATTGTAGATAAAAATCAATGTTCAGGAACAATTATTGTAGTTCAACAGGAAAAAAATTAGATAGTTGTTATGGGTTCTGAGTCAACACTGTGGCATTAAAGACTTGGGCATATGACGTAAGAGGTATGAAATTACTTCATTCAAAGAATTATTTACCAGGTCTAAAATGTGATAATATAGATTTTTTTGAAATTTGTGTGTATGGAAAACAAAACAGAGTTAGTTTTCTCAAGGATGGGAAGCAAAATAAAGATGAGAAATTGGAGTTTGTGCATACGAATGTATGGGGACCAGCTCATGTATCTTCTCTTGGTGGCTCTTAGTATTATTCCACTTTTATTGATGATGCGACTAGGAAGGTTTGGATTTATTTCCTTAGGTAGAAATCTTATGTATTTGGAACTTTTAAAAAATGGAGAAGCTTGGTTGAGAATGAGATAGGTAAAAAGTTAAAATTTCCCAAGACTGATAATGGTGGTGAGTATTGTAGAAAATAATTTGAAGATTATTGTTCCTCTAAAAGTATTCGTAGTTAGAAAATGGTTCCAAGGACTCTAGAAGAAAATGGAGTGGTTGAGTGCATGAATAGAACAATAATGGAGCGAGCACAAACTATGAGATTGCATGTTGGGCTGCCTTTAAAGATGTGGTAAGAGGATGTAAATACTAATGTTTATTTAATTAATAGAGGTCCCTCTAATCCTTTGGGTTGTGGTATTCTAGAGGAAGCATGAACAAGTAAGAAGGTGAGTTATTCTTTTCTCACAACCTTCGGTTGTGAAGCATTTTCACATGTAGATTAAAAAATAGAACCAAGCTTGATGCTAAATCAAAGAAATGTATATTTTATTGGATATGGCATTGATGAATTTGGCTATAGGCTTTGGGATTTTGAAAATTAGAAAATTGTGAGAAGCAGGGATGTCATATTCAATGAGAAATTGTTGTACAAAGATCAGTTGCAACAACATGAGAAGAAATAAAATAATTATGTAGTGTTGGATGATACTCCAAACAATGATGTTCTAATGGTTCCCCATGCTCCACAACAACAACAACAACAACAACAAATACCATAAAATCTAGTGAATGTTAGATGATCTTCAAGGATTAGTAGATCTCTGGAAATATTTTCTCCCTCTTTGTATTCTATTTTATTAATTGAGGTTGGTGAAATAGAATGCTATGATGAAGCTATGTAGTTGGATTCCAAGGTTCAGTGAGAGCATGAAATGGAATAAGAAATTAACTCCTTGCTGAAAAATCAGACTTGGGACTTATGCAAGTTTCCTGTAGGTAAAAGGATTTACCAAAAAAATGGGTTTATAGGTTGAAAGAGGAAATGGAGGTAAGAAAAAATTTAAAGCCAAGTTAGTTGTAAAGGGATTTGCATAGAAAAAGGGTATTGATTTTGATGAAATCTTTTCTCTAGTTGTTAAAATGACTTCTATTCGTACTATTTTAAGTATTGTGGCTTCTGTAGATTTTCATTTAGAACACTTGATGTTAAAATGACCTTTATCCATGGTGATTTGAAAGAGGAAATATATATGGAACAACCACAAGGATTTGAGGTCAAAGGTAAGGAGAAATTAGTGTGTAGATTGAAGAAAATTTTATATGGCTTGAAGCAAGCACCTAGGCAATGGTATATTAAATTTGATAGTTTTATGGTTGAGCAAAGCTACAATCAATGTAATTCAAACCATTATGTCTACTTTAAGAAGTAAAATAATGATAGCTACATTATTTTATGTTTATATGTTGATGATATGCTTGTAGCAGGGTCTAACATGGATCACATAAAGGAGTTAAAATAGTAGTTAGAAAATTCATTTGCTATGAAGGATTTGGGGGCACCAAAAAAATCCTTGGTATGAAGATTACAAGAGATACGAAAAATAGAATTTTTTTTTTATCTCAGGCTGATTATGTTGAAAATGTGTTGAAGAGATTTCATATGGAGAATGCAAAAGGTATCAGCACACCTTTGCCTAGTAATGTCAAATTGACTAAAGATATGTGTCCTAAGACACAAGAGGAGGAAGAAGAAATATACAAGGTACCTTATTCTTTAGCTGTAGGAAGTTTAATGTATGCTGATGGGACTTTAAAAATTTGTCAAAATTTCAGCCTGGTTTGGGAATGTTTGTTTACCTTTTATGGTTGGGGATCTAATGCTTAGGGTTTAGGGTTTTTTGTTACCCATGATAAATTTGATTAGTACCTTTTGAACCCTCACATTATGTTTTAGCATTGACCTGTTATTGCGGGTCACTAGTCTCTTAAGTCATTCGACTAAGCCTATTTTTTTCATGTTGTTACTGACCCCTTTTCACCCAACCTATCGGTCTTTTCTTTCTATTTGTGTTATTATTATTTTGCCTATGTTGCGTGGTTTTCCTTAGGTTTGGGTGGGCCTAAATTATTATGCTTCCGAGGGTTTTTTTGGTCGGCCCCACTATTATAATTTTTTTCCTATGGAGTTTGGCTGACCGTCGGATCATGGGTTTTGATCTAGACCGTTCCTCTTAGACCTTGCAAGGTTTCCTACTGATGTCACTAAAGTGGTGTGAGGCATGCAAGATGCCACCATCTATCAAGTATGGTATGTGGGGCCTATCTTGATGCGCCTACAGTGACAAGTGGATGTATTTTCTATAGTGGATATTGAATGATAGGGATTAATGATGATCGTCCCTCGCAGGCCTTGCACAAGCGGATTAATTTTTTCAAAAATTATGTAAGGTTTGCATGCTGATGACACGTGGCTTGGCTCTATGGAATGAGGGGGCTGGGTGGGGCCTGTTGCTCAGTCGTGGGTTGCTGATTGTGAGCGGTATGGTTGGATGTTGTTTTTCCTAGGTGGTGATGTGTATTTTTCAATGATGATTGACTCAATCTGATTCGTCTGACTTGCCAAGTATTTTCACATCGACAATTTGTTTTCAAAGGGTTACTATTCACCTATGTGAGGATTACTTGCACTTTGCAAGTTATTCTCATTAATGGCATGGGTTTTTCAGTGGATTTCCTCTTGATTTTCTTGCGTGCAAATGATATCCACCTGATAATGCAATGATAGGCATTACACCATTTTCCATGAGTTCATAATTATTCTATGGTGGCGACTTCAGCCACTAATCACTCATTTTATCATACTACATTTTGAGCAATTAATGTTCCTTGTATTGGCTTGCTCTATAAATGCCTGCTAATTTTCTCATCTGTATCATTGCATTTTAAGTTTGTTCACTTGCAGGGGATTGATTTTCTTGCTGAGTTTTGAGCTAGCATCTTCAATGGACAAGTCAGTAGTATGACGAAGTGCTTGGGTGAGTGTAATGAATTTGCAACACAGGGAGAAAAAAATTGTTCCCAGTACTTCTAGAACAATCACTCAAGGGGTGGGGATGAGGTTTGGGCATTCCAAATCACCTGTCGAGCTCTCTTCGGGCTCTAATGTTGAGGGGTCCAAAATTGATTCAGACTACCGTAGATACCTCACGGCCCCGACTAAACTCATGGGAGTTGATGAGGAGGTGCTCGTAGTTTCTCCAATTACTGTGGTGGCACCGTGTAATGTTGTTGTATCTAGTGTTGGTACTAGTAGGGGTAAAGAACTGGTCTCGCTTCTTACTGAAGTGAGAACTAAGAGCAATCGCTTGTATCAGGGCCGTGTGGTTGCTCAGAGTGTCAGGAAATGAGTGGTGTTGTTGGGGTGGTGTTTTCTTCCTTTTTTGGTGTTGCAGCGGTTCGGGTTTGATGCAGATGTGCGTGTGGGTGGCGCGGTGTTTTTTATCATTTTCGGCTAGTTACAGGGGTGTAACCATTTTTTGATTTCTCTATGCATATTGTAATTATTTTTGATGATGAGGAGTTTTTTGAAGTGAATTTGAATTTTATTTGGTAAAAGTGAAATTCATTTTGAAATGAACAATGGAGCCCGATCCTTGTTGCTCTCCTGTTCTATAAAGGAGATTTCATGGCTCATTGTTAAGGGTCAGATTTTGTATTGTAAGGCTTAGGCTATGTACAAAAAGGTCATATTATGGTATTTTAGACGGTTCTAGTCAAAATCATTCCATGTCGAGTGTTGTATAAAATAAGCATGCTATGCTTTTATAATAACTGATATCAATAAATCTATAAAAAAATTAAGACAATTTCTCTCCTATGGACATATCATGGATTATGAATGGATTTATCAATGGTTTCTTCATTCAGTTTCAATGGTATATTTGGATGTGTAATTAGTTTTCTTGCTTTAGCTTAATGAGTTAACCAAATGCTTGAAAAGGAATTACAAGTCTATGATAATATGCTGAGGATTTACCGAGTATTGTTTTAATCAATGGAAAATCTCATAATGTAAGACATTATAATGATGAGCTCCATAATATCAGGGTTATGTTTTATGTTACTCCCGCCCGGTTGGATGAGGCACTAGATAGTTCATTCCAGATCTTTGTTAGAAGTGCAAGATAGTAGCCCTAAGTGTAGAGGTTCAAAATTTGAACATTTAAAAAATCATTTTCTGTCTCTTTTGAGATACAAATCTTACATTTATTTTGTTTTCCTAGCTCTAGATAGTCGTTATTGTTCTTTTTTTTTGCCAAAAATAGGGTAATTTCTATCTAGTTGCGTTAATGGGAAATTTATTTTTGTGTAGAAGTTTTCTTAAGGAATAAACCATTTTTATGAACACATTTAGGAAAACCCTCCTTGGTTTCACAAAGCCTAAAGTGTGGGAGATCTCATTTTTTGACTGAATCTCGTTAGTTGGCCATTAGTTTCGTAATTTCTTGAATATAGAGTGTGGCAACCTCTTAGAGAATTATGAAGCCTTAATGGGTAAATTAAAACACCAACAGAATGGCGACTCTATTGGGGAGAATTTGTGAAAATTTTGATTGCAAAATCTAGCCTTAAGAGTCATTGCATAGAGTCATACCATTTATCATTCTACATTTAGTTCAAATTATGAAGGATTTCAACCCTAGAGGAAGCAGTTGTTGCAGTGAACTTGAAAGCTTTATAACCTATGGTGCTTTGCTGGGGAAAAGCTTAGAATTTTTGGTTGCAGATGGTGTTCTTATACAGTCATTATAATACTGACATATTACTTGCAACCATAAGGTTAAACTTTATGGGATAGGTTTTATGCTTGAGTCATTAGCTGAGTGGTGATTTTTATTGGGGAGAACTTCTGAGAAATTTAAAGAAAAAAGAGAAGATAAAAACCATGGTAGTAGGAGGTGGTTGTCCATAATCATTTGTTTAGTGGACCTGAATTTTAAGGTTGGACAGTGAGAGGTTATGGATTTGGAATTTATTGGTAGCAATTTTATTTCAAAGTATTTGAGGTGTGACTCTATTATGGACGAAGACCCAAGATGTGATAAGTTTTGAGAAGGAATTTCATATTATTTTGAAATTCAATCCTCTATTGAAGAGGTGTCGACTTTGTTTAAAGAACCAGTTGATACATAAGGAAAATTCCCAGATCTATAACATTTACAATCAGGGAGAGAAGGTTAACAAGCACTGCTTAATTTCCAGGTATTCTCATTAATCTAAACAGGTCAATATTTTGATTATGAGAAACATTTGTAAATAGGGATGATTAATGGTTCCTCATTAGATGTTCTAGCATTAAGAAAGGAACATTGGTGAGTCTTTCCATACTTCTAATAATGGAATATGTAAAATGATTTGAGAAGTATGTTTATGTTGTATTATACCTCTAAAAGGCTCAAGGTATGAGTATTTCTGTCAATTTTTAGAATCATGGCCGAATTAGTAAATGATGTATTTGATAACCATGTATAAAGTTAATAGTGATTGAATGGGTATAAGAGAGTTTTCGTATGATATGTCAGAAACAAATATGCAAAGGAAACAAGTTTCAATAAGCCCTTCAAGGGATCTTGTAATTCAAAGGTATATGCCATTGGTTTTTAGTGGTATTAAGGGTTTCCCTAATTTAATTCCTAAGAGGATTAGGAAATATTTGCCTAAGTATACGGGGAAAAGTATAGAATTTTCCTCTAAGCATCTGCAAACATTCAAGGATGTGATGAGGGATTATGAGATAGATCATGAGGATGTTGTTATGAAATTGTTTGTTTAATCCTTGAAGGATGATGCAAGGGATTGGTTTTCATATTTACCATCATGTTCTATAGCTTCACGGTGTTAATTTTTAATAGCCTTTGTGGAGAAATTTGGTGAAAGGGTAAATCCAGGTGAGGTGAGGAAACAATTTATGGAGATCCATATAAGTGAAAAAGATTTGGTCCCTATTTTCAATCTTCGATTTGCAAAGGCTATCATGGAAATCCCAGAAAGTATGCGGCCAAATGGTGATGAATGATTGGTTGTGTATCTTGGTGCATTTGACAGTAAGATGGGATTCTTGTTAAGGGATGAAGAGCCTTCAATGTTACTTTAGGCATACCAAACTGCCATGGACATTGAGAAGAACTTGAAATACTCTATGATGAAAGGGTATCTAGCTGCAAGTGTTGATTACCCTGGCATAACTCATACTAGTAAAATTCCAGAGTTGGCTACATGAAAGGCTCATTGTGATAAGAATTCTTTGGAAACTGTAATATATCCACCATTATAGTGTGATGATAATGATGAAACCTGAGTTGAAATCTAGTTCAACTTGAGTAGTGATGATCAAAACTATTTTGTCCAAGAATTTTATGAAATGAAGAGATAAGAGGGAGAATCTCCATATCAGTTGTTTTGGAGATTTTTGGATGCTTTAATAGAAATTCCCAAAGTTTTCATACTTGAGGAGTCCATGTGCATTGATTTTTTTTGTGAGATTTATGAACCTAGGTTGAGTACTTTGATAGAAGAATTGAAGCCCTATAGCTTTGATCAAGTACCTAATTGGATAGAGATCGCAGAATCGACCAAGAGTATATTTGTACAAAATGAAGATGATGCTTGCCATTTTGAAGAATATTGGACAACTGCACACAGGTTTGAAGGGAAAGGTGATGGAGGATTAAGCGAGACACCCATTTCTTTTCCATGTCATTATTATAATGCACATGTCATCAATGTTTTGTTACAGGCTAGTGATTGTGATTTTAGAGGTGATGATTTCATTACCGAGGATGAAGTGGAACCTTTTCCCTTACTAGAGCTTTATGGTAATACAAAGCATCATGATCTTATTTTTTTTCGAATGAGGGGAAAATTTTCAAACGATGAATACTTAGAGTATACTCTAGATGTGTTGGAAATGGAACATGTTTCTTGTGTAAATGTTGAGTAATTTGGAGAAAATAAGGTGTGTGTTCAATACAGTGATCTAAAGAATAATACTGGAGGTAACCAATATATTGATGAATATATTGGTACTATTGATATTCTTGACTATTTTTATGAATCAAAGATTGATTGGTTGTCACCTAGTGTCATTCATATTGTTGGTGAAAATTTTTTCAGCTTATGGTGAAAGTGTCATTGATATTGTTGGTGAAAAGTTTTCAGCTTGTGCTGAAATTTTCACTTATGAATTAACACATGCATCGGGTGACGTTGAACATAAGGAGGCCAATGCACACAACTGTTTACCTATTGCCCTTGTTGAATTTGGTTTGCTAGATCCTGCCATTGAGGTTTTTCATTTGGGAATGGATAATGGAATGCACGAGAAGATGTATTATGAGATGCCTGAAATGAATATCTTCATACATTTCCTGGAGAAAGAAGTGAATTATGATTCCCATTTATATAATATCATGAAGTTTTCTTGGACATATGAACACAAATATTGGAAATTAGGCTTATATTGTAATCATTAGGGTGAAGATTCCCCAAATCATGCATCTTCTATTTTATGCAACAATGGTTTGTACAACATACACAAAGTTTTTATGAGGGTTTTTAGTTCGATGTGAAAAATGATTTTGATGCCATGTTTTTTGATGTTGAGTTGTGTGATGGAAAGGATCAGATGGATTATGAATGTTTCTATTTCTTAGTTCCAGTGAAACATGAACAAAAGCAACATAAGGTAGAAGTTCACCATGATTATGAATTTCGGTTGATGACAAATTGCATATTGCGGATTGACAGAGTTATTGGTGGCATTGGAAAGCACAGTGTTATAGTGGGACATGTCAATAACCAAGCTAATTTGTGGGAAATTCATGATGGAGGTAAAAAAATTAGATTTGGTATACTCTAAGTAGCAGAGAATTTTGTTTTTGATAGGGGTAAAATCTGATTTCCCTTGTTTGGGGGCCTAGGGCCACCAAGTTAGATGTGAACAAGTTCCAATTGAAAAACATGGTAAAACATTCTTCAAGTTACTTGTGATTCAATGATCTGGTCTACAAGACTAGAGATTTTGGAATCTTTCTATGCCCATAGGGGGCATACATCCCCAGTCGGAGCCACCGATGGGACTTTAAAAATTTGTCAAAATTTTGCCTGGTTTGGGCATGTGTGCTTACCTTTTATGGCTGGGGATCTAATGCTTAGGGTTTAGGGATTTTTGTTACCCATGAAAAATTTGATTGGTACCTTTTGAACCCTCACATTATGTTTTAGCATTGACCTATTATTGAGGGTCACCAGTCTCGTAAGTCATCCGATTGAGCCTATTTTTTTGTGTTGTTACCAACCCCTTTTCACCCAACCTATTGATCTTTTCTTTCTATTTGGGTGTTATTATTATTTTTCCTATGTTGGGTGGTTTTCCTTAGGTTTGGGTGGGCCTAAATTATTGTGCCTCTAAGGGTTTTTCCGGTCAGCCCCACTATTATAATTATTTTTTCCTATGCAGTTTGGCTGACCGTCAAATCACTGGTTCTAATCTAGACTATTCCTCATAGACCTTGCAAGGTTTCTTGTTGATGTCACTAAAGTGGTACGAGGTCTGCAATATGCCACCATCTATCAAGTATAGTAGGTGGGGCCTGTGCTGATGCGCCTGGAGTGACACGTGGATGTCTTTTCTACGATGGATATTAAATGACGAGGATTCATGATGATCATCCCTCACACGCCTTGCATGAGCGGATTAATGTTTTCAAAAATTCCACAAGGTTTGTGAGCCGGTGACATGTGGCTTGGCTTCGCAGAACGAGGGGGTTGGGTGGGGCATGTTGCTCGGTCGTGGGTTCCTAATTGTGATGGGTATGATTGGCTACTATTTTTCCCAAGTGGTGATGTGGAGTTTTCAACGATCATTGACTCAGTCTGATTCATCTAAATTGCCAGGTCTTTTCACATCGAAGGTTTATTTTCAAAGGGTTAGTGTTCACTCGTGTGAGGATTACTTGTGCTCTGAAAGTTATTCTCATTAATGGCGTGGGTTTTTTAGTGGATTGCCTCTTGATTTCCTTGTGTGCAAGTTCTATCCACCTAATAATGCAATGATAGGCTTTACGCCATTTTCCATGAGCTCACAGTTATTCTATGGTGGATATTTCAACCACTAATCGCTCATTTTCTCGTACTACATTTTTAGAAATTAATGTTCCCTGCACCGGCTTGCTCTATAAATGCTTGCTAATTTTCTCATTTGTATCATCATATTTTAAGTTTGTTCACTTGTAGGGGATTGATTTTCTTGTTGAGTTTTGAGCTAGCATCTTCAATGGATAAGTCAGTAGTATGAAAAAGTGCTTAGTGAGTGTAACAAATTTGCAATACAGGGAGAAAAAAATTGTTCCCAGTACTTATGGAACAATCACTCAAAGGGTGGGGACGAGGTCTGGGCACTCCATATCATCTGTTGAGCTCTCTTCTGGCTCTGATGGCGAGGGGTCCAAAATTGATTCATACTACTATAGCTACCTCGCAGCCCTAACTGAAATCATTTGAGTTGACAAGGAGGTGCTCGCAGTTTCCCCAATTATTGTGGTGGCACTATGTAATGTTGTTGGATCTAGTGTTGGTACTAGCAGGGATAAAGAACTAGTCTCGCTTCTTAATAAAGTGAGTACCACGAGCAGTCCCTTGTATCAGGGCCGTGTGGTTGCTTGGGGTGTCAGGAAATGAGTGGTGTTGTTGGGGTGGTGTTTTCTTCCTTTTTTTAATGTTGTGCTAGTTCGGGTTTGATGCAGACATGCATGTGGGTGGCATAGTGTTTTATGTCTTTTTCGGCTAGTTACAAGGGTGTGACCATTTTTTGATTTCTCTGTGCATATGGCAATTATTTTTTTTGATGAGGAGTTTTTTGAAGTGAATTTGAATTTCATTTTGGTAAAAGTGATTCATTTTGAAATGAACAATGGAGCTTGATGCTTGTTGCTCTCCTGTTCTATAAAGGAGATTTCACGGCTCATTGTTAGGGGTCATATTTTGTATTGTAAGGCTTAGGTTGTGTACAAAAAGGTTATATTGTGGTATTTTAGAAGGTTCTAGTCAGAAAATCATTCCATGTTGGGTGTTGTATAAAATAAGCATGCTATGCTTTTATAATAACTTGTATCAATAAATCTATAAAAAGATTAAGACGATTTCTCTCCTATGGACATATCATGGATTATGAATGGATTTATCAATGGTTTCTTCATTTAGTTTCAATGGTATATTTGGATGTGTAATTAGTTTTATTTCTTTAGCTTAATGAGTTAATCAAATGTTTGAAAAGGATTTACAAGTCTATGATAATGTGCTGAGAATTTACTAAGGAGTATTTTTTTAATCAATGGAAAATATCATAATGTAAGGCATTATAATGATGAATTCTATAATATCAGGGTTATGTTTTATGTGACTTCCCACTCGGTTGGATGAGGCACTAGATAGTTAATTCCAGATCTTTGTTAGAAGTGAAATATAGTAGCCCTAAGTGTAGAGGTTCAAGATTTGAACATTTAAAAAATCATTGTCTATCTCTTTTGAGATACAAATCTTACATTAATTTTGTTTTCCAAGCTCTAGATAGTCGTTATTGTTCTTTGTTTTTGCCAAAAATCGAGAAATTTCTATCTAGTTTCATTAATGGGAAATGCATTTGTGTGTATAATTTTTCTTAAGGAATAAACCATTTTATGAACACATTTAGGAAAACCCTCCTTGGTTTCATAGAGCCTAAAGTGTGGGAGATCTCATTTTTTGACTGAATCTCATTAGTTGGCCATTAGTTTCATAATTTCTTGAATATAGAGTGTGGCAACCTTTTAGAGAATTATGAAGCCTTAATGGGTAAATTTAAACACCAACATATGCCATGGTATGCATGAGACCGAATATTGCACATTCCATAGGAGTTGTTAGCAGGTATATGATTCATCCCATAGTTGAGCATTGGAATAGGGTAAAATGGATTCTCAGGTATTTGAGAGGTACATCCAATAAATGTTTATGTTTTGGGGGCTCTAATACTGATTTAAAAGGCTATGTTGACTCATATTTTACAAGTGATATAGATACCATGTGGAGTATCATAGGTTATTTATTTATAGTTGGCAGGACAGTAGTGAGTTTGATTTCTCGGTTGCAAAAGGTGATTGCTTTATCGACCATGGAGGTAGAGTATGTAGCTGTAACAGAGGCGGAACAAGAGATGATATTGCTGCAAATTTTTACGGAATATTTGGGAAAACAATAGGCTGAAAGTTACTTGTTTACAGGCAACCAAAGTTCCATATATCTTGCAAATAATTCTACCTTGCACTCTAAAAGAAAACACATACAACTGAGATATCATTTCATTCGGTCGGTATTGGAGGATGGACAATTCAAGCTAGAAAAGATACATACAGATGAAAATACAACATATATGTTTATGAAGGCGGTGACAAGGGAGAAGCTGAGCTCCTTTTCAGCTTTGGTTAGCCTTCAAGGTTGAATTCAAGAAAAAACAACACAACATGGTCCAAGGTGCTAATTTCCAGTGGGAGTTGCAGGGGCAGTGGTGTTATGATCAATCTCCAAGTGGGAGATTATTGTTTTATGGAGACCAATCAGACTCAAATAAAATCTTCATATTATTTCTATTAAATAATTTTATGCACTTATTAAATATTTATGTTGCACTTGTATCTAAAAGATGGTTACAAAAAAATATTAAATTTTGGAAGTAATTCGTTACAATATTTTTAATATAAATTCTATGCATAGCTAGAAATATTAAATGTAGCCACCCAAAGAAAATATTTTATTGGGTGCATGAAAGACAACCAATGGCCACACTTCATCGATAATCAATGGGGCATGTGTGGAAGCATATTAGAAATCTTGGGGATGATTTTTGAGGGTAGTAAGTCAAGAAAAATGTTAGCAAAAAATTGTAGAGTAGTAGCTGGAAAAACGTAGGAGAAGTTGTGGATACCTGTAGCCATGGTTATGTAAAACCAACAAGTGAAAAAATGGAAAAAACATTGTTGCATGTCTTTTCATGTCATTATAAAGGTTATTTTCTGGGAGATTAATATATTTTGGACCCTCTTGTTGGTGGATGTAGCCTGGATTTTGGTGAACCACGTTAAATCTTTGTGTATTTTATTTCTCTATTTTATTGATCAAATTTGCATTTAACTAATTGAAATATGCCTTCTAACCCTAACACAAGAGCCAAGCACCCAAATTGAGAACATTCTAGACATTCTATTGGATGAATGGGCAAGAAAAAATATTTAAGTTGAGCCAAACAAGAATCTTGAAGAATTAATCCAAGGTGTTTATATGATTCACAAACACGATTCCATCATTGTTAACCTTCAAAAGAAGGATGAACAACAACAAAATGAGGTTTGTAAAAAAAAAATTGATGGTTCAAGAAGTAAGTATGGTATTGGTGGGGGTGTTATGATTGTATTCCATAGGGTTAAAATTATTACTCATCTTTTAATTTTTCTTTTATTTGTACTAATAACATAACTAAATATGAAGGTCTTATATAGGGTTTGAAGTGGGAAAGGAAAAATAAAATAAGTTTCCTGCAAGTGTTTGGTGACAGTGAGTTGATTGTGCATGTGACCATAAATATTTTTCTCAATTCCTATAAGCATTGGTTATGGGATATTATAGAATAATTTGATGCTTTTAATCTATTGTCTATACCTAGAAATCAAAATAAACATGTTGATAGGTTGGTCACCATAGGTTCCCAATTTGATATTCCAAATGAGATTAAAAAGGATAGGGTGTAGCAATATGTTAAGGTGGTAGTAAGGTCATCTATTCTTGATAATAATATTAATTGGAAATTCTTTGAAAGTGATGAATAGGTGCTCAATTTTTTGTGAGGGATCTAAGTTTTCAGCTAGAAACCAAGAAACATTGTAGTATTATTATGGTGATTAGATTATACAATTGAGAAAAAAAAAGTTACCTAAGGGTTTGGTCACTTTGGTGTCCATTTTCAATTCTAATGATCAGCTAAAAAAAGAGAAAAACTAGCATTCATTTCAAGAAAGATCATTATGAAGAAGTGATGAAGTAAGAAACCAACCCTCATTCACATACTCACAACAATCTGAAAATGCAACTTAGAAATGGCTTGAAACAACACAAAAATCTGCAAGAAGTATTCTTCCTTGTTCATTCAAAAAAATCCTCAATTAAATAACAAGAATTTTTTTCTAAAAATAAATTGTTTTAGAGTCATATGGGCTGATGAAAAACATTAAAAATTTAATATGAGACTGAAATATGACATTAAAAAACAAATAAAAAATGGTTTCACTCAATCTCTCTCTTTTTGCTCGATTCTAGCTCCTTCAACCTACATTCATCATTAGAAATAACTACTACAAGAAAACCATGAAATCATCAATCTTCTTGCTTCTGTAGCACACCTCCAAACCTGCAAAAAAATGTCTTCTTGGTCTCTTTCAACCTTATTTCAGCTTAATCTCTCAAGCTCCCTTCACACAGACTTCACTAGCTCACTATCTCCTAAAACGTGGAGCTCACTAACTCCATAAAACATGGGCTTCTATGTAAATAGAAATATAAAATAATTGAGTCTTTAAATCCTCTCTTCAATCCAACATCATCTCCCCATCTCAACTTGCAAACACTCCAAAGCCATCTCCCCAAATGACAAGGCATCATAATAAAGAAGTTTTAGAATGAGAAAACCACTATAATTTTCAAAAACCATAATAAAAACACCTCCTTGGAAAAACCACACCCCATTTGGAGAAATAATCATAAAAGTAATAAAATTACTCAATTATCACATGGGCTTAACATGGGCACCTAAACCATGGCCAATCAAATTTGGTCAATTATTGCATCTTCATTGATCTCTGGTGGCCCTGATGGCTCCAAATACGGATATGCAGTAACATGCAAATCTTGTGGCACAAGCATGCAATGGCATGACAGGCACATAATTGAACATGCAAGAACATGCACCCCAAGTGATCCCCACTAATAAATGGATTCCCAAAAGGAATATTTCACCATTTAAATGCCTTGGAAACATTTACCTCAGCATATTTCCTTCAAAAAATGTATTTACATATCACCACAAGGGAAAATCACATTATTGAAAAATAAAATATTTATTTTCCACACACCTTAGCCCTTATTGAAAAAAAAAAAAGAAAATTAGCAATATTTTTGGTTATGCAAGATTTCTAGTACCCCTGGATGCTCCTACATTGGACATCCAGATTTGGAAAAAAATTATGAATAGGGATTCACAAAATAGAGTTGAGTGGTAGTATCACCCTTTTAGATTGCAAGCGATCCTCAACAAACTCCATCACTGAATTCAGTACTTTCAATTGAGTCTTCTTTCTCCTCTTCCAACAACTAGAATAAGAAACCTCCTCCTTTGACAAATTTTCACTCCATTCTTCTCTCCTCTCTTGGTTGTATACACCACATACCATTCTCCTCCTAATACCATACATTCTCCTCTCTACTCTTGTGGGCCACTAAAAGCTGGCCACCTCCACCAAGTTCCTCCTACACCATCATCTACAACCTCTACATGCAAATATGTATTATCCAAACAACAATCAAAATATACTACATCCTTAGATAAATCTGTAATTACTACTCCATGGAAAATAAAAAGAATCATATACATGATGTCTTCTTGCTTGACATCCTCTTCTAATATCACCAAATAAGGTATAGAATCATCACAACTAAATTTAAAATTAAAATTTACCTCATTCTTGTTCATTGTCCTAACATATTTTCCCTCATTATTTGTTGCATCACCCATCTTCTCACCTTCAACAAGGTTTGTTAACTCCTCTTCATTTTTTTCCATCATTTGTCCTTCCAAGAACTTGTTGATTCTTTCAATCTCTTCTTTCAACAAAATATCTTCATCTCCCTCACCAACCTTCTCGTCAAACTTAGGACCATCCATGTTCACAATTTTTGATTGCAAACCTTCTTCATCCATTTCACATAATGTACTCCATTCACATGCTATCATTGAAACTTGCACCTCATTATCTTCTCCATTTGTGTGGGCTTCCCACACAAGTTCATCCTTGCATTCAACCCCTACCAAAGGGTTGCAACACTCTTTATTTATGATCTTCTCTTCAAATTGATCTTCCAAGAGAACATTCTTCTTCCCATGTCTCTCATCCCATGCTCTCACTTCTTCTTTAATCTTCCTTTCCAATACATTTACTTCAACTTGGAGCTTTTCAAATTATTCATGGTACTTCCTATTTTCTACTTCTTCCCAATATTGTTCCCAAAAAAAAACTATTATGGGCCTCCTCATGACCCACCCATCCCCTCTATTATAGACTACCTCACGTCTAGTGATTTGTCCACACACACATAACCACAAGTCGTGGTGCAAATTGTCTCACATCAGTGCTTCTACCTGCACACTTAGGAACTCCCACTTTGATTCAATTGATGAAGTAAGAAACCAACCCTCATTCAAATACTCACAAATATCTGAAAATTCAACTTATAAATGGTTTGAAACAACACACAAATCTGCAATAAGTATTCTTCCTTGTTCATTCAAAAATCTCCTCAATTACATAAAAAGAAAGCCTTTCTAAAAATACATTGTTTCAAAGACATATGGGCTGATAAAAAACATTAAAAATCTGATATCATACTGAAATATGACAACAAAAATCAAATACTAAATCGTTTTACTCAATCTCTCTTCTTTTTCTCGATTCTAGCTCCTTCAACCTGCATTCATCATTGGAAATTGTTGTTGCAAACAAACCATAAAATCATCAATCTTCTTGTTGTTGTATCACACCTCCAAAACTACAACAAAAATTTATTCCTGGTCTCTTTCAACCTTCTTTCAGCTAAATCTCTCAAGCTCCCTTCACACGGACTTCACTAGCTCCCTATCTCCCAAAACGTGGAGATCACTAGCTCCCTAAAACATAGGTGTTGATGGTGTTTTTTGCACGGCAACAACTCAGACAAAATATGATATCCTATCTCTCTTGAAAGGTAAATATCTATGGGAAAAGAGATAACCCTAAGGTCTCTAATGTCAGGTCTTGACAATGCAACAAAACAACTCAGAGATAATGTGAAAATGTCGGTAATCACAAGTGGACCTTATTACGAGCAAATAATGGACTTTGAATCTATCAAATTTAAATGATGAATTGATACTTGAAATCTTCAATTGAACTCAGATAATAAAATAAATAACAAAAGATAAAGGTTTCAAAGATAATTCTAAGACTAATTCTAACCCTAAGGCTGACAGTGCCAAAGATAATATGCTCAAAATGGACTGATCTCTCATAAACTACTTTCTGTTTGACCCAGATGAATCTGCAATCTCACAAGAATAATGCAATCTTCTAAGGTATTTAAAGATTTTAAAATCATAAAAAATTGTTCAAGACAATCTCGTTGCAAGTGAAATGGACAAACATTCATAATTGAACTAAGCACAATTTTAAGTCCAGGCTAACTTTGCAAAGCAGCTAACAGTCAGCTAACTGCAAAAAGTATGGACTAGAGATCGTTGCAAACATTCCAAACATGATACCCTAAACATTCCCAAACCATCTAACAAAGAACTTAAGCAATTTTAAAGATAGAACAACAAGAACCATGCCAGATAAACTTAACACAAGAGATATATCAAATCACAATATCCTTTCTTGTATTAGATCACCCAAAATGGCAACATATCCAACCTTTTGTTACAATATTTGCTTGAAAGTAAACCCTAATTCTCTCAAATCTATATTCTAGGCCTATTCTTATATCACTTGTTTCTCCAACTATTTTTTTTTCACAAAATGAGGCAACATGCCCATTTTATAGAGAATCCCTCAAAATAGATCAGCCCAATTAAGAGTTTACAATAAAAAAACCACACAAGAGGTCGGCCTCAAAAGATATTCGAACACAACATGAAATGTGCAATTTGCACCAATTTCATCCAAGTCGGTCTGTGGTCTCAAAAAGTCGGCCCAATGCATGTAGGTAATGGGAAGCAAAAACTTTGATGTAATATAATTATTTCCCATCCTTGTCTTCAGCTCAATCCTCCTCACCATGCATGGCCGATAACACTTTATCCAACTCAGCAATAGATGGCAAAGGTAAAACCCTAACTCTTCTCTCAAGAGTCTTAATGCCATCTCTTTCCTACCTAACTATGTCATCCCAATCAATGATGGATTTCCCTAGACTCGAATAGAAAGGCGGCCAATTCCAAACGCTAAAGGGAAACCGGAAAAATCCGGACAGGACAAATTTTCTCAAACTCAATGAAAAACCCGAACTGCACCTAGATTTCAAGGTTGACAATATAAATCATAAATGGGCCACTCTGAGCAGTAGGATGAACATCAAAGCACATCCCCAAGCGAGAAAAATTCCAAAATAGAAAGGCCAAGACATCAAAAAAACAAAAAAAAATGAGGGTCCCAACTTTCAGTGGGGCTTGTGTGCAAAAACTGCACAACAAATGGCAACTCCACTGGGGAAATGCTCCCGAGTATTTCAAGAATAAACTAGAATCACAAACCTAGAATATCTGGTTTGAATCCCTTTTATCAAGACACCTATGGACAAAGTTTCAAAAGCCACAAGCAAGAAGAATTTTTCCTATACTAGGGTCCAAGTGTGTGTATTTTGCATTTATTTCCTATTTCTTAGATGCAATGGGAACCAGAGAAAATCAAACCAGGCTACATAAAATTTATAACTTAAAAAGAAACTTGGATAGAGCCTCACTACCATTCATACATCCATAGCCCCGGTGAGGTTATCATTGTGACCCTCCCAAGCATAGCTCTACTGCCAGTCAGGCGTCTATAGCCCCGATAGAGATACTAGGATACCCCTGATAAGGTGAAAGTTATTTTGATCTTCAATATTTCCCTTTTCTCTTTTTTTTTTTTAATATAACCTTTATTTCACCTCGTAATTAAAAACAACCATACTTAGGGATGAGGAACACAGTGGCATTGAAGCAGAATATAATATTTTTCACCAGGTCAAATTACCCGAGAACCTTGTGCAACTCCAGAACTTTTTTACTTTAGTGTGGAGATGTGAGACCCAAATATATTCCAAAGTTTATCCAAAAAAAGTGACACTAATTCTAAGTATAAGGGATATCAGATAAAGGAATTCCACCACTTGGCTCTGAAAATATGATTAGATTTTATAAAAGAAATTTCTAGAACAATCCCAAGAAAAATAGCCCATCATATAGATGCAACAACCCCAAGAAAGCAAGAAACCAAAAGAAGAAACAAAAGAAAAGAAAAATGGACCAAAGCAAACCTACACTAACCAAAGCAAACAAGGAAAGCAAAGAAAGACAAGGCCGAAAGCAAACCTACACTAGCTAGGTATAGGATGAGCTACAAACAAGTCAAGGTTGAAAATAATGCTTCAGATACTGCCCATTGACAAGCAATGGGATATCCTCACCAGTGAGGGTTTTCAAATGAAAAAAATTATCTCCTAGAATTTCTGAAATCTAGTAAGGACCAAGCCAAAGTTTATCAAATTTACCATGCTCTCCCTTACGGTCATGGGATTTATCCCAGTAGAGAAATAAGTTAGAAATTTTGAAGGCCTTCACCTTGGCTCTTCTATCGAACCATATTTTCACTACACCCTGATGTTTAGCAAATATTTCTAGGGCTCCATCTCTTTTCTCTTCAAGGTGTAACAATTCAGCCAAATAGGCTTCACATTTATCTCCCTCATTGTAGTATTCGTTAATAAACTACAGGGTAGGGATTTTCAATTGGATAGGGAACACAAGTTACAAACCATACACCAAGTGATAGGGAGAGGTCCCTATGGATGCCTTTTGTCTAGTATGGTCTGTCCAAAGAGAAAATCAAAGCTGGGTGTGCCAATCCTTAGGATTTTGTTCTAACAATTTATGGATAAATGTCAATAGGTTCTTCTTGGAAGACTCGGCTAGACCATTACACTAAGGGTAGTAATTGGATGAAAATTTACTAACAATCCCATGACCAAATACCCAATTAGAAAATTTCAGTGATGCAAATGCAGGGCCATTATCACAAACTAAATATAGCGGACAACCAAAATGATTAATGATACTTGACTCAAGAAAATTGATTACCACATCTAAAGTACATTGTTTACAAGCAAGAGCCTCTGACCATTGATTAAAATAATCTATTATAGTAAGAATATACCTGTGACCCGTAGAAGATGGAGGATTATGTTAGAACTGTAAAATTTTGGATTTTTTACAGTCTATTGCATTCAAGAGTTTCCAACATTGAGTCCTTATCATAAGCATAAAATCCCCTCTTTGCATTGTCTTGCTTATTTTTTGTCATGTGACCCATTAGAATCCGTCTAGCTCTTTGTATTTCATTGAAAGTCCCATATTGGCAAGACATAGTAAAAGTCTCCCCGACCTATATTTTTAACTAACGTGTATTGTTACAGACAATCGGCAAGACTTTTCTTTTGTTTCGGCGACTAAAAAGATTCACATCTGCAAAATAGGCATTTCGGGGTAACATTATAGCGAAGTATTTTTCTTATCAACCGGCATATAGAAAAAGTATATCGGCATATGACGGGGCATCGTTGTAGTGTCACGGGAAATTTAATTGGTCTTGCCGACTAGCATGTGGAGGGGTCATTTCGGCTAAACTGATGGGTATTGGCATGAAGTCATAACGAAATCATTTCGTTTTACTGATTGGCTTGCAAGCAAGTGTTTCGGTAAGTCTTATGTGCATCGGGGAAGGTCTTGGCGAAGTGACTTTTGTCTTGCCGAACTAAATACAAGGGGATTCGAAAGGCTATTGGAGAGAGTATTGGGGTCTTGCCGATTTAAAAGATATGTCAATAGAGATATGCAGCGCCAGGAGAATAACTTTTCGATATATGTCTTCCCGAAGGTTTACTGTCTTACCGAAGGTATTATTTCATTGGTGGGGTTTATTTCTTCAGTGAGACAACTTGGTGGATACGCCGAAATGAGATTTCATCGGTGAAAGGGTGATTTTGTCTCAGCGACTATGACTTGGAGAATGCATATCAATATGACACAATGAAGTCTATGTAGCATCTCCCGACTCGAAATTGTTATAGCGACATAAAAAAGGGAGTGACAGTCATCATTTTTTGGATCCCAAATGTTGATAAGACCACATTATGTCTTGGCGAGAGGTGTAATAGATGTTGCAAAAGGCTTCGCCCCAGATTTGAAAGTCTCTCATCGAAAGGACATTTGATGCGACAGTGCCAGTTTCGAATTGGTTTTCATTTGTGCTTCATTAATGGCGCGACAGGGTATAACAGTAAAGTTTGTATCAATTCTTCAGTTCTGAATTGATTGTAGGTGAATTGGCATGTTGAACAGAGAACCGGGACATTTTTCAGTTTGAGGAGCTTGAGCAGAATACTATAAGTGATTGTTTCTTGGTTTTTTACATTTTCATTCTGTAAGCTTGAGAATGGAGTCTTTTGGTTCTAGAAAGGGTAAGGGTAGAAAGCTTGGTGAGAGTGGTATGTCAAAAGGAAAGAAACAAAAGGTTGATACAGAGCAAGAGGGCACTGAAAGGAGATTGAACCAAGACCTTATCGATCAACTACCTAGCTCGGGGCCTAAAGCTAGAAGGTCGGCACAACTTAGGGCAGAGGTTGATAAATTAGATGACAAGTGCAAATTCATAGGTGATGTCTGGACTGCCATAAGAGGATATGAATTATTCAGTTTCCATTACCACAGAAGAAATCATTTTGAACCAGTCTGTAACCCACGGAGGTTGAATGTAGGGAAGCTGGTGTGCCCTAATATTTTTGTAAATACAGAATTAGTAAAATTGCTTGCAGATAATTATGATCCAAAATGTAAGGCTATATGTGATCCATCTGGAGAACCACAGATATATGTGTCTAAAGCAATAGGCAAGGTTTTCAAATTGGAAGGGTTTTGTAATGAGGAGATCAATTGTGAAGAGTTGGAAAAGGAATTTTCAAGAATGGATACAATCCATAAGGGTTGGAGGTTGCCTATCCATAGAATTAAACAGGGTAACAAGTCAGAACCTCTGCAAGATAGTGAGGGGCCTCCTTATCATGTAGATTTGTTTGAGCCTTATATGAAGTACACATATTTCTCAGTGTGTCAAGTATTGGGGATGGATGCCCTGGAACTCATGTCAATTGTGCCAATGATTATCACAGCAGATATTCAGTATCACAACTCCAAGCCATTCGACTATGCTTCATATATTTCTAGGGAGCTTGATTCAGGATTGGTGGCTATAAAGTGTGGAGCTTCTATTGTTCATCTCGGACATTATTCATTGTTAATGCACTTGGTGTTGTATTTTGGGCAAGAGTTGGGAGTATGGCCTCCAGAGATGAGAGTTTCTCAAATTGGTAAAGAGGGTGAAGCATTGCCTGTTCAGTTGTGGACTGCTATTTGGGACAACAGGTTTGCTAATTCTAGTTTCATCCAATTTGAAGAATATTTTGTGAAAACTTTGTACAAATTGTATAAATATCCTTGTAACTATTCGTTGACTGATGAGATTAAAAGATTTCTTTGGCCAAAAGATTTCAATGGGCCAATTGATCATAATTGAGGTGACTGGTATTGTTTGGAAGGAGCTACAATGATCAAAGTGTATGGATTTGAAGGTACCCCTTTTATTCTACCAAAGACAGTTCCAAACAGAGTTGCATATTTGGAAATTGTCAGAAAAATGGATTACAGCAGTGTGATGCTTTTCAGTTCTTATGGGAAGTAAGCTTTTATGCCTAGTACATTATGCTTTGGTGATTTCACTGTGTTGGCTAAGGAGGGATATAATTCAATCCATGATAGATTGTTGCATTATAATATGAAACTGGGACCACCTAGGAAAAACTTTGACCCTAAAGGATATATCAATTTAGGCAAAGAAAGGATTAACTTTGGAAGGTATCAGCATGTACCTTATCCTTTTGATGATATGATCAAGAATTTGGCTGAAGAGGAAGCAGAGGTGGTGGTTGAAAGCTATAACCAAGGGTTACAAGATACGGGAATATTGTCTTCTGGGGGTGAAGAAACCCCAATGGATAAAGTGCCACAAAGCAGAACAGAGAGAGTATCTAGGTTAAGGACTCAGAGGTATGTTTTCCCAACTAGAGAACAGAGTATTGGAAGTGGTGATATTGATGCAAGGCATATGGAATATAGATCATTTGTTTTAGATGATGAGTTTATAAATTCTCCAGAGTTCAAAGCGTTCTTGTACAAACATAAGGGGAAGGAAATAAGAGAAAATGTTGGTGTTGTCACTTTTGGGAATGAAGAGCAATTATTGGGTCAATTGAGAAAATGTGTGGATGATGAAATGACAAATATGACTCCTAAAAAGGGGAGGAAAATGTTGGAGAATGCTGGTGTTATGATTTTTCCTGGACTTGATTTGAACTCTGCATTAGTTTTTGATAGTTTCTTAAGAGATAGTGATGTTACACACAAACTTGATAAGGAAAGGGTAATAGAGGTGTATGCAGGCTCTAAGTATAATACTGATGAGGGATCATTGATGATATGGGCTTTGTATCCCCCCCATAGGAAATCAGTGGTAATTGATACAGAGAAGGCATTTGACCATGTTATGACCCTGAACGTTGGAGAGGCTGATCCTGTGGTTATTGCAGAGATTGGGATAAATATTGCAAAATTGAATAAAGCATAGATCCAGGCATTGATAAAAGAAAGAGAAATGTATAAGGCAAGTAACGAGAGAATGTTGAGAGAAAATGATAGATTGAAAGACTTGGTTGGTATTTCAATAGATCCAGCCAAAATGCTCACTCAAGGAGAAAGCTCTTGAAAAAAAGATCATTGGATAGGGTCAAGTGCTTATAATCAGGGAAAGTATGATGCAATTGTAGCAATTGTTAAGAGGAGGCAGGACAATTTGACATCTTGGTTAAATCAATTGTGGGGAAAGTATTCTTGTACTCTGGATGCATTGAAGGAGCATGAAATGATGGACGAGCAGGTTATGGAGAAGTTTCATGAATTGGCCCCACGTGATGAGGCTAACACTACTGCACTTGAAGCTGCAAATCATATTATCAGTCGCCATAAAAAATTCTATGAGGAATTGCAGGGGGATAAAAAGGGATTAATTGAAGCTGCCGAGAAAACTGTGATCACATTTTCTGATAGTAAAGAGGAGTTTAAAGATGTCACTAGATGGAAGAATGAATGTGACACAGTACTGAAGGAAATCATGAAGACATCTTCTGCAGAGGATACAACATTAGAGGAAGGGAGCGAGCAAAATGAGGAAATGGTCAAGATGGAAATCACGATCTGGAATGTTGTTGAAGATGTAGATACGTATAAGCGCCAAGATTATTTGGACCACCTCGCTAAAACTCACTTATGGCTAACTAGAGCCTAATTATTCTCTATCTTTTGTTTTGTATTTTGTTTTTTCCTATTTCCGAAAGGACGCGTCCTTTCGTCTTCTCGATGTATAAATGTTCATTTTGAAAACAATATAGGAGGCAAGGGAGAATTAGATAGGGATAGAGAACAGACAGCAAGATACATTTTTTGGGGCAAAGATGAGACTGGTTGCATATGTAAAATCATGGAGATATCAATGAAAATCTAATATGATGGTGCAATGTTTTCTGGTATCGGTTGTTTATGATATTTGTCGAAAAGTATTATTGAAGTTGTCTCTGTAATGGTGTTTTCTGGTTGTTTGAATTGGTGTAAACAAGTTTATACCTATTTCGTCAATGCACATTTGTTGCATCTGTATGGTCAATTAATTGTTTCTTTCCAGTAAAGATTAAATTCTCTAAATTGATCATAATAATTAGGAAATGTCAATTGGATTATTAAGAAGAACTCAATAATCACAATTTTGCATGTTTATACAAGATATAAACCAAATAAAATGCTAAATAACTTGAATGATTGCCAGAACAAATAAACTCATTTCAGATTTCTCTTGACTCCGTGAACCCTATAAGGCACTGGTCTTTTCGTTTTCATTCTTTAGTTTCACTCATAATTTTACATCTATTAATTGAGTGTATTAGGGTTTAGTTTTGAATACTGATATGCAATTTGTAACAAATTTGTTTTATTTTGTCCATTTTAAATTGCCATCTTGGACAAATTAGAGCAATAGGAAAAGATCAAAAGTCAAATCTGCTTAATTCAGTTAGGTACACCTGCCTAGGTCTAGCAGCACCTAAAGAGTAGATGGTTTAATTGTTTCAAACCTTGTTCTATTACCCTAAAATGTTGTGAAAGCTTGGCAACCTTTCATGGTTCAAACCTGCGTTTTTGAGAGCTAACAGATTAATTGGACCTATGAAATCCATGCCCCACTGAGCAAATGGTTTTACCTCTATTATCAGCTAGAGTGGAAGAGCTCCATGTTTTTCCTTACTTGTTGTAGTTTTACATATGTGGAAATTCCTCACATGTTATTGTGCATCTTTGAACAAAGTAGGCCAATAATAACCTGCCCTCAAAATCTGATTTGCAGTGGATGATGCAGAACCATGGCCTGTGCCATATTTCTCATGAAATTCAATCATCACTCTGGTAGCCTCTTCCTTACCCAAACATCTTAGGTATACACCCTCATGGTTTTTATTATATAGGATGGCTCCTTTCATCATAAAAATTGCACTCTTTAGGTGCAAAGCTCGCCTCTGAACTGTATTAAGGTGATCAGGACATTGTTGATTCAGTAAATAAAAGATGATTTCATCATCCAATCTCCTGGAGATACCTCCTGAAGATAATAGTGTTGAGCTGTAAGATCCGGACCTGTCTCAACCATTGTCTTTGTGAGTCCCTATCCTCTGACTAATTTCATGGGTTGAATCTCCATATCATATTTGTGCAACATAGTCACCCATTTGGCTCTTCGCTCACCTAATTCATTTTGCATTAACAATAGCTTTACTGCAGGATTAGGCACTATGGAAAAAACCTTATTCCTCAAAATATAGTGTCTGAACTTTTTCACTGCTTTGACCAAAGCATAAGCCTGCTTTTCAACATTTTAATACCTTAATTTTGCATCTTTTAAAGGGGTACTCATGAAGGCTATGGGATGTTTTCCGCCTTGATCAGACTTTTGGGTTAGCATTCCAGCACAAGAGTGATCAGAAGCAAATGAATATATGTAGAAAGGCTTACTATAATCTAGACTTACCAATACTGGGGCCTCAACAATAGCTTTCTTGATTTTTTTAAATACCTCCTTAGCTTCTACATTCCACTCTACTTTTGCTTCTTGTTTCAACATATAATTCAACGGCTTAACTATCTCTGCAAATCCAGTGATAAATTTTCTAACAAAGTTAATCTTACCAAAGAATGACTTCATCTCTTTCTTACTTGTAGGAGGTTGTATCTTCAAGATAGCCTATATTCATTCAGGATCAATTGCAATACCATATTCGATATGATATGTCCTAACAATTTTCCCTCCATGACTCCAACAATGCACTTCCTTGGATTAAGTGAAATCCCAAACTCTCTGCACCTTTGGAATACTTTGCATAAATTTATTATATGATCACCTCATTACTTAGAAAAAAAATTCAAGTCACCCATATAAATAATGATGCACTTACCAATTATATCTTTAAAGAAAATATCCATAGCTCTTTCGAATGTAGCTCCAGCATTGATCAACCCAAATGGTATCCTTTTGTAAGAAAAAGTTCCCCATTTTGTAGTGAAGGCAGTCTTGTGCCTATCCTCATACTACACCATAAATTGGTTGTATCTAGAATACCCATCCAAGAAAGACATCATCTGAGATCCATTAACTATCTGAAGTACTAAATCCAATGACGAAATTGGATAGTTGTCCTTTTCTGATGCTCTATTCATATTCCTAAAATCTACACACAATCTGATATCTCCATTGTTTTTTCTTATTGGAATGAGATTTACAACCCAAGTAGAGTGTCTTACTAGAAATATAATTCATGCTGGTAGTAACTTCTGCACTTCCTTCTAAATAATGGGTTCTAACAGAGCATTGATCGTCCTCTGCCTCTATCTAAATGGTTTGAAATTTGTCTTTAAAGGAATGGTGTGTGTAACAATTGAAGTATCGTATATTTTCAAATCTTCATAACTCCAGGCTATCACATCAAGGTACATGTGCAATGCATCAATAATCCCTCTTCTTTCCTCAAGAGTACACACATTACTAATAAAAAAATTCTTCATGACATATGATGTCCCCATATTATGTGTTTCACACTGGCCACTGAGAGATTCCCTTTTAACTTGTTGTTCCTGATCTCTTATCTTGTCCAAATCAAAGATTCGTTTAAGCTACACTATACCCCTTGGGATAGTGTTGATTTTCAAGTTAATGATTCCTCCCAAGTCTATCTCTACCTCTTGGGCTTCCATTTCATCGATGACTTGAGAAGAAAACACATCATGACTCGCGAGAAAATCCAAAATATGCTTATCATCTTCAAATACCTGGAAATTAGTAATGTTATCAGGCACTGAAGGTACTGGAGTGAGTTCGACTGTAAACCTCTTCAATCCTAAAAGTGAGAAAGGTTGCAAGGTGCTAGAAGCTTGTGCTAGAGAGTCAGAAACCTGATTCTTGTTACGAGGGATCAACTGGATATTGAAAGCATTGAGTTCCTTGATGAGATCCCACACTCTATGCCTATAGTTGGTCATTCTCCTATTTCGGCATGAATATTTTTTCTTTAACTACTAATTTCGAGTCCCCAAAGACCTGTAATATCTTAACTTTCTTCCTCGATGCCATCAACAAGCCATGAATCAAAGCTTCATATTTGGAAATATTATTAGTACATTGAAATTAGAGTTTGTGAGTAGCGAAATAATTCTTACCTTTAGGAATTATCAACTCAAATACTACTCCAACACCTTGCTTAGATTTAGATCCATCAAATCTCAATATCCAACAGTCATCAAGTTCACGTGGTCTTAATTTATCTTGTTCCTTTCCGCAAATAGGGGGCTTCTCGGGAGGCACTGGATTCTTACCCCTATAATTATCTAACCCCTTATGTATATTAAATCCATCGGTTGAGACTGGATTAATGCGTTCCTGTATCTACTCCAAATAGTTTGACACAAGTCACATTCTAACTCGAAATGAGGAGCATCATGGACTCTGCACCAATTGGGAACCAATAATTCTTCAAAATTTATCCTTCCTCCTAGTTGTACCTGATTCTCCATACATTTCTAAATAAATTCCTAAAAATTATCCAACAAACTAAGTTTTTGTCCTCTTGGTCATCTGTTGTATCTGTCTGTTCGGTCATTAGTTCAAAATTATTGATATCTGGTACGAATTCCTCTAAGGGGTCCTATAACATAAATAATTCTTCATTCTCTTAAGCTACTACAGCTAGTACATAATTTCCCATGCTAAATTCAAACACAAACACCTCATTAGAAACATTCTTGTATTCAGTGATTACATACTTCATTTGGGGTTCTCTTTCAATTCGGATCTGATTTTGAACCCCCTTCCATGGTAGCCACATGTGAGAATGATCTATAGAGGTATACCCATTTAATTCCTTAGTGAAAACCCTACCTAGGATCAAACCATAAGTATCAGGAATGTCAGCAACCTGAATGTTGATCACTTGTTGGACCCTAGGATCTGATGCAAGCTGCGTGGGGATCATATTTAATTCTCCAACTACACTTACCTTTTTTTTTTCAATTGAGTAACTTTATTTTGAGAGGCCATAGGGGTAATACCCAATGCTTTGTAAATAGAAAAAGGCATAACATTTGTAGATGCTCCTGAATCTAGAAGGCAATTATGCAGATTCTTTCCAAAGATATGAACAAAAATTAAGAAAGGAGGGGTTTCCATCTTGCCTTGAAACAAAATCAACTAGGTGTCAGCTTGTGCAACTTGACCCTTATCTTTATCTCTCCCTTTTTCTACAGGTGGGATCTGACCTCTAGGTGTCTTTGAATTGGAAGGCCTAGCAATAGGCTCATTGGCGGTTACCCCCTGCAGTACTATTTTTAAACTAAATGACCCTAAAACTGCATTCCTAATAGCAAGAACTCTTAATAATTCAAAATTAGAAAGACTTACCTTTACTTTCTTGAATTATTTAGTCACATACTCATCCAATTTCTCCACATTCAGATCAACATGAGCTTCCTTTTGGCCACTAGCCTGTCTATCTTTAGAAACTTCAACGTTGTTTCCCTTTGTCAAGTTCTGTGTTGGTACATAAGGATAAGGTGGATTATTACTAGCTTGTGGATCCGGTGCAGTAGTGAAATTTTTAGGAGGGATGGAAGTAGTGAAAGGACCTCCAACTTGTGGGTACCTGTTAGGTCTATTCCTTAAATCATATTTCCTTGTTGGTTGTTGAAACATTTGAACCTCTTCAACACTAACTTCCTCCTCATCCAATGGGCCATTATCATTCACATTTTATTCATTAAACAACTGTGAGACCTCGTCCTCACTTATACCATGTTGTGCCTCATTCTCCCGATCATTAGACTCATCTTTTGGTTCATTTTTCTCACCCTTTGGAAATAGTGCATGATTGAGTACCAACATTAAAGAATCATAGGGATTTGAGGGCATTATTTCTTGACTATTGGAATTGTTCTCAACTTCATATTGAAATATGGAAGCAGCAATTTGAAACTCAATGCAATCCAACTCAGAATGTTGACTTGTTTTATGAAGTCTACACCAACCATACAATGTTTCCTTTGCTAATTATACACCATTTGGAGGTTTTTTCTGAGTAGAAGGTTGATCCAAGGGAGTAGGAATATCTCCATTATTAGGTCTAGTATTCCATTATCTATTCTACCTGGGTGATTTCTCTTTGTCAAATCCTTGTCCACCTTATTGATTTCTATCAAAATTCTGGCCAGAGCTTTGTCTTCTATCAAAATTTTGACCAAAGCCTTGTCCTTTGTCATAATTGTGATTTCTGTCAAAATACTACCCTCTTTCAAAATTCCAGTTCTCCCTACTGTAGTTAGATTTCATGTTCTTTTGAGCAACCTGAAGTTGGTTATTCTGATTTCTCAAATAAGTTACCTCCGTATTCAATTTTTTCACCTATTCAAATAACTCATCCAACTGTTCCTTATCTAGGCCATTAGGTGGTGCTGAGTTCATATTACCAAGAGGGTATCTAGGTATTCCTCCAGAACCAACAGCCTGATTCAAGACTTCTGAATTCTGCAAATATGTAGGAAAACCAACCTGTTGTTGATGAAGAGTTTGATTAGCCCTCTATTGAGGATAAGATGTCATGGGTTGAGCCTAACTTAATGGAGGACCTGGATGGGGAACCAAAGGTAACGAGGGTATTGGATTCATTAGGGGAGTATGACTGGTTAAAGACTGATCGAGAGCTTGAACTTGTCCAAGGTGAGCAGTAGGTCTTAAGGATGGAAAAGGTCCTGATAAATGTTGCCTCAAATCCATGCTGACCTTCACAGCCTCCGCATATTTAGTGAGTGAAGTATTTGGAGGATTAGTCCTTTTCTTAAGGAAGGTGGTTGTAAGGCTATCCAAGGCCTCAAGGTAAACTTCTAGGGCAGTATTTTCATTTCTAGCATAAGGTGCCTAGAGTATGGTATATTCTTGATGGAACCTATCATTGAATGACCCTATTGGCTCATTAATCTCCCTTTTCACTCCAATAAACTGTAGTTATAGCTTGTTGGCACTAATGGGAATTTTAAACTTCTGCAAAAATGTAGTCTCTAGTTCAGTCCAATTATGGATGGAAGCAGTAGGTAAGTGATTATACCAATAAAAGGCATCTTCCCCAAGGGAATAAGGGAAGAGTCTACATGCCACATCCTCATGGTTTATTCCTCTATCCCTCAGACAAGTCTGAAAAATCCTAATATTCTCTTATGTTATCCTATTGGGGTCATGAGTATGGAACTTAGAGAAGAAATGCTCAGGATTCTTGGGCATAACATTGTAATTATTGAATATCAATGGAGACGCATTGTTGGATAGGAAATCCATTGGTGGAGGTGGGGGTGGTAATGGCTGATTTATGACTGGCTATGGTTGTGGAATAGGAGTTCCCTCTGAATCAGATGAAGATGAGGGTAATGGAGATGATGGAAGCGGGTGAGCGGATGATGATTCTTCCCCTCCTCTGGTCCTTCTTGACCTAGTAGGGGCCTTTAATTCTTGAAATTCCTCTTCTCCTAGAGTTGATCTAGTTCTTCTTCTAAGCCTTTCAGGAGAAATGGCATTTAAAAAATGCTCCATCTTGCTTATTCAAGGCCCTCCTTCTAGTGCTAATCTGTTGATGGTGTTTTCTGCATGGCAACAACTCAGATAGAATATGATATCCTATTCTCTTGAAAGGTAAATCTATATGGGAAAAGATATAATCCCAAGGTCTCTAATGTCAGGTATTGACAATGCAACAAAACAACTTAGAGATAATGTGAGAATTCTGGTAATCACAAGTGGACCTTATTACGAGCAAATACTGGACTTTGAATCTATCAAATTTAAACGATAAATTTATACTTGAAATCTTCAATTGAACTCAGATAATAAAATAAATAACAAAAGATAAAGTTTTCAAAGATAATTCTAAGACTAATTCTAACCCTAAGGTTGATAGTGCCAAATATAATATGCTCAAAATGGACCGATATCTCATAAACTACTTTCTTTTTGACCCAGATAAATCTACAATCTCACAGGAATAGTGCAATCTTCTCAAGTATTTAAAGATTTTCAAATCATAAACATTTGTTCAAGACAATCCTGTTGCAATTGAAATGGACAAACATTCATAATTGAACTAAGCACAATTTTAAGTCCAGACTAACTTTGCAAAGTAGCTAACAGTCAGCTAACTACAAAAAGTATGGACTAGAGATCATTGCAAACATTCCAAACATGAAACCCTAAACATTCCCAAACCATCTAACAAAGAACTTAAGCAATTTTAAAGATAGAACAACAATAACCATGCCAGATAAACTTAACACAAGAGATATATCAAATCGCAATATCCTTTCTTATATTAGATCACCCAAAATGGCAATAATTCCAACCTTCTGTTACAATATTTTCTTGAAAGTAAACCCTAATTCGCTCAAATCTATATTCTAGGCCTATTCTTATATCGCTTGTTTCTCCAACTATTTTTTTTTCACAAAATGAGGCAACATGCCCATTTTATAGAGAATCCCCCAAAATAGATCGGCCCAATTAAGATTTTACAATAAGAAAAACCACACAAGAGGTCGGCCTCAAAATATATTCGAACACAACATGAAATGTGCAATTTGAACAAATTTCATCCAAGTCGTCCTGTGGTCTCAAAAAGTCGGCCTGATGCATGTAGATAGTGGGAAGCACAAAATTTGATGTAGCCCCATATATTTATTTCCCATCCTTGTCTTTAGCTCGATCCTCCTCACCATGCATGGCCAGCAACACTCTGTCCAACTCAAAAATAGATGGCAAAGGTAAAGCCCTAACTCTTCTCTCAAGAGACATGATGCCATCTCTTGTCTGCCTAATTGTGCCATCCCAATCAGTCCTATTAGTTAAATACCTATCAATAACTATAATGTAAATTGCAGCATCATCTAGTTGATGTTTAGTGACTGGACCATCATGGAATGGAGAATAAACATCTCTCCACCATTTCCTAAGTTGTTCCAAAATGAAATGCTTTGGAGAGAACTTCTTCCTCCCTGTCATAATTTCAAAGAATGAGATACACCTATCATGAATTTTAGTCAAAGTGTCCTCAATCTGCCTTCCTTGTTTGTGAATCTTCCTCTAGGCCTTTTGCCTCATATGCAAGATCTCAAACCATTCCCAAGGCTCAAAAACCCTTGGAAAAGGAAGAATCCCACTCTTTACCAGTTTATCCTCAATAAACTCCATGATTGTTTTTACTTTCTGCAATAGGAGATCAATGTCTTCCTTGTCATGAGCCAGCACAGTCCTTAGCCAGTCTACTAACCTCATGGCATCCCTTGCAGCCAACAAGATATCCTTGATGGTGCCATCTCCTTTGGTTTGGACTCCCTGCAACCAACCAACTGTGGCATGTGTAGTGCCCTTCATTCTTTCTAGTTCGGAGATTATCTCTTGGGGCAAGAAACCTACAGTTGAGGAAGAGGAACCAATAGACTGCAAGGGTTTCATCAACTCCTGCAAGTACTTCTTCAAATTTTCATTCTCCTTTTCCAAATCATGTCTGGTTTGTACTACCTTCTTCAATCTACCCACAATTATAGCACTAGAGCCTTCATACTCCTCAATGTCCTGCTCCATAGAAGCATGCCCTAAGTCAATGGTATACACATGATAATCCTATGTAGTTACATTATCTCTATCTTTATCCAGAGCAGGGGTAGCAATGTGAGCCACTATGTTTCCTAATCCATCCCTCTCAATCTTGGATGCAACTCTAGCCTTCTTCTTGGTTTTCCCCTTTTCAATATTGGCCATTAAGTCATCCCAATTGGGAGGAGCATCTTCTACTCTCACCAATTTTCTCTTTAACTCTCTATCCAGCCAACCTGGAACAATGGACCCGGTTTGCACTGCGTCTTGCTTATTCCGCTCCTGTTGGACACTAGGTGCATCTTTCTCAACACTAGGCATATTAGGGATCTCATTGATTGGATCCTCCTTGTTTAAAGACTGCTCATCTACATCCTACACTGGTGAAGGGGTCTTAGCTGGTATCTCCTCTTGTTGAGGGGATTTTCTCAATTTCTCTTCTGTAGGTGAATCTGCATAGGCTACCAAGGGAGACTGGACTACCTTGTCTATTTCTGCTTCAGCATTGTAGAGGTCTCCTTCCTGAATTTATTTTTCACCCAAGTCCTTGGGATCCTCATCTTTCCTTGGATCCTCTTGCACATTACCAAAATATTAAGGAGGGGGAATACTTTTTTATTCAATGATAGGAGTAGTCACAGGAACATCCTCCTTCATTTCTACATCCTTTGGGGAAGGATTCCTTGACCTCCTCATATATACCTATGTTCTTTCCCCTGAACTTTCTACTTCCACCATAGGTGGCCTAACTTCCTTATCAATGTTAGGAGCCTCCTTCTATTTTTGTGATAGACTTACAAGTTTTCTTCTCTTTGTCAAGGGAGTAGTAGCATTCACCTCTTCCTTTTCTTCTTTATCATTTTCGACCTCTCTCCTTGAAACATGCCCCCTCTTTTTGGCAATAGGCTTTCTTTGTTTACCTACTTCTGCTACCTTCTCAGTTTGAACATCCCTAACCTTAATCTTGAAGGGAGATTCCACCTTAGCTTTACCCTTAGGGTCATGTTCATGTGATTCCTTAGAAGAAGAATGAGACTCCAAGTCTCCCATCAAATCATAGGTGCATTGAAAACCTTCACTTTCTAGCTCTAATATTTTGTGCTTCAACCACATTCTGGTGTACTTGATCACAAGAGTCATGATTTGCTCCAATTCTGTTTCCTCTTCCTCCAACCTTTCAATCTCTCCAATTGGTTTATCTTTCACAACTTTGAATATATGACCTTGAATCAGATTTCCATCTTCTTCCACTTGGTCAAGGATGGACTTTATGTTATATAACCTTACTAAGTCCATTGGCAGCCTAGACACCAGGTAGGAGGTCATGGTGAAAGTCTTGGTTTGCAAGACATTACACATCTACTCATGGATTACTATACTTATGGCACCTTCCCAGTGGTAATCTATACCCTGATCCATCCTAGCAATGGTATTGAACATCCAACTCTCAAACACCCCTGTATTCTTAAACCTTACCAACCAGCTGAGGAGAGTGATGACATTGTAGTATTCCTTTTTGAATTTGAGCCTGGATAGCTACTTTGGCAATTTGGAGAAATGAGACTTGGGCTTCTCCAACCAAGAATTGATCACCTATTGGGACTTAACTACATTTTCCTCATATTACTTCCATGATGTGTCCATGTCAAAGGCCACCACATGTGACCTATCAGGTATATCAAAAGTCCTAAAAATGGACATATGACTAAAGCTTGCCACAATCCTCCCCTAGGGACCAATAATCCTTTGTGTTCCTCTATCATAGTTTCTGGCACACTCAAGCACTAACTCATAGCATTGCATAGTGGAGGGGAAACCTACTACATGTGCCAATCCAAACTCTAGAGTTCTTCTAGCTAGAAAAAGGAGGTTCGGTGCTACCATCTTAGCCTTGAGTTCCTCATAATCCCACATACCCACATTGGTATCAGTGATCCGTAAACAAACAGAAGTCAATTTTCTCTCAGGAATCCTACTCTTTATGTCCATTTTCACCTTTTCTGCATTAGAGATAGCAGAACTCTCAACACCTGGATCTGTTGCCTTTCCCTTGCCATGCCCAACAACATCCTGTCTTGATCCTGCCTGCAAACAAGTAAAACAACCACAATTAGATCCAATACAAATGCCAACATCAATTATTTCAAAGTTTGAGGTTTAGCCTCCTCTACGAAATTCAAACTGGAGAGGAATTCCGGGGAAATCCGGACCAGGCAGAATCCAGCAGGACAAACATACAAACCCCACCATATCATCCAATCAATCAGCATAATCAAGAAATAACTTGGAACCACTTAACATAAGCTCATTTGATCATCTAAATGTATTATCAATAAGAAAATTCCTCTTGCAATAATCAGGCTCTTCATTTCCATAAAACCTTGGAAGAATCCGCAAGAGATGGAAATCCTCAAAAATGGCAATGGTTTTAACAATCCAAGAAGAACGAGGCCAAAAACATCTGTGAAAATCCCAACACGACAGATTTTAGTGGAATTGAGACAAATTCACCGCGGAAGCAAGAAATTGACAAAACGGCTAGGCAACGGACACCGGGAAAATCTGGAAGAAGCGGAATTACGTGAGGCAAACAAAGGTTCAGTTAAATATCAAAATAGGAAGAATAAATGAAATAAAAGAAAACTCGAGGAAATCCAGTAGGGATGGAATTCCGCGAAGACAACAAAAATCCGAACGTCTATGCTTTCCTCATCTTCACCAAAATAGACCAAAACCATCATGGACCATGAGCTTGCAACCCAAAAATGATCTAGCCAACATTCCAACTGGATCAAGCATGAATTTAAAACCCTTCCCTCAGCAATTTGAAAGGGATTAGCTATGCCCTAGGTCAAGAACCTTGAGAACCTCTTCCATGAAAGCAAAAAGAAGCTCAGGCACAAATTGCTTGCAACAAAGGATGGGAAGTTTGTGGCAAAGGCAAGCAAGCCCCGAAAACACCAACAAAAGACCATCCAAATAGAAAGGCAGCCAAATCCAAACGCCAAAGGGAAACCAAAAAAATCCGAACAGGACGGATTTTCCCGAACTTAGCAAAAAACCCAAACTACACCCAAAATTCAAGGTTGACAATATAAATCATAAATGGGCCACTCCGACCAGCAGGATGAACATCAAATCACATGCCCAAGCAAGAAAAAATCCAAAATAGAAAGGCCAAGACATGAAAAAAACAAAAAAAAATGAGGGTCCCAACTTTCAATGGGGCGTGTGTCCAAAAACTGCACAACAATAGGCTTTTATGCAAATATAAATCTGGAACATTGGAGTCTTCAAATCCTCTCTTTAATCCACTAGTATCTCACCATCTAAATTACTCAGTTCTCACATGGCCTTCACATGGGCACCTAAACCATGGGAAATCAAATTTAGTCAATTCTTGCATCTTCAGTGATATTTGATGATCCCAATGGATCCAAATATGGGCATGCAGTAACATGCAAAGTTTGTGGCACAAACATGCAAGAACATACACCCCAAGTGCTCCCCACCAAGAAATGGATGCCCAAAATCAATATTTCACCATTTAAATACCTTGAAAACATTTACCTTGACATATTTCCTTCAAAAATTGCATTTACATATGAGCACAAGGGAAAATCATATTATTGCAAATTAAAATATTTATTTTCCACACACCTTAGCCCTTATTGAAAATAACAAAAATAAATTAGATATATTTTTGGTGATGCAAGATTGCTAGTACCCTAGATGCTCTTGCATCAAGAAATGGAATTTTTCAAAGGTAAGCTTCTTAATGTTGGTAAGATTTGTTCTAAAGAGGATAAAGAAGCTTTTGTTTCACTTTGTCAAGAGTTTCATGACATTTTTTCTTGGGAATATTTTATTTAAAAAAAAATTACCCCAAAATTTTCCAACATACCATTGAGCTTGAACCAAATGCAAAATCAATGAGGCAAAAGCAAAGGCCTTTAAACCCCAAACTTGAGCCACTTATCTAAATAATTTGATCAAAGGTAATATTATTTTCCTAATCAAACACACCTCATGGATTTCCAACGTTGTTCCCATTAGCAAGAAGAGTGGGTAAATAAGACTTTTTATTCAGTTTAGGGACTTGAATAAGGCCTCACTCAATGACCATTACCTATTGCCCTCTATGGACTAGATTTTTCAAATTTTTGTATGTTCGGAGAGGTTTTGCTTACTTGATGGTCATTTTGGTTATAACCAAGTGTTAGTGAAATAAGAAGATCAGTATATGACAACCTTCACCACCAAGTGGGGAACAATAGCATACAAGAAAATTCCTTTTGGTTTGTCTAATGCTAGTGCAACTTTTCAAAGGGCAATGGACATAGCATTCCAAGGGTTCGTTAACAAAATGGTGTTGATTTATATTGATGATATTAGTATTTTTTCAAAGGATGCTAATGAACACCTTTTTCATTTAAGGAAAGTGTTTGACAAGTGTATGGAGTATGACATATCCCTTATGCAAAAAAGTGCATCTTTTCTATTCATGAAGATAAACTCCTTGGACATGTTGTTTCAAAACATGAATTTATCATTGAGCCTGAAAGAGTAAGTGTTATTCTTACTTTTCTTTGCCTAGTCACAAAAAGGGGTTACAAAGATTCCTTGGTGGGATTAGTTTTGTAAGGATTTTTATACCTTATATAGCACAAACCTTTTGAAGCCTCTAATTGTCATGTTGAAGAAAACTATGAGTTATAGCTAGTTAATAGAAGGAAATAATAGTTTTAAGGCCACTAAAGAAGCCATATCAGTAGCACCTACATTGATAAATCCTAACTTTTCCAAATATTTCATTCTTTATGCTTTTGGTATCATATATATCATCTCTGTTATGTTGATATAGAAAAATGATGATGGTTTGGAATAGCCAATAGAATTTTTCAATCAAGGCCTAGAAGGTTATGAGAAAAGGTACTCTTTGTTGAGAAACATGCACTTGTTGTGATTAGAAGCCTTAATAATTTTCATCATTTGTTTTGTACTAACAAGATTCAATTGATGGTTGCTCACCCAAATGTTAAATAATTATTGTTGAGTAAAGATTTGAGTGACAAGTGGGATAGGTGGATAATCAAATTGACGGAATATGATATGGAAATAAAATCACAAAACTGGTAAGAGCTAAAGGATTGTGTGAACAATTAGTTGTTGAATTAGAAAATGATAAAGAAAATCAAGAAGAAGTTGTCTACATGACAAGTAATGAGCCAAAAGTTATTGTACCATCAATAAGTACTAGTTGGACACATGAAATGGTCCATTATCTTCAAATAGATGAGTGTCCCAAAGAGTTAAACAGATCCAAAAGGAGGTATTTCAGACTTCAAGAAATCCCTTGTGTCCTTTTAAATGGTGATTTTTTAGATAAGATTATAATGGTGTCCTCTTGAGATGTGTAGAATTTGGTCAAATCGAAAAAATATTGTATGATTTTCATGATGGACTAGTTGGTGGTCATTTTGCACCAAGGACAAAAATCTTGAAATTCATGAGGTCTGGTTATTATTGACCTTCTCTCTTCAAGGATGAACATGCATGGGTAAGAAAGTGCAAAAAATATGCTATTTTTGTAGGAAAAGAAAATTAGCATCCTTAATTTTGCATTTGATTCAATAGGTCAATATTTCATGAAGTAGGATCTTAACTTCATTGGACTCATTTATACACCATATAGTTCTAGATACAAATGGGTGTTAGCAACTATGGACTATTTCACCAAATGGGCTGAAGCCATAGCACTAAAAGAGGTGAATGAAAGTGTGGTCCTAAAATTTTATAAGGATTTGATCACAAGGTTTGGTGTTCCTAATTAAATCATCTCATATAATTATTTGGATTTTATAGGAATAAGAGTAACTGATTGGGTTGTTAATTATGGAATTCCTTTGAGTACTTCATCTAACTACTTTACACAATGCAATATAAAAGTTCAATCCACTAACAAGAATCTAATCAAGATCATTAAAACAACCATTGGAGTTAACCAAAGAACTTAACATAGAAGATTGAAAACAAATTTATGGGATGATAGGACTGATTAAAAAATGTCCACTAGTATAAATGTGATTTTGATTGTTAGAAGTATGTTACAATTTAGTTCACAATGTTTGCAGTCTGGCTATTTCATTGCCAGAGTCTCTAAGAAACGCTCCACATTAATCTGCTAGTGATGTGTTATTTTAGCTTTGTATTTTTTTAGGGCATGTGTGATCCAAGTTTCATGTTGTTTAGATTACAAGAAAGGTGTTTTGCTAATTACTATTTCAAGATAGTGTTATTTATGTGAGGATACTCATAGTGGTGCAAATTTTGGTTCTACATTCCTCCATTTTCATATATGGTAATGCAGTTAAGAATTTAAGTTTAGTGTGTTTCGAAGGTTCTATATCTAAATTTTCATATCATTTGGCCCTCCACAGAGAAATTTGTGAGTGACAGACAATAATATTGTATTATTCAGTGGATAGTTTCAATGTATGTTGACTTGTGCCAACTTGTTGTATGAAGATGTGAAATGGATATATGAGAGTGTTCCTAAAGATCTTGTGATATTTCTTGTTACTCAACAAGGTGTTTTTTGGTTTCTCTACAATGGGTTGTGATCCAGAATGAAGGTGTTGCTAGGTTTTTTTTTTTCCAGGTTGACTGAGATATGTTGAAGGCATGTGGTACATGTCAGAGTTTGTGTGGATTATATGAAGTGTTTGATGATTTTGTATGGGTCATGTTGTCTCATATGGGAGAAACATAAGTAATGTTTAATCTTTCATGAGTACCACCAAGTTGTAATGGTTGGCATGCTACAGGTTTCATATTTTTATTTCCTAAGGCCAACCTATTTCAAATATCTGAACTGTGTGGATGTTGTTCCTTGAATAATGATGTTGTGAATAGTGTTTAGGACTAGGTTAAGAATGTGTTGAAATTTGCAAGGAATGTTCCTCTTCCTAGTGTTGCATGTAGTTCATTTTAGGGCTTTCCTTCTACATGTTTCATGTTTTTATTTGATCTATGGCTAACTAGTAATTGTAATATTCTTGTTATTCTTGGTTGACATGTAATGTAATCAACGTAATATCATTTATATATTTTAAACCTAGTTGATCTAGGTGGTGTGTGATTGTAAGAAGTTGAATGAGGATATGTAATGCATTATGAAGTATATGTAAGTGACTAAAAGAGAAAGAACAAAATTTGTAGATCATGTCTAGATTTAATTTGATCATATCTCTGAGATAGAAGGGAAGCAAAGAGTGTGCCTAACTGGTTGATGGAGGTAGTGAGCCAAAGGAAAAACGTATTGAAGGTTGAAAGAAATGAGTTAATAAGATGAAGAGAAGAAATTTGAAGAACTTGCAGAAAAATCGTCAAAGAAAAATTGCAATCATCAAAAGAGAAGGGAAAAAGAAGAATTGCAATCATCAAAAGGATTGAGCTTCATTGTCAGATTCAGACGATAGAAGGAATTTCATGCTATAATTATTTCTAAGTTTGTTCTTAGTTCAAGGATTATTTTCTTCATTCGTTTGAAGCCCTACAAAAAAGTCTAGAAGGATTTGTAGCTTACTTGGGAGTGACCATAAAACCTATTTTTAGGGATTAGTGGCTTCCTTGGGTTTTAGCCCTAAAACAAAGTTGTAATTATGATTCATTTTGTAGGTTATATTAGGATAGTAGCTCCTAGCACCTTTTCTCACCATGATTTTTCCCCTTTGGGGTTTTCCATGTACATCTAGTTTTATGTGGTGTTGTGTATTGTGTTTATCTTTTATGTTTTTGTTAATGTTTTATAGATTAAGTCTTAGTTTGCTCTGAAGGATTTGAGATTTGATTGAATAATGATTCACCCCCTCATAGTATTATAGTGTGTGCTCAACAATTGGTATTAGAGCCTAGTTCCTTAGAAGAATTTTAACAACTTGAAGAATTTTAACAACTTGAGAAAGATTTGGGATGGTAAAAGAAGGATCTCAAAAGGTGCCTAGATTCAATGTTAAAAAAATCACATTTTGCAGATATCATATGGAAACCCATCTATCCTCTTTAGGGTTTGGTGTTTATCAATATGTGAAAGAAGGTTATGTTGTTCCTACTACTCCTCCAACTGATCTATTTAAGGTAAGAGCCTATGAGAACAATGGAAAGACAAATCATACTATCTTGATTGGGCTATCAAATTGTGACCTAGTAAAGGTAATGCACTGCAAGTTAGCAAAGGAAGTATAGGATAAGTTGGGTGGAACTTATTAAGGAGATATCAAAGTAAATAGATCCAAGTTGTAGATCTATAAAGGAAAGTTTGAGAGTCTAAAGATGTTAGAGGATGGAGATATTGTATGTTATGTGCTCTAGGTTGATGAAGTGGCAAATATAATCAAAGGTCTTGGTGAATATCTTGAAGAATTTGTGGTGGTCAAAAAGATACTGAGATCTCTTCCTAAATATTATAGTTCCAAATTATCTTCAATTGAGGAAGCTAGAGATCTAGATATACTTTAATGGATCAATTGTATGGTGCCCTTATTTCATTTGAAATGAGAGATTTTGACAAAGAAGGTCTAAAGAAGGAAGAAACATTCAAATAAATTAAGAATGAAACATATGAAGAGTCTAATCTGGATAGTGACACAAAAGAGGGAAAAAATAAATTGTAAGGAAGCTGAATAGAAGTACCAACAAGTACAATGGTAAAATAACTTTAAAATGTTTCAAGTATGGAGAGGTTTGTCGTTTTGCTTCAAAATTTCCTTTGAAATATTTTCATAAGATAAGTAAAGAGTCTAGAAAAAATAACGTGAAGAAGAGTCTCTTCTCCATGACGATTCCTGCTCTAGAAAAGATGATGAATCTAGTGGTCCAAATAATGAAAAGGAATTCATATTTTTTTCTGCTAAGAAGACTGAAGACACATATAAAGATCCAAGTATGTTAGATATTTATTTTCATGAAAAATATGAGCTAATTCATGGGTGATTAATAGTGGTTGTTCCAACCACATGAGATAAGATAAGATAAATTTTATCAAACTTGTGAAGTGGAATGGTAGAATAGTCAATCTTGGGGGTGATACTTCAGTGTAGATCTTTGGAAAAGGTTCAATAAGTATTGATGGAAAGATAAAAATAGAAGATTTCCTTTATGTCAAAGTTATTTGACATAATATTCTTAGTGTGATTCAAATGTGAAAAAAGGGTTACAATCTCCTATTCAACAAAAGTGGATGTCAAATCAAAAAAGAAAATTTTGGACATTTTTTGTTGAAGGATCTAGAACAAGTGGTGATATATACAGTCTAAGAGATGTCAATGGGAGAACTTGTCTTCTGGGACAAGCAAGTGAATGTTGGTTGTGGCATAAAAGAATGGGACACATTAACTTTTGGAATCTTGTGAAGATCAACTCATTGCATGCGATAAGAGATATGCCTAAGATAATCAAGTCTACAACTGTAGTATACAAGGAATTTTAACTTGGAAATCAGAAAAGGATAAGTTTCAAGTCTAAAGAATATTCTTCTTCTAAACCATTGGAGTTGATACATATTGATTTATATAGACAAACCAAAATTAAAATTTTGAAAGGAGAAAGGTATTTTATGCTCTTTATTGATTATTTCTCTAGGATGGCATGGTTTACATTCTTGAAAGATAAATCTGATGATTTTAATAGATTCAATATTTCAAATCAATGGTTAAGAATGAAATTAATGAAAATATAAAATGTTTGAGATCTGATAGAAAAGGTGAGTTCACTTCAAATGAGTTCAATGATTTTTGTGAGAAACATGGAATAAAGAGGTATTTATAAATTGTTAGAATTCCTCAATGGAATGGGGTAGTGGAAAGTAAAAATGGGACTATTCAAGACATGGCAATGACCATGTTGATGGAAGAAATTTTTCCCAATGTCTATTAGAGAGAATCGGTTCATACTAAAGTATATGTTCAAAACGAAGGACTGTTGATATTGAACAATACTAAGAATCCATATGAGTTGTGGTATGAAAGACCTGCAACTATCAGGTATTTTAGAGTTTTTGGAAGTAAATTCTACATCAAAAGAGATGAAGATGTATTGGGAAAGTTAAATTCAAGGGTTGATGAAGGCATCTTTCTAGGATATTCACCTCAGAGCAAAGCATATAGATTCTACAACAAAAGGTTGAGAAGGATAGTTGAAAGCACTAATGTGAAGGTTGATGAATATCTACAGTAGAATATGAATGAAATTGAGGATTGTGTATATGATACACCTCCCTACTCAAATGATGAAGAATAAGTTAAAGAGAAGGAATAAACACCAAAAAATCTTAGCAATAATCGTGTAAAGTATGTTCAAATAAATCATTCAAAAGATCAGATCATTCATGACAAGAATGAAGGTGTGTAGGCTAAAAGAAGGCTTACAAAGGAAAGTGGACAATTAAAATTTTTCTTTTAATCAAAGGTAGAACCTAAAACTTGTATTTATGTCAGTAAGGATGAAGGATGGTTGCAAGCATTGGAAGAAGAGTTGAATTAGATAGAGAAGAATCAGACTTGGAAATTGTTTCCAAGTCTTGTGGACAAGAATGTGATAAGAAGTAATTGGGTATTCAGTAAATAGTTAAATGAATATGGTGAAGTTGTAAGAAATAAAGAAAGATTGGTTTGTAAAGGTTATTCATAGGTAGAATTTATTGATTTTGAAGAGACTTTTGTTCTAGTTGCAAGGATGGAAGCTATCGGAATGTTTCTTTCTTTTTTTGCCTACAAGGACTTCAAGTTTTATCAGATGGATGTCAAGTTAGCCTTCTTGACTGGAGATTTGGAAGAAGGGTACATAGAGAAACCAAATGTATTTCAGTTGTCAGAAGAACCAAACATGGTGTACAAACTTGAAAATTAATTATATGATCTCAAACAAGTTCCTAGATATTGGTATGCAAGGTTAGATAAGTACTTGCTTCAGAAAGGATTCAAGAAAGGTACCAGAGGCAACAATCTTTACTTCAAGATTGAGGATGAGAGAATTTTTATGGTTTTTGTGTATTTTTTGTTGCAATGTGTCACCCTTGGTCTCCTCTTCTTGTGGTAGGCATAGTCTAGCATGATACTTGGTTTCGTGACATGGCTTAACCACCTCTTTGTGGATCTTGGATCTTGTATAAATCTAGTGGTTGTATTGGGCATTAATAGGTCGATCTTTTGGTGCAACAAAAACTGTCTTTGTAACAATTGGTATTAGAGTCGAGGTCATAGGTTTGAACCTCACACTTGAACTAGGGGGATTGTTGTAAGTTTTTTTCCTTGGTCTCCTCTCCCCATGGTAGGTGTAGTCCATTACGATGCTTGGTTTTGTGACATGGATTAACTACCTCTTGTGGATCTTGGATCTTGTATAAATTTGATGACTGTATCAGGAATTAACATATCGATATTTTGGTGCAATGGAAAGCATCTTTGCAACATGTCGATAACATTGTCTTTGGTGGACATGTTGATATGTGCAAGAAGTAAACTGAAGATATGCAAAGGGAATTTGAAATGTCTATGATTGGTGTGTTATCATTTTTTCTTGGCCTTCAAATTGCTCAGCTAAATGATGGTATCTTTATTTCTCAAGAAAAGTATGTCAAGGAGATGCTGAAAAAGTTTGGGATGGAATATTGTAAACTAGTTAGTACTCCTATGGTTACTGCTTGTCATTAGAGTAAAGATGACGAGTCTCTCTTAGTTGATCAAAAGCAATACAAATCTATGATTGGAAGCCTATTGTATTTAACTACTTCAAAAACTGATATCATACATGTGGTATATTTAGTTGAAATATTTTAAGTTAATCCTAAAGAAACTCATGTGAAGGTAGTCAAAATAATCTTCAAATATTTGAAGAGTACTCTAAATTATGCCTTATGGTATCTAAAATGTAATGAACTTGATTTGAGTGCTTACATTGATGTTGATTGGGATGGATGTGTGGATGATAGTTGAAGTACAAGTGGTGGTGTTTTCTTTTTAGGAGCCAAATTAGTTTCATGGAATATTAAGAAACAAAATTAATTATCTTTATCAACTACAAAGGTAGAGTATATTTTTGTAGCATCTTTTTGTACATAAGTGTTGTCAGTGAAGTAAATATTGAAGGATATCAAGATATAGTATGATGAGCCTATTCCTATTTTGTGTGATAATACAAGTGTTATAAATATTTCCAAGAATCAAATGATGCATTCTAGAACCAAGCATATATAAATAATGTATCACTTTTTGAGAGAGAAGGTTGGAGATAAAGAAGCAAAGTTAGAATATGTTTCAAAAAATGATCAAATTGTAGATATTTTCACAAAGGCTCTTGCAAAGTATACTTTTGAGTATCTCCGATAGAAGTTATGGGTAATTACCCCTCCTTGCTACATACATAGTTGGTGCATTTGTCAAGGGGGAGTGATTCATACCATATTTTTTCATGGATTGATGGTGGTTGCATCTCAGGGGGATCAAGTAGTGGTTGTTACTGATAGGGGGAGCCTATTGGTTACTTAAAGAATGAGTGTATGTACATTAAAGGGGTAGAAGGTTGAAGAGGATGAAATTTTCACCTTATGGGGAGAGTTTGTGCCCTAAGGGTGAGAAGTAGTTGTCCTTTGTCCTTGATGTGAAAGGGGGAGAAGATTGCATGTCATATTGGTTTCTCCATCAATGCCAAAGGGGGATATTTTTTTAGTTTATTTTTCATTGATGTCAAAATTATAAGAAAAGTGTGAGTTTGATTGTCAGAAGTATGTTGTAGCTTGGTTGACAGTGTTTGCAGTCTGGTTATTTGGCTTCTAGAGTCTCTAAGAAATGTAGAGCATTTCTTTGCCAATGATGTTGTGCTCCTATGGATTGGAAGTTAGCTTCATATTTTTTCAAGGCATGTGTGATCCAAGTTTCATATTTTTTGGATTACAAGAAAGTTTTTTACAAATGGAAATTTCAAGATAGTGTTGTTTTTGTGAGGATGCTCACAGTGGTGTAAAGTTTGGCTATGCATTCCTCCATGTTTACGGATATGGTAATGTGGTTTAGAAGTTAAGTTCAATGTGTTGTGAAGGTTCTATGCCAAAATTCATATCATTTTGCCCTCTGTAGAGATAGTTGTGAGTGATAGAGTGTAGGACTATATTGTTTGGGGGCTAGCTTCAATCTCTATTGGCTTGCACCAACTTGTTGCTACATGAATATGTGAAATGGATATATGAGTGTGTTCCTAAAGATCTTGTTATATTTCCTATTTCTCCACAAGGTTTTTTATGGTTTCTCTAGAATAGAATGTGGGCCAAAATGAAGGTGTTGCTAGGTTATGTTTTTGCTTGGCCGATTGAGATATGTTGAAGGTGTGTGACACATGTTGTAGTTTGTGCAGATTTTATGAAGTGTTTGAAATGTTTTATGGGTCATGTTGACTCATGTGGGATAAGCACAAGTAATGTTTAATCTTTCATGAGTATCACCAAGTTGTAATGGATAACATGCTACAAGTTTCATATTTTTCTTTCTTAAGGCCGGCCTATTTGAAACATGCAAAGTGTATAGATGTTCCTTAAAGACCAAAGCTCTGAAGATTGTTTAGGACCAATTTGAATGTGTGTTGGAATCTGTAAGGAATTTTCCTCTTCCTAGTGTTGCGTGTAGTTCATTTAAGGATTTCCCTCTATATGTTTCATGTTATTGTTTGATTTTTGTCCTACTTGTAATTGTAATATTCTTGTTTTTCTTGCTTGACATGTAATATAATCAATGTAATATCATGTACATATTGTAAACCTAGTTGATATAGGTGGTGTGTGATTGTAAGAAGTTGAATGAGGATATGTAATGTATTATGATGTATATGTAAGCAACTGAAAGAGAAAGAGTAGAAGTTGTAGATCCTATCCAAATTAAATTTGATTATATCTCTAAGATAGAAGGGAAGTAAAGAGTGTGCCTAACTGATTGTTTGAGGTACTGAGCCAAATGTAAAAATTCTTGAAGGTTGAAAGCATTGAGTTAGTAAGCTGAAGAGAAAACATTTGAAGAAGTTGCACAAGACTGTCAAAGAATAATTGTAATCATCAAAAGAGAAGGGAAAAGTAGAATTGCAATCATCAAAAGGATTGATCTTCATTTCCAGATTCAGATAGTAGAAGGATTGTCATGTTGTAATCCTTTCTTATTTTTTTCTTAGTTTAGGGAGTAGTTGATTCCTTGGGTTGATGCCCTAAAACAAAGTTTGCAATGAGTTGTAGCTTCCTTGCGAGTGACCCTACAACCTCTTTTCAAGGAGTAGTAGCTTCCTTGGGTTGTAGCCCTAAAACAAAGTTGTAATTGTGATTCATTTATGAGGTTGGATTAGGATTTTAACTCCTAGTAGCTTTCCTCACCATGGTTTTTCCCCTTTGGGGTTTCCCACATACATATGGTGTTATGTGGTGTTGTGCATTGTGTTGATATTTCATGTTTCTATTAATGCTATAAAGATTAAGTTTTAGTTTGCTATGGAGGATTTGAGATTTGATTGAATACTAATTCACTCCCTCTCTAAGTATTTTGGTGTGTGTTCAACAAATTCTTAATGAGTTGATGAAGTTGGAAGAAAATAGGAAGCACGCAATTCAACAAATACAAATGAAGAACACCTTTTATAAAGGTGAAACACCTAGAGACTTCAAAGAATATGACCTTTTCCTCAAGTGGGATGAGTTAAAGAGAAGACATAGGAAACATACTAAATTCAATGTCATGTGGAGTGGTCCATTCATAATAAAAAGTTGCAAACAACACAATGCTTTCCAATTGTCTAATATGGAAGGTGAAGTTTTTTCTATCCCAATGAATGGGATACACATCAAATTTTGTTTTCAAGCAGTAAAGGTATAATTGCACATATTAGTTTAGTGTCTTGGAGTCAATAAGTGTTGTTACACATAATTTTTATGTGTCTTTCCATTCGTCCAAGTGTTATTTAATATTTAGTTAGTTATGTTTTAGTCATTTTTTGAGTTTTCTTTGGTAGTTTGGGTGAGTTGGTAGGTCTCAAGCACTATTTTGGAGGTGCTACATTAATGTTTAAGGTCTGATTTTTAGTATTATCTTAAGTTCTCTCATGACTCTATGCCCCATGGATTGTATAACATAGCTATTTGTAGAGGTCACCAAAAGTGTCAACCTATTTTGACAAATAGTCTAAATAGTCACACCAAGTAGCTTATTACAAAATAAAGGGGTGAAATTTTTTAAAAGGTAAAATGTAATAAGTATCCTTGCTTTATTTTAGGGATTTAGGTCATATTTTATCTTTCATAAAGGTCCTAGTATTTGTTAATATTTTCAAATATCTTGAATTTTTCAAAGGCTTTAATTTGTCAAATGGGAAAAACTTAATATTTTGAAAAGGATGTGTGCATGTAAAAAGAGATGGAATTCGTTGCTTTGAAGAAGGTCAAAAAGGCCTAAATTTTTTATGGTTTCATTGAAGGAATTCATGAATTCTTTGTCTTATTAAAGGCATGGATGCTATGGTGTTGTCATGTTAAGGAATGTTATAAAGATTACCTAGAAATATATGGCACATTGAGATCAGAGTTTTCAAAATCATGACACATTAAAAGAAAAATAAATATTTTTGTCCCTATTGAGTCCACGTTGCAAAACTAGGAGGGATATGCATGACACATTATTGAAAAAAAGACATTTTCAGACATGGAATCAAACTACTTCCACATGCCAAAATTCCTTCAAGGTGAATTATCTATCTGATTGTAATTCCATTATTTTCAAGTTATAATTCCTGTCAAACCATTGATACTTTTAAGTACAATAAAAATCTCCCATACCTTTCATGGACCCAAAGGATAACTATTAGGACTATCACAGTGATAGTCATGTTGAATGGAGTCTAAATAATATATAATCTATATGTTTGTCATGAAAACAAATATTATAGTAATAGATGATAGTCCTAGGAAGTGAGACAATAAAAATGGGTCAAGAATCACAACCTTATAGTAAGCACAAAGAAGGTCAATGTGATTTTTTTACAATCTACTCCAAATGAGTAAGATAAGTACACTCTTGTGAGGGGGTTTTCAAACTTTGAACACCACAAAGAGTTAATCTAAAGATAATCTATGGTCTGCTTAATAGAAAACCTAACAAGTTTGGTAATGAGTCCTTGAAAGTATACCATCATTTATTAAATTTTAGTGATATTATGGAGAGATATTATGTTCCTTGAAATTAAATGGAGATGGGTATGTGAACCAAGGTGATGAGAAATAGAATTCTGAAGAACCATTTGCTTCAAATTTTGTAATCATCACTTTTTCTAATTATGTTGATACACAAGCCCCAACAACCCAATCAAATTTTTTTGTTCAAGCTATTGCTCCTGAAAATAATCCTCAATTCACTATAGTTTACATTCACAACCTTTCCAGTGAGGTCACCCAATATGAACTACATAGGAAATTTATTACACTAGTTATGATTATTATAAATGATTTTTGTTCAAAGTATGTTGGTTCTTCTATGAATTTTTTTAGGTAAAAGTGGCAGATCCACTATATCATATATTAAGTGAGAAAAAGAGTTGCATAGCTTACATAGAGAAAAAACTAGTTATCTCCCTAGTGAGATATTAGAAAATTTTCAAGTAACCAAGCACTAATCAATGCAACTTTCAGATGAACTGGCTAACTCTAAAGATGAAGGAAAGAAAATGCTAGAGTGAGGATCATCCATAGCATGTTTGTACAATAAATTGATAACATTGAAAGAAGATTGAGCATTTTTATACATAGCTTCACCAGCATATGGGTGAAGGAAACTGATCTAAATAGATAAAACATGAGGATTATCTCCCACCAAACCAATATCCATCAAATAGAGTAGAGAGGAATGAGGCCACTTTGAAATAATAACATTTTGATCTAGAAAGCTATCCACCAAAGAAGATCCATTGCAAAAATTATAGCTTTCCAAATCATTTGACAATGAAGAGAAAGATAAAATGGAGGGAAAAAGATAACTACTTATGATAAATTTTACCATCTCGGAGCACCATGTGACATCCATTAGATTAGAGACAAATATTAATACTACCTCATGAGGAAGAGCCATGGGATAATTTGATAGCTAGTCACATCCAACCACTCATCTAATTGAGCCTCCTCAACTTGACAACAATGAAACATGAATGTGCGATGAATATTTTTTCTTGAGAAAGGAAGAGAGTCCCTTAACTCCCATTTAGTCTACATTGGATGAAGACTATGTAAACCAAGTCTATCACAAAGAGAAAATAATGAAATATATAAAAGCTCGACCACATTTTAGCAAAAGATCCAAAAGAAAAGTATATAAAGCATGGGAGCCACAAAAGAATGAGTTTTTAATAATACACATGAGAAAAATCCACTACATGAAACTTTTCTATAAATGAAGGATAAATATTTGAACCTCGAGACCATTTTCCCTAGGGGAATCCAAAAAATTGCACATGTGGCTACAAGATTAATTAGAAAAAACATTAATAACAAGTGTGCGAAAAATGCAAGGAGGTGACATCCAGGCTAGATGTCCACCACATAATTTCAAACCAAAGATGTGAAGAAAGTATGGCATGAGTGAGATGACCCCAAAGTACCACAAGTTGGGGATCAATTCCTGAATACACCCATTTCAATATATGAAGTATTAAATACTATAGAGAAGAGTACCACTTATCACTTTTGATGACATAATGCCAAGTAATACATACAAGAAAAAACATGATTGACTTTAACCCAAGTTCCAACCTGAGTTATCCAATAATATTTTACATGTACTGGGGAATATAAAAAAGTTGGTGAAGGAGAAACAACAACAAAGAGCTAGAGGATTCTTAAAAGTCAAATTAAAATTTGAATTTCACCAAGAACGACCACCAAGAAATTATTCCACATCAACCTACATTTAAATATTACACAAAGGAAAACAAAGAATAAATGGAACACAAATCGATAAAGAGCCTTACAAACACAAAGGATATAGTAAAATCTTTTCACCATAACATTCAACCAACCAACTTTCCAAGGAGATATACATACAACCAACAAAATTATTGAAGATGAAAGACAAGCACCCCAAAGAGAGGAAAACACATATTACCATCAAGCTACTTAAACACATTGAAGCCATCTGAAATAATGCTTTCTTACCAAAAGTATCTTTTTATTGAAAAGCTAGCAAATCCTTTTGAGCAAAAACTATGAAGACAAGAGACTTACCAATGGCCCTGTTAGCAATATTATCAGTTGCAAGGTGTGTCCCTTGGTATTCCTTTCAACACAATGCTTGGGTTTGTGACATGGTCTAACTGCCTCCTATGGATCTTAACTGACACTTGTATCGGGCATTGATAGGTCAACCTTTTGGTGCAACGAAAAGGCCAACAATTGGTATCAGAGTTGGTCATAGGTTCAAACCCCTCACTTGTTCAGGGGGGGATTATTTCAAGATGGTGTGTCCCTTGGTCTTCCTCTCAACATAATTCTTAGGTTTGTGACATGGTCTAACCACCTCTTATGGGTCTTAATAAACACTTGTATCAGGAATTGACAGGTCAAATTTTTGGTGCAATGGTAAGGCCAATAGAAAACACATATTACCATCAAGCTACTTGAACAAAATAAAGCCAACTGAAATAATGCTTTCTTACCAAAAGTAGTTTTTTATTGAAAAGATATCAAATCCTTTTGAGAGAAAAATGTGAAGGGGAGAGACTTACTAATGGCCATGTTAGCAAGATTATCAACAATACCATTAGCTTCTCTATAACAATGCAATATTTTAAAAGACATAAAGTTTTGAAGAATGTTTTTTGCATGATTCAACAAATATTTTAAATGCCAAGCATTTGAAGAATTCCTTGACAAGGAACCAATCATCACTTGATAATCCCCCTCAACAATAATATGGGAGATATTAAAACTTAATGCCAATTCCAAACCTCATATCAAAGCGTTAAATTCTACAACATTATTTTTCCAACTGCCAAAATTTGATAGGCGGCCCCCACAATATTTCCCTTGTGATCTCTTCTAACCATGCTAGCTCCTGATGCCTCGAGATTTCCCTAAGAAGCCCCATCAAAGTTGAGATTAAACCTTCGCTCCAGGGGAGGAATCCATTTTGTAGCTTTCCCACTATCATTAATACCCATACCAAGAACTAAACCCTAAATAGGAGGAATTTTGAGTAGATGCCATCTTTCTAGAAGCCAATCATTCAAAGAAGAAAAAACCTTCTTAACATTGGAATTTCTAAGGACATATGGCAGTTTTTTATGAGATTGAGGACTCAATTTTTTGGATTACATGGCTTATATCCAACAAATTTTTTTCTAAAAACTTTGTTATTTCTTTCCAACCATATTTTCCAAATAATAATGGGACTTAATTCCAAAATTCAAGAAAAAGAGGAAGATTTAAATAAGAATGTTCAACACTGAATTTTTTTTAGAAGCGAACATTGCAAAGGTCCAAACCAACCAAGCTTATTTTGCAACCACGCACAACACTTATTGGAAAATTCACATGATAAAATAAGATGATTTGAGTATTCATAAGTCATACCACACAAAACACATGGGAAGAGAGGTTTTATGGCTAATCTATCCAATCTCGTGCCAAAGAGAATTCTATCTTTCAATGCCAATCAAGCAAAAGCATCAGCTTTAGGAAAACATGTAGAGCCCCAACATAAATTATAAGGCCAATTAGAAACTTGAAAAGAGACAACTAGAGATATGTACCCATCACTTATATTAGAACACACTATGTTTGACTTGATCCAAATTATCTCATCCTCCTTATTAGACAAAATACCTATCATTTATTCAACTCTTTCCTAAATGAATCCTTTAAGTGTTAGGGCATAGGAATAATTTCAAAAGATCTCCATTTCATAGTAGGATGATAAATAGAGAGATCAATTACCATATAATCCCTGACCTTACAGCCCCAAAGAGATTTAAAGATAGAGGCAATTAAACTCCAATTTCCCAAGGCCATGATAGGTTTATGACCATTCCAATCATCATGTCAAAAAATTCCTTCTCCCCATTTTGTATAATCCATGATAAATGGGGAAGAATGAGAGATCTACAAGAGGAGATGAAGTTCCACATTTTGGAACCCTAAGGAAGAGTTTTCATAGTGAAGATCCATTCCCTATCTAATGAGTCTACATACTTATATCTCATGAGTTTACTCTTTTTTGAATTCATATTTGTATATAATCTACATAGTATTTTGGCCCCTAATGCCTTATTTTGAAATACCAAGTCCCTCAAGCGAGTATCCCCGAAGTATTTTGGGATACATAATTTTTTCCAAGAGACTAGTGGGATTTTTTTCTTTCCCTTTAAGTTTTATGCCCAAAGAAAATTCCTTAAAACCTTCTACATTTCTTTTTTTCCCCTTTTGGAATTTTTAATACTGACATGAGATAAATTGGTAGAGCTTGAAGAACAAATTTAATCATCACCAGGTTGCCTGCCAAAGAGAGCCATTTAGATTTCCAAAAAAGAATTTTGTTTGAAATAAAAGTGATAATCTTATCCCAAAAGGAGTGTGTTTATTTACAAAAGAAGAAAGGAACCCCAAGATAACTGTAAGAAAAGGAGTTCAATTTAGATCCCCAAAAACTGAATAATCTTAATTTTAATCAAAGGAATCACATTCAAAAATAAAATCTTGGATTTCTCATTATTAATTTCTTGACCAAAACAAGAAGTATAAGTAGTCAGGACTCTTTTCATGGCCTTTACTTCTATTGGGTTTTCTTGACAAAAAAGGAGAATGTCATCTACAAACAAAGAGTGAGTATTTTTTACTCCTTTCCAAATATTATTTTCATTCACAGATATAATGGACCTACTCAACCCTTATGCCATTAAAATAAAGAGGAAAGGTGATATCTAACTCCTTGAGAAGAAGAGAAACACAAATAAGGAGATCCATTAACCATAATTGAGAATTTTGTACCCAAAATGCATGAAGTGATCCATTTGCACTAACTATCAAAAAAATCAAACGTATTGAGCACAACCAATAAAAAGTCCTAGTTAACCATGTCATATGCTTTCATCATATCTAATTTCAATATAACTACAAGGTATATTTTCATTTACTATAGAGTGCAGGAGTTCATGTGCAATAATAGTACCATTTATAGTCTCCTTCCTTGGGATAAAAACCCCTTGTTCCTAAAAAATAATTGAAGGGATAAGACTAACAAGCTGAACCGAAATAGCTTTTATGAAGATTTTATAGATTGTGTTGTAGAGAGAGATGGGTCAGAAGTCTGTAAATTTTATTGGATTAGATTTCTTTGGAACCAGAGCCACAAATGTAGTATTCATCTCCTTAAGCACCTTGTTTTTCCTAGATTCCTCCAAAGCCAGGAGCACATCTTTGCCCATAAAATCCCAACATTTATGTAAGAAAATATTTGTAAACCCATCAGGTCCCAGAGCCTTTTCCAGAGACATAGATAACACAACCTTTCGGATCTCCTCCAAAGTGAATTCACTCGTAAGCATGTCATTATGTTCCTTAGATATTAGATTTGTAATATTATCAATGACAAATTGATCAAATTAACCATTCCCAAAGGAAGGAGCATAGAAATTCTTAAAGAATCTTATAAATTCCTTTTTAATTTCTTATAAGGAAGAAATAACCATACCTCCCTCACTCTAAATGGTAAAAAACCTACTCTATTATGGCCTTAACTTGGCTGAAGCATGAAAAAAATATGTTTTCATCCCCTTCTCTTAACCAAATATCTCTTGACTTTTTCTTCCAATACATTTCTTCCCTCAAAACCTCTTCCAACTCAAATTTTAGGGTGTAGATTAGGGGGATTCACTACTCATGATTATCTTTCTTACCAAGAGATTCCCAAGGAAAGAACTAACCTAAACTACCCTAGTTTAGTTAGTGGATCGAAAAGAGAGATGAAGAAATTACAAAGAAATGTCTGAAGTCAAAATATCAGAAGTAATAATAGAAAGACAACTTCAAGAACTGAAAGAAAAAATCATTGAGATTCTTGACACAAAGGGAGAAGCTCTCAAATAAAGGATGAAAGCATGGGAGTGGTATGCCAATGCAATATACTGAAGTCCTAGAGGCATGCTAGTGTCTTATATGGACAAAGCACTAAAACCTTGGACAAAATTATAAAGTATTTGCTAACTGATCCATATCTGAGATCTGTTCAATCTACTAAGTTAATAGAAAATAGGAACTGTTGATAAAAGACAAGGAAGGTAGAGAAACAACTTACAAAGGGTCCTACACTTTGAAGCCTTTCTCCAAGATTTATACAAGCAACTTGCACATAAGACAAATGAAAGAAAATGTTAGGGTTGTTTTGGGGATTTTCATAGTCAAATCCTCGTTTTGGTGTTCCCACCTCCATAGACAGTCAGATAGATAGAGATAAATAGACCCAAAATAAAGTAGACAGAAAGTGATAAAAGTAAACCCCACTCAAAGAGGAGAACCTGTATCACAAATTTAAGGCACATAGATAATCTATTCACAAACAAACAAGAAGCAATAGATCATTACCAACACTTTGTGGCTCCCTCTTAGCTAGATATACACACTATTGAGTGATACCAAGAGAGATTTAGTTGTTGAAGGGACCTCAGTCTAGTAGACCTTCACTGTAGGGATGAAATTGAGATAAGAGAAGAGTGAGAGAAGAGGGCTAGAATCAGAGAGTGATAGAATGAATGATTAACTGAATGAGAATGAGAGTGAAATTAAAGATTTTGTTCAAATACATGGATGGGAAGAGTCATTACTCCTGAAAATCTGCCACAAATACATGTGTCATGGGTCAAATATTTTGAGATTCCTCATTTGAACTCACAAAAGTATAGGGATGCTAGTGTGCCGCATAGATGTTCGCGCATTGTGCAAGCATCCAAGTCATCATTTCATGAGAAAAAATGTGGTGGACTATTTTTGCTTCATCATTGGTCCTTATGGAGTTGAAATCATTAAATTCTAACCCATAAGGTTATTGTCATAAATGTGGGGGTTGAATGCACAAATGTGAAATTGCCTTGGGGTGAAATTTTACAACATTACACAAGGTTTTTTCATTTTCAAATGATGAGAGGTCCATAAAACTTTTAATTATGACATCATAAATAACAAAAAAAAAAAAATCAATTCTGACTTTCTCAACAAAAATCTTTTTGAAACTTTCTTACATTTTATACTTTAATTTGGTCTTTCACAAACTTCAACTTTTGAGAAAGTTGAAATTTTTTGAAGCCCTCAACATAGGGTCCTATTTCCCGCCAAGAATTTAATAAGGGGATAAAATTCCCATCTCTAAACCACATTGCTTCGAATTTAAAAGATCTATTGACCTGAGGTTTATCCTCAAATATAGACAAGGAGATAGGAAAATGATTTGAACCTAGAACCATGTGGATTACAAAAGAAAATGGGGATATGAAGACAAATAGTTATTTGATAGGAGAAAATGATACAATATCTTTGAAATATGACATAAATACTTCCTCTTATTGGACCAGGTAAAATTTTCATTCTTTGGCACACAATCATATAAACTATTGCTACTCAAAAAATTCCTAAAATCCTCCATGACCCTTTTTGGAGGGATTATCCCACCCCTTTTCTCAGCCAAATCTAACACCGCATTAAAATCACTCCCAAAAGATCATATTCATTTGAGATCAAAGAAGATATCTTGGACAAATGATTCCAAAATTTTTGTTTTTGACTTGAGGAACATGGACTATACAGATTAAACAACCACAATGACCAAGATGAGGATAAAAATGTTACAGTTACCCCCATCCAATGATCTAAATAATAAACCAACTCTACACTCACCTTTTTAGGGTTCCATAACACAACTAAGCCCCCCATTGCACCTTTGGTCAACATAATTAAAATTTCCAATTCACCTAGGCACCAAAAATAGAAATTGCAGATTTTGTAGACATTTTAGTTTCTTGCAAAATAATAATGTCTAAAGAAGTGCTTTCAATTTGACGCTTAATTAAGCATCTCTTGTTAGGGGCACTCAATCTCCTAACAAGTTATTCATCCTTGTTGAGGAGAGAATTTATCTCTCCTCGATATGAGGTTCATTTCTAGGGTTTTTTGAGACCCCACAACCACCTGAAACTACATATTTTTGTTCGACAAGGGAGTCCCCTCATCCCTAAATAGAACCCTTATCTTGTTCAATATTAGGTTTTTTTCCAAAATAGTTTGGGTCCCTGCTGTAATTTCCATTTGATTTTTCTAACTGTTTGGTTTCCTCCCTCATTTTGATTTGGTGTAGTGGATTTTACTTTCATAGCCTCAAACTGTGGAAATTGGGAGAGAGACAAATTTATTCTCCAACTCATCCTCCCTTGCAATTTCATCTTAAATTTATTTTACAAAATCATTCTCATGTTTCTTGATTATCTCATTTACCATATTATTTAATTTATCTTCAAGAACAATGTAATCTAGAGGATGTTGGAAGGATGTTGTTGGCAACATGAGCATGAGAAATAAGAACAAAGGTATATAACGATGTGTTGTAGTGTTTTCAATGATGTCAACATAGTATCTTGATGTGGAGATCTTGGTGTAGACCTTTCCATATCATATTGATTGGTTCTAATAGGTTTTGAGTGTTCGTGGAAGACATTTTTTCAAGATGGTTTGATCTGGTAAAGTTGGTTGTAATGGAAAATTGATTGTATCAACTTTATCAATTATGTGTAATAGAGAATCCATTTTTTCATTTGCATCTATATGTAAATGAATATTTAACTTTGTGCTTCTAACATTATTTTTTTGATTGTTAGAAGTATTTTATTCTAGAATTTCATCATGTTTTGGCTTTTGGTTTGAGAGATATAAGTAACAGAAGTTCAGTCTGGAAAATTATAGTTATTTCCTATACATTCAATTTGAGTGGGAGAGTCTGCACTTCTCTGCTTATAAGTTTTTGTCTTTTCACTTTTGAGGATATGTTGACAGATGGCATTAGTGTTTGAATTCTAGTCGGTGTTGAATTTTGAGGTCCACATGTCCGAATGTGGGTACATAGTTGAAGAATTTTGGTATTAGGTCTTTTACGATACCAACCTAATAAGTTTGAAGGTATGCAAAGGTTAAACAAGTGTTACAATATTATGTGGGATCTATTATAGGTCCATGCCAACCTATTTCAATTTATTTTGAGATTTAAATCTTGGTGTGAAGTATGTGTGTGGAAGAAATTAAGATGACAAGTTATATTTTGAATGTTACATCTAATTAGGCTAACTCAGTTGAATGCTTGATGCAAATATATAAGTTAAATATTTTTCGATGTTTTGGACATAGTGATGAATGTTGCGAGTGTTCTACATGTATGTGATGTGAATATTATTAGAGAAGTAAAAATTCAAGTTGTGAATGTTGAGTAGAAGATTAGAGTGATGTGAATGTAGACGAAAGAAAAGTGTTAGATTTTAATTAGATGAAGTGTGTAAAGTTAATTTATTGAGAATCATTGGAATTATATTTTATGCATATGATAGATGCAATTGTAATAGTTCAAATTAGGTTGTGAACCATAGTCTCTCTCCTATATTTTTCTTTGTGGGTTGTGAGTCCACTTAGATAGTGAGTCCACCTACAATGAGCACTTTTGTAAATATACTATAACTGGTTATAATATATTGTGAGCTAACCCTCACCATGGTGTTTCTCATTTTGGTTTTTGCACATAAAAATATTGGTGTTCATGTGTTATGTAATGTTGTTGATTTTTCATGCTTTCTTTTATTTATTGTAGCTGAATCTACTAAGTGGATTGGATTTTTAAATGTTTGAATGGTTTAAAATAATATTGATTCACCCCCCTCTTAGTATTCTGAGTGTTCAACAACTGGTATCAGAGCTTTGTTCCTTGGAAGGAGCTTAACCACCTGGGGGAGATATTGGAGGTTGAATACATGGCTATTAGAAGACTACCTACTCCTCCAAAAGAGATTCATAATGTTGGATCCATCGAAGATGATTGCATGCTTGAAAAAGATGGAGAACTCAAAGTTTCCCTAGAAAATCTTGAAAAGACTAAAGATGAAAATAGAGATCTGAAAGAAAATGTCAAAGAAGAAAATGTATGCATCATAAAATTGAGAGCAAAAATCAAGGAGTTTGGAGAAAGGCATAAGGAATTCAGTGAACAATTAAAGAAATCAAATGAAACTATCATCAGTCTAAAAGTGCAAGTTGAAGAAAAGAAAATAATTGAGGAATATTTGAATGATGCAATGGTGAAAAGAAAATCTGAGGAATGTACAAGAATTGAACAAGAAGTTGAAAATCTAAGATTAGATATAGACAAAGCAAGGAGTCATTAAGAGAAATTCAATATGAGTTCTAAAAATATTGATGAAATGATTGCAAATCATCAAGGATCTAAAGATATAGAAGGTTTAGGATTTGAAAAGGGTGAAAGTTCAATTCAGGCATCAAATGTTGAAGGCAAGAAGGATAATGGCAAGAAAATCAAGAATCAATGGAATGAAGCTAGAAGGCCACTAGTTAGAAAAATAAATGCACAAAGGTACCCATATTTTAATGGTTTTTGTTATTCTTACAATAAATTTGGACATAAGGCAATGAAATGTATAAATCAAATGATGAATGGCTATAAAATTTTTATAATGATTCAATCTTTCAATAAGTTTCATCTTAGAGATAGTGAGTGTAGAAATCAAATGATGAATGGCTATAAAAATGGTATAATGATTCAATATTTTATAGGCTATTGTTACACGTGTTATGGATTTGAGCATAAAGCTAATCAATGTAGATCCAGAATGAATGGAAGGAATATTGGTCAGAAGAATGTCACATGTTACAATTGTAATAGGCCTAGACACATTGCTAAGCCTTGTAGAAGTAGAAATATGAGGAATAATAATTTGGTAAAAAGGAATGAACTAGTAGAAAGGATTGATCTAGAATAAACAAAGAAGGAGATGGAAAATATCTAGAGAAAGAAGGAAGATGTAGAAGCTAAGGATGAATCTGTACCATCCTCTGGTGTAGATGTTTCTTCTAGAAACTAAGTTGAGAGCTTTGCCTCAAGGGGAGCTTTAATAAAAATATCTCATCCCTCACCAAAGAAGAGGTGTTGATGCCTCAACACAAAGATACATGATTTAGATTGATATTATTGATCTATTGGTGAAATTTATGAAAGAAAACATGATAATGTGGAAGTTTGCAGAGCATCAGAAGTTGACTGTGCACACAGTGAAAGGTTTACTAGATTTATTGTTTGAAGCATTAACCATGAAATTATGTCAGATTCCAAGGGTTATAAATTGATTTTACTTATCCAATTTCATTCATAATGAGCATTTAGAAGAAGAAGAGAAATGAGGAAGTGATTTGGAGTGATTGAAGCTATTTGTGACCTAGTGCGTTGAAACCATAGTTCAAAAAATAGAAGAAAGGGTATTTACAATCTCAAAATTTCCCTAGTTTTCAAAATGACTTATTTGAAGGAAATTTAAACTCTTTTCAATGCCTTCACCAAGGGTTATTGATTTTACCAAGAAGGTACAACCCAACTTTAATAAATACCCTACAAAATCTATAGAAGATGACCAACTAGGTGAATTTTTGCATGTTCCATATGGGGTTTTACCAATAGAGGATATAAGGATTTATATGCATGGAAAGATGGAATAATTTTATCACACTAAGCTAGGAGATTTATGAGCTAAATAATTTATTGGAGATCATTTTTCCCTAAAACCAAAGTATCAAAACCTAGTCACGAAGAAATTGGATGTATGGCAATGGTTTCCAATTTTTTGTTTTGATGGAAAATGGGTTAGAATGGCTTTAAGAAGAATCCATGACAATTTTGTCTGGACCAACATGCCTAACATGATAAAAAAAAGAGGTAATCAGAGAGGTCATAGGTCTATGATCCACTAGACTTGTTCTTGTATTGAAATCGGTTAAGAATGAAGTGGTAATGGAACTCACTGGTCCAACATGTATTGATGAGAGGCTTTAGCAGTTAATCCCATCATAAATCTATTTGTGAGGTATGTATAAATGTTAATTAGTTATAAAATGTATTTCACAAGAAGACATAATTCTATATCTGCCACCATAATCAATGTGGCATATGATATGGTTGAAAAAGGTGTTGACTATTGTTAGAAACCCTAGATCAAACATGCAACCTAAACACCTTCCACAAAAGAGAAAAACATCAAAAAAGCAAAGCTTTGCATGAAATGTGCAAATTGATAATATTCAAAATTTAGAAATTACAATAAGATAATTGCTTTATAAAATAAATGTACGCAACCCTAATGTTGACCTAAAAATAGCTCAACTAAATAAAGCTTACTTATTAATTGAGTAAACTAATTATTACCTAAGCAAAACCTAAGTAAAGTTATGCAAGTGTAATTAAATATTAATTACACTAACACCCCCCCATAAGTGCAACTTAGGGAGACTAAAAAAGCATGCACCTAAAACTAAGATGAATGCAAGAAAGCATGAATGGGTCCCGACAACAAGGCCTGATAAAGGTACCCATGTACAAATGCAACAATGAGGTAGAGAAGGAAAACCCAGTGGGACAACCCCCCCTACAATGAGATGACTGCTACAAAGAAGCACTGGAAGAACTCTGTAGAGTAACACTAGAACCAAAATCTAGCAAGCAAGGAAAGATACTTTTGTCTACTACTGAAACCGGATGAGAGTCACCGATTGACTAAAGGAATCATGATAAAAGCAACAGAAGACCCGATGCCACAGAACACTCGAACACTCCAAACTGGAACAACCCTGGAATCCATAAAGCAACAATAGATAATATGATGATGAAAGAATCTAAAAGCCATGAATCTCGATGCCGATGCCAAACTAAAACTAAAAATATTCCATGGGAACAAGTATAATAAAGACTCGGGAACATTAACCACAAATTTAGTGGCCCTCAAACTGAGATGGATCCGATGCAGATCATTAACCATAGGCTCTCGATCTAAAATGTGAACCAAAATGAATCTGATATGTGTCAAGCTCAAAAAAAAAACTAGCCAAAAGAAACTAAGAAACCAAATTACAACCCATTTGAGTTGTCATCAAAACATAATGAAGATTATTATGCAAGAAACCCCCCCGATGGAACTTTATATCAGTTCATTTATTACAATACCCAATGATTGCAAAAGGAGAGAATTCCTAAACATGCATAAATAGAAAATTTAAAAAGACCTCAGATCCATGTAGATTACTGAACCATCTTTCCAATGCCACAAGAATGGCGAAAAAAGGATCACCAAGTCAAAAGATATGCCCTTTGGAGTGGAAAACACAAGTTCTGAGTTCAAAGACCTGCAAAATTAAACTACAGAAGAATCAGAAATAAAAAGCAACACCAATGGATAGGCTTCAGAATCATCTTTCCAACAGTATCTCGTTTGTGAAAAAAGGACACCGTACGCAAAAGTTACGCTCGATTTTGTAAAAGTGCTCAAAAATGACCAATAAGGCCTGCAGGCAGCCCAGGGGGCTAAAACAAATTCGGCCCTTGGTCCTATGCGCGACCAGGGACTGGCATGCAGGGGGCTGGGGCAAAGCCCCTAGTCACCCATGTGACTGTGGTAGGCACTAGGAGGCCGGCCGAGGGCTGGGCGCATAGTGCCTAGTCCCCCATAGGACCACGCGTTGTGCAAAGGGGGCCTAGTGGGAGTGGATGAGCCGACCAGAGGTTGGCGAGTGGCGCCGCTGGCTGGAGCGGTGCCCGGCTAGTTGCTCGATGTCTGCCCAGCGGCAGAGACCATTACAACTGTAGGTACAAAAACCAACACCATTTTTTGCTTTTTTTTGGATTTTTTCGAAACTCGTGCCTTGGGGAGCGTGTTGGGGAGGCCGTACAACCTTCCTGGCAAATTGTTTTTGCCTTCCGGATCAACTTCTCCAAAATCAATGAAATGAAGGGTGATCTTAGGGTTTTGGGGTGCTGCGAACATGATGGCAGTATCCATTTTTCTCCAGAATGCACCAAAAAAATGCTCAAGGTCATATCCCTCAAGGAACTTCGAATGAGCTCTACAATTGAATTTCTCCATAATTTGAGAAGGGGTTGCATGTCAAGGCTCTCATACCATGTTAGAAACCCTAGATTAGACATGCAAACCTAAACACCTTCCACAAAAGAGAAAAGCATCAAAAAATCAAAGCTTTGCATGAAATGTGCAAATTGATAATATTCAGAATTTAGAAATTACAATAAGAGAATTGATTTATAAAAGCAATGTATGCAACCCTAATGTTGACCTAAAAATAGCTCGACTAAATAAAGCTTACTTATTAATTAAGTAAACAAATTATTACCTAAGCAAAACTTAAGTAAAGTTATGCAAGTGTAATTAAATATTAATTACACTAACAACTATGATCTTTGTGAGTTGCTAAGGAAATAATTGATGGAGAATTTGAAGCAAAGCAAGGAAAAGAAGTATGCATTTAAGTATGGTACTTTGGTTATGTGTTTACTTTTCTATATTATAAGAGAACTCCCCAGAACTAGAAGAGTGGAATGGTTGAAAGGAGGGATAGTTGCTCACTAGATCAGAGATTTTATGAGTGGTCTTGGTGATGGGAAGGCACAAGATGGGGCACTTGTTGCCTTCTTTGCAGTTTTTCAGAAGAGGATGCATGAGAGAGACATAATTACAAGGAAAATGGTAGAGAAATATAAAAATGATATCATGTTTTTGGTAAGCACTAATGAATGCATCATGGAGGCATTTGAATCAAGGACTATGTGGATCTCTATGTTGGGATATCAGGTCATTGAACAAGAGATTACTAGTTTAGCTAAAATTTGGTTGAAATATTTGAAGGATGCAACTAAAGAAAGATATGGCACCTATAAAGACAAGTCTATGGAGGTGCACATGGAACAAAAGAAACTAATAATTCAGAAGAATTTAAGAAAGATGATTGATCATATTATAGAGGAAATGGGAATTTCAAAGGAAAAAATGGAGCAAGTAAGAGAATAGGCTAAGGCAGAATCAAGTTTTCTAGGAGGATTCGAAAGCATAAGAAGATCTAGTAGGATAGATACCACCCCTCCTTCTATTCAGAATTCCTTTGGGACTAGGTAGCCTATTGGAGAGAAAATAAAATCAATAGATAGTCCTTTGGTAAAGGAGAAATATCCTTCAATTGTGCACATGATAAGGCCAAAGAATAAGAAGGATACTTTGGTAGCACCACCTACCACCCTTGCAAAGAAAAGACAAAAAAAGGGCAATGAGAGAAAGGATTATGTTTCGATTTGGAAGAAGGACCAAAGTTGGTCTGCAAGATAAGTGAAGCTTCACAAGGTGAAGTAAGTGCTAAAAGAAGAAAATTTGATGTTATTGACATAGATAGTGAAGAGGAGATTGAGAAATTTAAAAGAAGCATTTTAATACACATGAGAGAGAAGAAGAAAGAAACCACGATGAAGGCATCTCCAGAAAAGAAGAAGGTAGAAACAAAAAAGACTCTGGATGAAGTGAAGAAGTAAAAACTAAGACCTCATAGTCCTATGAAGGTAGAGGCACTAGTAAATGGAATAATTCAGCATGATATTCTTGGAGAGACTGGAACTTTGTATAAAGAGGTTTATAACACTGACAAGGCCATAATAGTTGAGGCCATTGTAAAATGCATCATAATGCTTGAATTGGAAATGAGGAACATACAAAACAAGTTACATGTGGAGCTTGGAATGTTTTGGTAAGGAGAAGACAAGAGGCTATTGATGAAGATTCCAAGATGAAGGCCTATGCTCTCGAAGTGATTAGTGCTCCCTTGTCTATAGAAAATAAGGCCACATTGGCCCAATGGTATACAAAATAACTAAGAACAAAATAAAGCCTAACAATTTTGATGGGTAGAGATAAGGGTGATCATATGAAACTCCAAAAGGAGACTATTGATAACATTGCAAACCTAGCACAAAGGATAGGGATGACCCTAGAATGCAAGGATTCTACTCAGGAAGTTTTTTCTATAGAAGAAGTTCAGAACATTGATGCTCAACATGAGCACTTGAAAAATGAAGAGTACACTCAGAACAATGCCCCTATGGAAGTGGAAGATTGGAATAGGAATATGTAGAAGTGGAGAAAAATGTTGCAGTGACTATCACTGAAGAAGAAGTAAAAAGGGAAGATACTTCTCTTCCTCTAGTACATGAATAAAATATTGAAATGGTGCAAGATAAACTAGAGATTCCTCCTCCAGATAACCTAGAAAAATCTACATAGGAAGAGTGAATAAAGATGTTGAAGAAGAAATTGTTGATGTAGAAAAGGAATATGAGGAAGAAGATAATGAGAATGAAAGTGAAGATAAGAATGAGGATACCTCCAAAAAATATTGAACAGAAGAAGAGACACATGTAGACTCTGGAAAAGACAAGGGAAAGGAAGTAAAATAGAAATGTTTGGAGACTATAAAGACTTTTGGTGAGTCCTTGGGATCCTCTGAATATTCCTTAAAGAACCTATTTAATATGCAACTCAAGTTCCATCAAGTTGTTTCTTCACAATTGCTACAAATACCAATGCAACTGGAATATTTAGATCTAGACAGGATTTCCCTACTCCACAAGCTACAACTGGGAGATTTATTCCATGCATCTGCCTGGAAGGATATTATTGAGACGCATAAAAAGAGTGGATAATTTATGGAGGAAGCAATGAAGGCATTGCAAGAGGTCGTACTCGGTGCAAACATAGACACATCACTCACTGGTATGGAAAATTTAAAGCTTTCAATTGATTATTTTAAGGAATATGTATATGTTCTTAAAGGAAAAATTGAAAATGAGGTTGAAAAGAGAATAAGTGATAAGAAAACAATAGAGATCACTGAGAAATTTTCCCTTGCACATAAAAAGTTTTAAGAGAATCTAAAGGATGCACAAGCATATGTAGATGAGGAAAAGTCTCTTTTTCAATATTGCATGAAGTGGCCTGGTGCCACATAGAGCATAAGGAATGAGATGGACTCCATTTAGTCCTAGACAAATAAAGACTCTAGTTTCTATGATCTGTCACTTGATCTATCTACTACCACAAGGAATGTAATTGAGGATTTGCATAAGAAGTTCTTCCATCTACAAGAACAAAGGAAAATTTTCATTTGTAGTTTGGAAAAATAAGGGATGGTAAATGACAAATTTTTACCTGTCTCAAGTGCCCTTATGAGTGCTAATAAGACTACACAGATGAATCTGGTACCTAGCACTCTGGAAGGGGAAGAAATCTTTATGGAGTTTGAAACGCAATGTAGATTGCTTGGGCTATCAATGAATACATGGAAGGAAGGAAAACAAGCATGGAAGACCTATTTTCAAAAGTTATAGGAGTCAACTTCCTCTAGTTGACACATTTCTTACTCTTTATGCTTTTTAGTTTTTAGTTTCAAGATTCTTTGTACATATGCAAAGTATATAGAGTAGTGTCTAGTATTTTTTTATTTTTCTCTGGTATATGACTCAGAGGGATCAATTTAATCTTTTTAGTTTATACATATGTACATATTACTCAAGGGGAGATCTGGTATAAGTCAAAACATTTGTTGTAGGTGCCCTTTGCCCTTGATGTCAAAGGGGGAGAATGTATTGGAGAATTTTTTTAAGATATTTTGGCATGTTTCCATCAATGAAAAAGGGGAAGATTGTTGGAAGAATTTCATTGATGTTGTTGTTGGCAACATGAGCATGAGAAATAAGCACAAAGGTATATAACGATGTGTTGTAGTGTTGTCATTGATGTCGACATTGTATCTTGATGTGGATATCTTGGTGTAGATCTTTGCAGATCATGTTGATTGGTTCTAGAAGGTTTTGAGAGTTCATGGAAGATATTTTTACAAGATGGTTTGATTCGATAAAGTTGGTTGTGATGAAAAATTGACTAAGTATCAACTCTGTTAATTTTGTGTAACAAAGCATCCAGTTTTTGGGTCCACATCAGTCCGCAAATGAATATTTCACTTTTCCTTTCTAACATTATTTTTTGGTTGTTAGAATTATTCAATTCCATAATTTCTCCATGTTTTTTCTTTTGGTTTGAGAGATATAAGTAACATAAGTTCGGTTGGTAGATTATAGTTATTTCCTATACAATGCATTTGAGTGGGAGAGTCTGCACTTCTCTATGGATAATTTTTTGGCATTGCTCTTTTGAGGATATGTTTGCAGATTGCATTAGTGCATGAATTCCAATTGGCATTGAATTTTGAGGTCCATGTGTCTGAATGTGGGTACATAGTTGAATAATTTTGGTATTAGGTCTTTTATGGTGTCAACATAATAAGTTTGAAGGTATTTGAAGGTTAAATAAGTGTTGTGGTCTTATGTGGGATATATTATAGGTCCATGCCAACCTATTTCAAGTTATTTTGAGATTTAAATCTTGGAATGAAGTATGTGTGTGGAAGAACTTAAGTCAACAAATTATATTTTGAATGTTACATCTAATTAGGCCAACCTAATTAATGTTGTGCTTGATGCAGATATATAAGTTAGATATTTTTTGATATTTTGGAGATAGTGATGAATTTTTTGAGTGTTCTACATGTATGTGATGCAAATATTATCATAACAATGCAAATTTAAGTTGCGAATGTTGAGTAGAAGATTAGAGTGATGCGAACGCAAAGGAAAGTAGTGTTAGATCTGAATTAGATGAAGTGTTTAAAGTTAGTTTATTAATATTCATTGGAACTATATTTCATGCATATGATAGATGCAATTATAATAGTTCAAATTAGGCAATGAGCCACAATCTCCCTTATATGTTTTTCTCTGTGGGCAGTGAGTCCACCTGTAGTGAGCACTTTTGTAAATATACTATAACCAATTATAATATATTGTGAGCTAATACTCACCATGGTTTTGCACCATTTTGGGTTTTCCATGTAAAAATCTTGGTGTCCATGTGTTATAGGTAGGGGAGGAAATGATGAGGTAAAAATAACCTCATCATAATAAAATGTGGAAAGATTACTTCTACCAACTCAATCCTAAGCCTGTGCCAATTTATTAAACTTTAGGAGAAATTATTGCTTATTTTAAGGAAAATTATGCTTTCTTTCTTTCTTTTGATCAATTGAGGAAATTTTCCAATGGAGGTTTAATGGGTTGACTTGAGTGCTTTTGTAGGAAATAGTCAGTCATCGAGCGGTTGTTGCAAAATTTGAACCAGCACGTACCTCAAGTGTGGTAAAGAATAGATGTTGTGAATCTACTCCTGAATACTGGGATGATGTACTAAGGATTTAGTGTTGTTCTTTAAAAGATTTGTTTTTAAAACTTCATGGCTCTTCTCGAGCCTTCTATATGTTTATGAGCTTTAAAGACATAAAAGTTAGTTTTTAAGTTGTTCAAGACTTTTTCAATGGCTATCCACACCATCTTAAATTTAGGATTTAGTTACAATATTATCTATAAGAATGTAATTTCATAAGTGATGAATAAGACAAGAAGTAGCGTTATGTTGTTCACATGGTTTTCAAAATATTGTTGAAGTGAGTTACCTGATTTTTGTTTATTGGTAAACTGTTGAATTATGAGTGATGATGACTGTTCGTAATGGATAGAATCCTGAAATTGTAGCTTAATTGATTCAAAGATGAAGTATTCACCCGCGAGTTGGCCACTTGAGGGAAGTTAGTTAGATAGATAATTATTTTTTTGTTTTTTTGTTCATTTGTTTAAAATTAGATAACTGTTTAATAGAAGGTAACTAAGTTTGTAAGAGTTGAGTCTGAAGTTACGGAGCACCATTGTTTTTAATTTGTATGAGTTATCTTTTGTAGTTGATAAAATCCTTTACTGTTTAAAAATATGTTTCATTGTCTGTTCACTTATTTTTCTACTTTCGTAGTATATCAGTTATTTAGTTTTCTCATTTCTATGCTTTGTAGTTTAGTTGTGTTGCTTTCTTAATTAGTTGTCTTATGCTTTTTAGTTTAGTATTTTCATTTTTTCTTAGAATAATATTATTTTCTAGTTAAATAGTAATGGCCTTAGGTTGAAATTGATTCCAATAGTTTAAAGTAAAACAAAAAATATAAAATGAGTTATTCAAATCATCTTCTTTTGCAAACTACCTTGGACACTGCCCGGTCAACTAATTGACATTCAATATTCTAAAGTAGTAGGACCTAATGATAACCTATCACTTTTTGGTGCCATTGTCAGGGAATTAAATAGCCTTTTTGCTTAAGTGTTATTAGGAGAGGATTTGAATACCAAGTTTTATACCAAAAAATTCTCAGTCAGCTTCCATTTCTACATGGTCAGGAAAAGAGGCCCACATAGATGTTTTATACCAAAGACCCCCCCAAAATATGTACCAATCATACCTAAGGAAGACCAAGGCTCTGACGACCAAAATTTTGAAGAATTATTTGAGCCTACTCCACCCGAGGCTTTCCATTATTTACTTGTTGAGCAATGGGTAGAACAGCCAGTTATAGAAGAAATTGTTTTTGAGGAACAAACGCCTCTGAACATCATGGGAGATCGTAGAGCTAAACCTAACCATAATGAACCTCAACCTCCTAGAATTTTTAATTATCTTATTACGTTGGATATAAATGATGATACTTTTATGAAGAACATCTCCCCAACTTTCCTTCCAAACTTTCGTGGTTTATCCTCGGAAGACCCAGACCGATTTCTCTTTGAATTTAAATTCTTGTGTCAGACTTATGACTATAAGAATGACAACTAAAAATTGAAGCTCTTTCCATCGACTTCAAAATATTTAGAAATGCACTGGTTTATGGGATTGGGTGTTGGTAGTATAACATCCTAGGGGGAAATGGAGACTGTCTTCTTGCAAAAATACTAGAGTTACTATATGGTAAGTGATCGTAAAGAGGATTTTTTTAAACTGAGACAGAATGAGGACGAAAGCTTAGAAGATTATCCTGATAGGTTCCTCTTCCTCTCCAAAAGATGTAGAGAAGTGGCCATTAGTGTTGAAATACTCAAAAAAAAAAATTCTTAAAGGTATTGATGATGACACTAGAATAAATCTTGATTTAATGGGAAAAGGTGACGTATCTCAACTAACCCTTGAAGAAATATGTGAGTTATGTCAAAATTTCTCTCGTACTCGAGGAGGAATCCACAAAACTAATCTTTTTAAAGGGTCTAACGAGATAGGTAAGCTCTGCGAAGAAATAGAAAATTTGAAAATGAAAATTCTCGTTTAGTTGAACACCACATTAGATAGTATACAAGATAAAACTCGCAACCCTGAGACCTTGTCAATTTATTGTCCAAGGTGTTGGAATAAACATCTGTTGCGCGAGTTTCCTTTAGATAATGTCAAAGTTTGTCAACTTTGTGAGCAAAAACATCCTACAAATCAGTGTGAGCTTTTGTTTGATATCAAGAATACTAAGAAAAAAACCATTCAGGTTGAAGAAGTGATAAATTCCTTAAACTAATGTCAAGGAGGTAATTTCTCTTATGGGCGAAATTCCAATCTTGCATGGAGACCACAAAATAATTGGGCTCATAATCAATGGAATCCATCTTCGAATCAGTCACCTCCACCACAACCTGACTGGGGAACACCGTATTGGGGAACCCCTGAATGGACAAACCACGCATGGGAACATCAACAATGGTCAAATCAACCACAACAACAATGGTACCAACAACATGATGCCCCCCAATGGAATCAAGCACAAAATCAATTTTATACTGAACCTAGGAGAATCAACAATAGAATATGTTACCTCCAACTCAAAACCCTCCTCAAAATGAGCAGGTGAACCAACCCCAGCTTCCAGCATAATCGCTCCCCAATCCTAATAATAATCACTAGAATACACCAGTCTATTCTACCAAACATGAAAATGTTACAGAGATCAATGTGATACACTTTGGAAATGTGCAATTGTGCTCTGTTTGAACTCTTCAACCTCCCACTATTGAGGAGATAGTTGAGGAACCTGAGCCTAATAGTCCAATAAAAGACACGTCATCTAACTAGGATAATACTGCCAAAGACAAAGAGCCTTTTTCAGTGGCAGGGACTGCTAACTTGTCTCGGGAGGAGGAGGGTCAATCCTTAAGTCAACATAAGAAGGCTTTTGTTCTAGAGAAGAAAAGGATGGCACCATATCCGAAGCATTTAAATTCCATAACTTCGGAAGATACTCCAGAAGTATTCTTGGCTTTAGAAACTGTGTTAATTCAGGAGATTAAGCAACTGCAAATTGAAGTTCCTTTATTACAAGAAATAAAGAAAATTCTTGAGTTAAACTAGTTGATCAAATAACTATGTATCAAAATGTCAGGAAGGAAGCCGAAAAAGATAAATATCATTCATATCGATGGTTATTTAGCTGATTTTCTATCTGGAAAGACTATTGCTCTAAAATATGATGATCCTAGTAGTCCACTTATAACCATTACAATCAACGAGGTAGCAATACCAAATGCACTAGTGGATCTAGGGGCAGCTTTTAACGTGATGACCGTGGATGTAATGGAAAAATTAGGTTTAATCGATTTACGTTCTACAGCCATAGTCTTACAAATGGAAAATTAGTCTATAGCCATCCCTAAGGGTGTCATTAAAAACATCCTTGTCAAAGTTGATGGATGGGAATATCTTGTCGACTTCTAGGTAATCTAGTTGCTTACTCCCAAAGATAGCTATCCTATAATTCTTGGAATATCTTGGTTGGCCACGGTTGCTGCTAAGATTGATTGCAAGGAAGGGGGAATGACCATTTCGCATGGTCAAGAAAGTAAACATTTGTTCTTATATTCCCTTGCTAAGCCTACTGAGCACAAAAAGGTCTAGGTTGATGAACTTAATAAATCCAATGGTTCAGATAGTTTAGCCTCCCTAGCTATGGTAGTAATTAAATAGCACGAGGAAGAACTGGAATAAAAGTTAGTAAGCGATGTTCCACGACTTACTATGACCCCGAACGAGGAAGAAATGATTGATGCTCCAAGGATATTTGGGCAGCCAATTGATATAAGCGGAAAGGATCATAGTTATGCTACAATGGGAATGCCTTGTCCCTTAGCTAACATGATCCCCAGAACAAATCATTTATTTGAGGACGTCACGAGCTTTCACTGGCTTATACCTCATAGTTTCCCTCTTAACACATTGGTGTGACCTATGTATACTATCACTTCGGCCCATCCAGGAACAAAATCGATAATGCTATTACTAGGAAAAACTTTGAATATCAATAGCGGGCTGAAAAAAACTCAAGAGGATAAGTTGTTTAATGTGTTGGTACAAAGATCTAAAGATTTTGCTTGGGATTATATGGGAATGAGGGGAATTCACCCAAGTGTTTTCACTCATCACATTTACACTAACATTAGTATAAGGCATGTTCGCTTGCCACAAAGAAGACTCAATCTAGCATTAAAGGATCTGGTCAAAATTGAGATTGAAAAAATCCTCCGTGCTGGATTTATTTATCCAATCTCTAATAGTAAGTGGGTATCACCTATGGTGGTAGGTCCAAAGAAAAATGGGAAGTGGAGAATCTGTGTAGATTATCGAGAACTCAATAAATCCACTTATAGATATTATTTTCCCCTACCATTTGTTGATCAGGTTTTGGACAACTTGGCCGGGAGAAAATATTTCGCCTTTCTAGATGGATTTAGTGGTTACAACCAGATACAAGTTGCTCCAGAAGATTAGGACAAAACCACATTTACTTCACCATGGGGTACATTTGCATACAGAGTGCTTCCTTTTGGACTGTGCAACGCCCCAACAACCTTTCAGAGAGTCGTTCTTGCCATATTTTCCGCACTCGTTAATGATTGTGTCGAGGTCTACATGCATGATTTTACAGTATATGGGTCAACATATGACGAAACTCTTCAGAACCTAGATCAAGTTCTACAATTTTGTGAGGAAAATAGACTATCCCTTAGCCATGAATTTTTTTTAATAATGGTGGAACAAGGAATAGTATTAGGTCATCCTATTTCCTTTGAGGGAATAAAGGTTGGCCCTAAGAAAATTGAAGTCATCCAATAGTTGACTATCCCTCAAACTCAGACAAGTTAACTATCCTAAGGGGAATGATATTGATAAGTTGGTCATGGGTGAAGAGGAGTTTAAAGAGAAAGAAGACAAGGAGGAGACCTCAAGGTCTCGATATTTTATTTCTGATTTTTCATTGGATTATGTATGTGCAGGTCATGAAGGACAAAGTGAAGTGTATGATGAATTGATAGAGTTTTGGGAACTCCAAGTTGTAAGTATGATTGATAGAAGAAGACATATGAAGAATAAAAGGGAGAAAGGAACAAATATTATTTCAAAGACAAAGGAAAAAGTGCAAAGTAACTGGAGGACAAGGAAGAAGACAATTCAAAGGGGCTTGAATTCTTTTGCCCCTGGGAGTTTGGTGCAGGAGCACCTATTTGATTTCAAGCCTCCATGAGGCCATATTGTATAAATTAATTAAATTAGGTTTTTTAATCTTGTAATAAGGTTGAATGATCCATTTTATATATGTTTGAAGTCATTTGGAGTCATTAATGAAGGTTTGGTGTCATGTAGTTGAAAAAATGTAAACATTGTCAAAAGTTGTCAAATGTTGTCATGACAACTTTTCTTGTTAAATGACAAATTTTTAAAAAGTTTGTTAAAAGTTGTTAAATGGTAGTTTTAGGTTGGTTGGAGAATAAATTTATTGTACAAGAATAAAAATGGGCCTCCAAGTCGAATGGGGGAGGGGGAAGGTAGTTTGGAACAAGAATTTATGAAGGAAGGCATGAAGTTTTCTGCAATTTTCAATGTCCTTCCCCTTTTTTTACATGGTAAAGATTTTTATGAAGTTTTACAGAATTTAAATTGATTTTTATTGATATAAGGATGAACTATATTTCATTTAAAATTGGTTTGGTGTTTTTTCATTGAGTTTGGAGAAAGTTATGATCATTTTACCATTGGCAGTCCTATGGGATTGTTTTCTCTAAAAGTTGTAGGATGTTATAGAGAATGGTACGTATTTTACAGATAAAATAAAATACCTCATACCTATTGTAAATTTTATATATGTGAATCTAGTTTGATTTTTTTCAAGTATCATCAAATTTCATTAAGATTTGAATAAGTTACGTCCATTTTGGTGAGGGCAGGTTTGAACACTGCCTAGGGTTTGCAATTTTGGGAAAAATGCAATAACTTTATTTTCCACCGTTGGATCTTTATAAAAATTGGAGGAAATGTATATAACTATGTTTTATTCAATATCACAAGAGGGATTGGCTTAATTATATGTTTTATGGAATTTATTAATGACTATTTGTTGCATTGAATTGTGGGTTGTTATGAGAATGATTACACTGTGATCTAGAATGCACTTAATCATTGTTTGAGATGAATAATTTTATGAAAGTTTTCAAGTGAATGGAATGTTCAGTTGTGAATCCTCTTGCTCTACATCATAAGTTCATGGTTTATACAGACCACTTAACTGTGAAGTACGTAATGAATAAACCTGTAGTGAATGGTCAGATTATGAGGTGGTTATTACTCCTTTAGGAGTTTAATTCCATGATTCTTGACAAACCAGGGAAGTATAATGTGGTAGCATATTTTCTGTCATGAATCAAACATGAAGAAGGTGACAGTTTTCCTATACAGGATGAATTCCCGGATGAAAATTTGTTTGCAGTTTCTATAAAATCGCCTTGGTTCGTAGATATCGCTAACTATTTAGTTGTTTCAAAGATACCCCCTGGATTCATGACTAAGAAAAAGATGCGTCTAATCAGGGAAAGTGCCCCATTCAAATGGATCAATGAAATTTTATTTCATTGTGGTCCTAATATGATTTTGAGGAGATGTGTAAGGGCAGCTGAAACCTACAACATTCTAAGGGCTTGTCACAATGATCCTTCGGGAGGAAACTACTCTGTGAAGAGAACTTCACATAAATTCTTAGGCGTCAGATACTATTGGCCCTCAATGCATAAAGACATTAAGAACTATGTTCATCATTGTGATGAATTTCAAAGAGTAGGAAGACAAACTACTTCTTTGGAAATTCCATTGTTGCCATAGGTGGTGCTAGAACCATTCGAGAAATGGGGTTTAGATTTTATCGGACCCATAGATCCTTCCTCTCAAGGGAAAGAGTACATATTGGTTTGCACTGACTACCTAACGAAATGGGATGAAGTTTAATCCTTATGAATAACTAGGGAAGAGCAAGTCGTAGAATTCCTCTATAGTAAAATCTTCCTTAGATTTGGAGCTCCTTGAACGATCGTAACTGATCAGGGACCCCAATTTATGTCCAAAGTGATCTTGGCATTTACCAATCATTTTCAGGTAAGCCATAGGTAGTCATCCCCTTACCACCCTCAAGTGAATGACCAAGTAGAAGTATCTAATACAGAGCTCAAGAATATTTTGACGAAAATAGTTTCTTCTGGAAGAAAAGACTAGGCCAGGAAACTCCCTGAAGTCGTATAGGCATACAACACAACTTGGAAATCTAAAATTGGATTCAGTCCCTATGAGCTTGTTTTTGGAAAGAAACCACTTCTTCCCATTGAGTTTGAATTACAAACTCTACGAATAGCTATGGAATTAGGTCTGGATTTAAAACAAGCCCAAGTTGAACGAGTTTTGCAACTAAGTGAATTGGATGAGCTTTGCTTAGATGTCGTCTATCAAACTGAACTAATTTAACATCAATGGAAAGTGTGGCACGATAAACATATTAAGGAGAGGGAGTTTCATAATGGAGATTGGGCCCTGTTATTTGATTCAAGATACAAGGATCATAAGGGAAAATTCAGGAACTCATTGGTTGGGACCTTATGAGATTAATGAAGTATTTTCGAATGGAACTGTTTGGTTGAAACCAATCGATGGTGACACATGCACCCTCTTAGTTAATAGTCATCACTTATGTCTCTACCATAAGCTGGTCAATAAGGAGGAATTCTCGAGAATGATGGAAATGCAAGGTGAAGTCCAATGTGTTGACTCTACCAGGGTAGAGTCTATCTGGTTACAATGTCGTATTATTATCTTGAAAATAAATAAATAATAATAATAATAAATAGAAAATGAAAATATAAAAATATAAAAGTATAATATAAATTCAAAAATGTGCAATAAAAATGACATATATGCTAAGATATTTTTCTTATTTCTTCATTTTTGGACTTAGCTAATTTTTGTTCCTTTTTGTAGGACTTCCTCAAAGTGGAAAATAACATTCTGAAGCACCCTCTGAAGATGCTCTGGAACGTTATGATCTCAGTGCCAAATGCTTCAAAACTTATACAAATCTCATAATGTCGAAGAGGCGTTCTGCACTAAGGACAAAAGATCTTGAAGCTCAAAATTATTTATCATATGACTCCACTTTCATTCTATTGTTGCTTCGGCTGCATCTTTCAGCGAAGCTCCAAAACTTTCATTCTGTTGTTGCTCTAGCTGCATCTTTCAGCGATGCTCCAGAACTTTCATTTCATTGTTGCTCTGGCTGCATCTTTCAGTGATGCTCCAGAACTTTCATTTTGTTGTTGCTCTGACCGCATCTTTCAGCGATGCTTCAAAACCTTCATTTCATTCATCTTCGGTTGCACCTCACACCGATGATCTAAAACTTACACACTAGTTTCGAGTGTGATCTCAAATAGCATGCTCTAGAACTTTTTCGTTTGTATTCTGCCACCTTTTTCAAAAATTCAAAAATTTTGCGATCCTTTTGTCAGTATATCTTGCACACTTGTCTTTCTATTTTTGTTTTTTTATCATAAATAAAGCCGCCACGTACTACAGTCATCATCGATGGCTTCATCATCCATAGAATTTTGCATTCATATCATAATAAATTCCCCGCCACCTTAGCCAATGCCTTCATGTCATCCTATTGAATTTGTAAGGTACGAGATCTTCAAACGATCACAAAACGTAAGTAAGTATTAATTTTCGCCTGAAGTAGGTAGTTATTTTCGAATAAAAAATAATTAATTGGCACAAACTTTACTCCCAATTTAGAAAATTGTGCCACTCGGTGATCAATTACTTGTACAACAAAGCCTTTCACATGTCTCCATGCAGATGGGAAATCATTGCATAGTAAGCTACAAACAAGACAAAAAAAATAAAAATTCAGATGCAATATTTTCAAAAGTGTTGCATGAAAGATTTTTTTCGTAATTGAAATCTTTTAAAGAAGTAAGAAATAAGGAAATGATAGGTGGTAAAAGAAAATCAGAGCCAGATTCAGCAAAAAAATTGTTAGGGTTGAGTAATATCTCAAAGTTGTTCGAGGAAGTAGGATGGTTAAATTTTATTAGAAAATTTGAGGGCTACAATGAAAAGCTAGTGAGTTCTTTTGCATAAAACTACACAAATGGCGAGGTGGTACTTCAAGGGAAGCTATTTAAGGTAAGTCCCAAAATCATTTCTTGCTTATCAGGATTAGAGAATGCAGGCATAAAAATAAAAGAAACCTCTCAGATTACGTACCTGAAATTATCTGAATTATTTGTTAGAGAGGGAGACCCACACCCAATGGTAGTAATAAGTACCAGGGGACAAAATAAAGGGTTCCAGAGAACCTCCATATTAGAACACTGGGGTACTGTCATTGCATGGATTATAAAATATTTCACCTATGAGGGTCAGCTAACTGTAGTTGTAGGACCTGCTTTTCGCATGTTGACCCATTTGCATCACAGAAATGAGGACCCTACTCTTAGGGTTAATATGCCTAAATTATTTTGTGATTCCCTAAACACTTCCATAGAAAGGAATAAAATAGGGATTGGGCCTTTGAAACATCATGGTTTGATTCAATTGATCTGTAAGTACCACTTCCGTAAGAAACCTAAGGGAAAATGGGAGAAGTTTTTAAAGAAAATTGAGAAGCCTGCAATCGCAAGGATAATAGAATTAGGGGAACAGTCCCATCAGGGTATTCCACCATCCAAAGCAATTTCCCCTAAGGGCTCTCCTGCTCCGAAAGTTTATAATCCCACTACTCTTGGTGAGGATTTTCCAACCTTCTTTGGGGATGCATTTAAAACCCTTGACTTGCCAAAACAGGTTGAGACTATTTATTATGATTCAAGTAAACCCAAAAGAAAAAGAAAAGGGAACAATGTAACAACCGTCACATTCCAAAATCTGCCTCCATTAAGAAGAAGTAAGCGTTTAGCTTTTGAATTCTCCGAAACCCCAATACAGGGTAAGGATGGAAGTTCAAAGAAGAAAAATCTTAAGCGGTCACCTGAGCCCATAGAAATTTCAGAGGTTGCCAGTGAAGAGGAGGTTCCCCTAAGTAAAGAAGACTCAAGTGAAGTATTTCCTTCCCACTTTGCACATGTGGTGGAAATCTTCATTGAGGAGATTTAGGAAAAAAAACCTAAGGGGGAAGACAATGTGCCAAGAAATTTTTCCCCTATTTTTAATCAAATTGTTGAAACAAATGAAACAAGTAGTGCCACTGGAGAGTTAGAAAAGTATAAAATAGAAGTTTATGATTTACAAAGACAATTGTCCAAAGGTAATGAACTGATAGAGTTGCACAAAGAATAATCAACTATGCAAAAAGTTATAATAAATAAATGAGATCAAGAAATATAGGGTTTGAATCTTTAATTACAGGAAAAGGACTCAATAATCTATAAGATACATGAACAAATGCAAGAACTCAATCAAAACAATCAAACTTATAGTATTGGCATTGCAAACAAAGATATAGAAATTGAAATAATAAAACAAATTTTTGTGCTTATGCTCACAGCCTTTGAAGAGGACAAGAAAACAAAAACTGAAGAGTTGAATGCTTCCATCAGTAGGGTTGTAGAAGTGGAACAGGACTTGAAGGAATGCACTGTAAAACCTCAAATGGAATCCAAAGAAATTCAGCCTAAACCAGTTATAACTAATTGGTTCTAGATTCGCATGCCACCTCTACTAATGAAATGGATGGAAAAGTGTTACTTCCTCAGAAATGTCCAAGCTGAAAATTACAGGCTAAAAAAGGAATTGGTGCTCCTGAAGGAGTCATTTCACAGGGCCTACAAAGGGAAGTAGGATGCATGTCAACTTGTGGATTGTTTATTAAATTATAGAAGACCATCAAGATTTTACTCCATATTTTTGAATGAGAAATGGCTAAGATAGAATTTGTTTAGAATCTACAATGATTAGCCCTACGAGCCCAATGATAAAGAGTTTGTTAAAATATATGTAGAGTGAACCCCTAAAGATCGGGATCTAATTTATGAATTATGTTTGCATGATTTATTATTAGAAAATCACATAGATTTATTTGTCAACTTGTTCATTGGAGATGTAGAACTAGGAGCATTTCTCTCCATCATGAGGAATTGAATTCATTGGTAGGATCAGACAAGAGAGTTTGCATAGGAATAAAATACAGTGGGTCTCCAAATAAGGTCCCCAAATTCAAGGCCTGGTGGTTTCAAAGATACATTCTTGTCTCTCCTTGTTAATGATAAGATGAAATAAATATATGACAACAACCTCAAACTGTGTTATAATAATTTCATGGAAAATGGACATAAGTTTATTGGAAAAGCATGGCATGCCTGCGAAGAAAGATTCACCCCACTACCAGCTTATCTAAAGAAAAGAGAGGTCATTTCCCCTCTAAATATCAGGTGGTCATTTAGAAGAGCACATTCCTTAGTTAAAATCCTGAGAACTCTTAGAACAAAATGGATGGGAATGAAATACAAACCTCCTTTTCTACTCAATCTTCCTCCAGCCTTCAATATTTCAACAGATCAAAATGACAGACTTTTCAATGAATGGAGGGAGAGTGTGATATTTCACAGAGGGTTCATTTATGACCCTATATATTTTTATGCAATAGAAAGGGAGGCACATGATCTTAGTGCCCTATATGAGGAATGGAATAGGACTCAGGGGTTTAAATATGGAGCAGGATGACCTGCCAGAAATTAGGTAGGGGAGGAAATGATGAGGTAAAAATAACCTCATCATAATAAAATCTGGAAAGATTACTTCTACCAACTCAATCCTCAGCCTGTGCCAATTTATTAAACTTTAGGAGAAATAATTGCTTATTTTAAGGAAAATTATGCTTTCTTTCTTTCTTTTGATCAATTGAGGAAATTTTCCAATGGAGGTTTAATGGGTTGACTTGAGTGCTTTTGTAGGAAATAGTCAGTCATCGAGCATTTGTTGCAAAATTTGAACCAGCACGTACCTCAAGTGTGGTAAATAATAGATGTTGTGAATCTACTCCGAGGATTTAGTGTTGTTCTTTAAAAAAATTGTTATTAAAACTTCATGGCTCTTCTAAAGCCTTCTATATGTTTATGAGCTTTAAAGACATAAAAGTTAGTTTTTAAGTTGTTCAAGACTTTTTCAATGGCTATCCACACCATCTTAAATTTAGGGTTTAGTTACAATATTATCTATAAGAATGTAATTTCATAAGTGATGAATAAGACAAGAAGTAGTGTTATGTTGTTCACATGGTTTTCAAAATATTGTTGAAGTGAGTTACCTGATTTTTGTTTATTGGTAAACTGTTGAATTATGAGTGATGATGACTGTTCGTAATGGATAGAATCCCGAAATTGTAGCTTAATTGATTCAAAGATGAAGTATTCACCCGCGAGTTGGCCACTCGAGGGAAGTTAGTTAGATAGATAAGTATTTTTTTGTTTTTTTGTTCATTTGTTTAAAATTAGATAACTGTTCAATAGAAGGTAACTACGTTTGTAAGAGTTGAGTCTGAAGTTACGGAGCACCATTGTTTTTAATTTGTATGAGTTATCTTTCGTAGTTGATAAAATCCTTTACTGTTTAAAAATATGTTTCATTGTTTGTTCACTTATTTTTCTGCTTCCGTAGTATATCAGTTATCTAGTTTGCTCATTTCCATCCTTTCTAGTTTAGTTGTGTTTCTTTCTAAATTAGTTGTCTTATGCTTTTTAGTTTAGTATTTCTAGTTTTTCTTAGAATAAGATTATTTTATAGTTAAATAGTAATGGCCTTAGGTTAAAATTGATTCCAATAGTTTAAATTAAATCATAAAATATAAAATGAGTTATTCAAATCATCTTCTTTTACAAGCTGCCTTGGACACTGCCCGATCAACTAATTGGCATTCAATATTCTAAAGTAGTAGGACCTAATGACAACCTATCACATCACTCCCTCAGAACCCTTACCCTCCAAAGCCTTAGGGATAAAACTTCCCTCTTTGACAAAGGGAGACAAAGGCAACTTATTCAAGCCTAATTTCTCATTATCATGTTTTTCCTCTTTATGGAGATAAATAAAATCAAAATCAATTTTTATTTACCCTTTATTAACCATTGAATTGTTTACAATGATATATTTATGTCATGCCCCATGTTTGGAAATCAAGTTAACAACAGATGAAACTATTTTAGGGTTTTCCAAAATTACCTAGATCCTAAAAAGAGGAGAACCCTTTAAAAAAATTCAAACTCTAGAAATTTCCCAATAGAAGACCCAATAGCTTCTAGGGAATTTTTTTAGAGAATTCAAAGGGGAGATCAGGCATATCAAAGAAAATCGGCTTTTAACCCCCGAGAAATCCTTAGCGGTGAAATTTTATTTTTAAATATGCATGCTAAAGAAAGTATTTTCAAGCCAGAATGGATCTTTTAGCAACAGAGTCTTTCATTTCCCTTTCTTTAAAATAATCACAAAATAGTCCTTTGAAAAAAGGAAAAGATCAAATGAATCATACCAATTAATTCGTATCCATTCTTGAATTTGTGATAATGATAAACTTTCACCCCAAATCTAGACAAAAAGAGCATTTGTTTCCAATTCATCAATTATTTTATCCATGCAAAGGTTCAAAATACTTACCATAGGGATTGGATACCTTCATGATCCATTTTCCTTGAACCCCCACTATAAAAATCCTTGGATCTTTTCCCAAAGTCCTTTTGCATGTGATTGCTCTGGTCTTGAAGAGGGATAGATCTGCCATTAGAGGATCTTTGAAGTAGATTATCTATTGGGATAATGTGTCTCAACCTTGAAATTAAATAAATTAGTATTGATACATAAGGTATTGTTGATACATCGGTGATGGGGGGTTCCCCCCTTGTGAAGTGTATGTGGGAATCATCCCCTCGGCTGGGGGTTCGAGGGAAACACACCTCGACAAAGGGTTCGAGGGAAACACACCTCGACAAAGGGTTCGAGGGTAGCACCCCCGAAAGGAAAATTTTATTTATATTTTATTATTGTAAATTTGGACCATTCATCATTAGGTTTTATATATGACGATCGATGTTTAATTAGCTTGAATTTCTCTAGAAGGAAATCCTATTTCATGAGGGCATTGTATTACGGTTGTGCATTGTGATGTGTTCTAAGAGTCAGATAGTGGTCATGTTGCCTTTGGATCTCTGGTTGTTGATACTCTTGTGAGAATCTTGCTCCAAAATTATATTATAATCTTTATGATTTTTGAATAATATATTGGGCATATTTTGGAGTGTGGGGTTTTTCTCTTGAAAGGGTTTTCCCCACGTAAATCATTGTGTTGTGGTATGCATGATATTTATGTTTAAGTATTTGTAACTATTAAAGATCTATAAAAGTTTTGCATTATCCTCCTCTCAAGATTACTGTAGGAAGTTCTTTCGCTATCTTAGCTTCCTTACATTATCCCCTACATTACAATATCTATAATAGGCACCTCCCCTCCAATTATTATTTACCATGTTCCATTTTCCCATCTATTGGGCTCTACTATTTGAAACTAGATTATGTAATAAAGGGATTTCCTTGGTAAATAGAATTTCCAACTAGGTCAACATAGCACTTTTTTTACTATATATAAAACTTTCACCTACATATAAGATGATAGTTATATAACAAGAGGTTAGTGTGAATGAAGCCTTATGAGGGATAACAATTAGAAATGAACAACATGATAACCTCTCGTAATTGATTTTAGTGCATCAATAGTTTGAATGGACTCAAGAGCCAAGAGAAACATTAAAGAGCTTGATTCATTTGGGGCTAATATTCTCAAAGAAATATAATGGATTCAATTTTTTTTTAAACCCTTAGAAAGTGGTAGACAAAGGTCTAGTGGAAAATGAATAGTGGCAGTCTATACACAACAACAATGGACATCGGTTATGAAGGTCACATAAGTAGCCTATGAGCATGTTATAGGAGTCGTGTTGATCTTTAAATAGGATAGTTCCAAGTCCCAAGGTTATTCACAAAGGTAGGTGATATGTCTTGCAAGTTGGCAGTGTAGAGGACCATGCAAGTGCAATCGTGTGAAAAAATGGAAGAGAAAGGTTATGAAAAGGTATGGCAATGATATTTTTATGAGTCAAGCCTATATAACAATAAAGAGACAAAGTAGGGCAATCATATCTAATTTAGTAGGACAATCAACAAGAAGGGAAGTACTAAGTAGAAGTTATAGTCTAGGATCAAGGTGTTGTAGTTCAAAAGGACAGTGACCTTGCATCCACAAAAGGCAATCACCTTGAAGTTTAATATGAGGGATAGTCTAGTAAAAAAGAGAGGCAATTTTCATGGAGACAATCTCATGAACACAAAATTCATAGATTGAGAAGTTGATGAGATAATGGTCTCCATGATAAAAGACAGTTTGATCAATTAAGACAACCACCAAGTCAATAATAACCACCATAGGAAACGACATCCATAGTCAATGAAGTCTGAGGTTATAGGAGAACAAGGGTTGTGAACAATTGGCATTGATAGTGATGGTTGATAGTCAGTAGAATGGTCTTGAGCTTGTTTTAGAGGGGAATAAAAAGAAACAAAAGCAGAAGTGTAGTTGAAAATGTGCAAATATTACACTCTCTCCTCCAACTTTACAAACCTACACTTGTGCTTGCATACCTGCCAACAATAGAATAGACCGCATGAGACTGTGTAATGATCTTGATAGTGCAAGAATTTTCCTTGAGAGAATATGATGGAAAATGGCAAGTATCACAGTACCGAGACAATGCTAAGGGAGTTTTAAAGAAAATAGAGGACAATGGTCATGGTTGAGAAAAGTAGAGCTAAAACCAACATGCAAGATAGAGAAAGGATTGATCACAAGTTAATAAGAATAGAGTTAAACATAGTCAAGGTAGTGATCAAAAGATAATCAATGAAGAAGTGGCAGCCATAAGTCTTGATGAGTCTCGTACGCCCTCTTAGGGAATTTAATCATCTTTAATTCACTCTCACATTCCCTATCATCATGCAAAGGGAAGTTGGGAAATTTGGCAGTCTTTATGAGAAATAAGGACATCATGCAAGCATCTAGGAGGGGGTGATGGATCAATTAGGGAAAAGAGGATGACAATGACATCAAGTGGAGTTTCTCAAGGTCTGTTTAAAAATATCTAGGAGAATTTTAAACATCTTCCAAGGATCTAAAGGCATTGAATCATTAGTTGGAGCACATTTTAAGGAGATTGAACAAGTCAACCAAATAGCTTTGAAGAGACCAAGCCAAACAAAAACTTCTTGGGCGTGCAAAGGAGGTTGGCCTATTTTTAAGCCTTGTAAATTAGTCAAATTTAGTTCCTATATTCTCTCCTATGTTAGTGATGAGATATAGGACCCTTAGACCATCATTTTGCATTGGTTCTTTCTTATTTTTGAGTTCTAGAAGCATAAAACACAACACTGAAACTCTGATTATCTTAGTCATAGCAATTGAGAAAAAAAATTGTAACACATTTCAAGTAAGAAGATACAATTTCAGACCTATTTTGATGTAATGAATTCCTCTTTTCAATAAATTATCATATTTATCCTTCTTCATATGTTGTTTTATGGTGTATAATGACAATGATGCATATATTTTTGTGTTTCAATCATTAAACCTTCAAAATATGTGTTTATCAAACAACCATAGGTAGAAAATTTTACCTTCATGCAAATTGTAAGTTGTGAAAAATATGTACACAACTGTTTAAATTGTGAAAAACTTGTATTTTCCTTCTAAACAGTGAGTTATAGGTGTGCTTGCAAAACACTCAGCATAGGATAGAAAGTCAAAAGTGTGCAATAATAACACAATTTTATTGAAGATCGTGTGTCAAATAACATAAACCATAGGTCATTTTAGTTTGGTGCATCACCTTCCCAATCATTTTAAATTAATTTTATTCTTTTTCTCTCACTCTTTTTCCAACGATAGAAATAGGTAGCTTAGTTTAGGCGATAAAACCAAGGGGAACCAACCCTCTCTAGAGGTTCTTTCCACTATAGGTGACCCACTACCTTAGCCTCCTTACATCGACAACCACATAGCTCTACCATGTAATTGTTGAGCTTGAAATACAACCTTTTGCCCCTTACCTATAAATTTGTGTTATCAAACCCTATCAATAGAATTAAATTTCAAACATTCACTTAGCTAGAGGATCTTAAATCAAGGATCAAGTACATTGGCTCAAAGTTGGAGATAAATCTTCAAAGGATTTTTTCCCTCTCTTTAAGAGCTTGTTATGCTTTTTAGGTTATCAAACACATAAAAGAAGGGACCCAACTCATAGAGGGACCTTCTACCATCTCCCATGATTTCTTTTAGTATTATGAATAATTTTTAAAATCTCAAGATCCATCTCTTGGGAAATCAAATTCTCTTCAATAATACTTTCAGTTAATCCCCTATAGGGTTTCACCTTCTCATAGAGCCTTGTGCAAGAAATTCCTCACTTAGGAAGACCTTCGTGAGGTTTCTTTTTCCATGGGAAATGCTAAATCCTCAAGATCTGATTGATTTCTAAGTGAAATTATGAATCCATATAGGATATGGTTGGTAATTATCTTTATAGAGTTTATAGGGAGGCTTATGCATATAAATCCCTAAGAAATATTATTAACAAAAGAAATATTCAATTCATACCCAAGCATAGAAAATCAATGGATATTTGCAATTGACAACCAATTACCCTGCCTAATATTTCCTAAAAGATCATTTCCAAAGGCCTTGCCCTTAAACTACACCATCTTCTTCCTTTTATAGTTCACCAATAACACACTAAGTTTATTAAATTTAGATATATTCTTGATAATATCATTGTTATTTGGGAGAGAATGGAGTGGGCTAGATGTTCCCAATAGCAAGCTATCTTTGTAAAAATTAGTTTCATCAAAGTGTGTGGTTCCATCAAATGGCCCTTCATACTTACCATACTTTAGGCTTTAGGTTATGGTCCCAAATTCATATGACTAGCTGAAATTCTTCTTGTTGATGCTTCTTTTTGTATCACTATCAATGGCCATCAATCCTTTGTTTTGGCTTTTCCACTTCATACAACAAGGATATCCTCTTGCTCATGTTATACACTCTACTTGTTGAAGGCTTTGTTTATCTTTTGGCTCATGTTTTATCACAAAACTTGGTCAAAAGTATTACTCTTTCCAATTCTTCTCAACAATTTGTTAATGGTCATTTTTTTGTCGATCCTTTTTCATTGTTAGTTTCAAAATTTCTAGATAAGAGTAATGTTATTTAAGGTCTACAATGCCTAAATATTTTTTTCTTAGTTTCTCATTCAAGTATTTAGCAATAGAATAACCAATATTATATACATTATTTCTTGCCTAAACCAACATGGCTTAATTCTTTTGGTTGGAAATGGGTTGATCATGGAGAGGTATTCAAATTCCTAGGCATCTAATTTTCCTTTCAAGCATATTCCTCTACTTTATGACAAGCAATTAGCAACCAAGTGGAAAATTTTGGCCTATTAGATTACTAAGCCTCTCTCTAACATGTAAATTCTTTTTTTTTTCTAAAGCTCTAGTTGCTACTCGCATATTATTCTTGATGATAGTGTCTTACAAAGCCTCTTCTCAAAAGCTAGAAAACTCCTTTGATATTTCATATGGGCTTCTTTAGAACAAGTTAAAGGATTTCATATATTGATTGGGAATTTTGTTGTCTCCCTCATTATTTAGGAGGGATTCTTCTTATCGAAATGCACAAATAAGGCACAATTGTATGCACTAAATGGATAATTAAAGCCTTAGAGGGTGATGAAGCTTGGAAAAAATTATGTTTCCATTATTTCTCTATTGGTGTACCTCATGGGTGTAAATCCTAGAGAAATCTTGGCCTCCAATATTTTCTCATTATATAGGAGCATGTTCATATCTATGGTACTTGTGTCATTGAAAGTATATGGAATGTGTAATCTATTTGTTTACTAAGTAGGAAGCACATGCAAATTAAAATTCCTAAATAAAACCGAAGCAAACCTTTGATAGAGCACAAAATAAAGTTTAGAAAAAAGCAACGAAATAAATATCCAAATGCAAAGTTTCCATGAACTCCATTGTTGAGTGTGATTTGCTCCAAGTGATTGGAATATGGATGTTATTGCACAAAAGGTACTAATTTTGAAAACATATAGATAGGAAATATGAACTAAATGGATGAGAGTGTGCCTCAATGGACGATGGATACGTGATGGAAGGATAAGCAATAGATGATGAATGAGACAAATTCCCTAGGATTGAGGAGAGAATGGAGGGTTACGATGGAGGTCATTGGAATGTGAAGGGTTGGGATGCACTTATCAAAAATAGTTAGTTGCAACCATGAGGGATGTGGGGGACAAGTGTATTTAGGACACCCTTTATTCTTGGAAGATAGAGGAGAGAATATAACCATAATTAAATAATAAGATTATTTAATTATTTTAGCCATATGTGAGGTGGAAAATATGTATAAATATTTATAAATATTTTAATTATGTGAGGTGTAAAATGGACTAATTAAATAAAATGATTATTTAATTAGGTAGGTTACATTAGGTGAAGGGGATTTGACCAAGTGATGTAATTATTTAGTTGATTTGGACAAGAGTGTACTAGGGAAATATTAGGTGTCTACAAAATGTCTAGGAAGTTATTAAGCCATGACTTATATGGAATGGAAATGATTCGAGACTATTTTATCTATTAATCAATAGTCTCTTTGGCGGTCTCCTTTGATTACTTTCTGGGATAACCATCTTGCTAAAGCTCCTTGGGTTCATGCTCTGAAATCATTTTAATAGAGGCATCAAGAATCTACTAGATAGATCTTTTTGAGAACCATCACGAATAATCTTTCTTAATGTGAAACCAAAGTGAACTATAGACTCACTAACCTAGATTTTGAGTCTTCTCAAACTAATGTTGATTCCACTCCTATGAAAATGTTGCACAAAAAATATGGTTAGATGTTTTTAAGCCATGGTGGAAAGACTAAACATGGTATTTGACACACTATTTTGTAGTTATAAGCCTTAGAAAGGTTGCACTTGGTTTTCACCTCATTTGCATATGATATAAAAGCTTAATTATAAATGGGCTCTCTAATCTTTAGTCAGTATATGGCAACATAGATTTCAAACTATTTGGTTGACTAACATTGAGGAAAAACTTATTTATTTTGCACTAGGCTCTTCCTATTGGTTTCAAATTAATTCATTTCCAATCCTTGTTTCCATTTTTGTGGGCACCAAGAAACACTCAAATGCCTTTTATGGTTTTTCTCGAGAGCCCAAGTAACTTGGAATTGGATTAGACCAAAGCCTTTTTGCTAGTATATGATTCTTTTAGGAGATTGGCCCATAACCCTAATAAATTCACTTATATATGGCATGGTTTTAGAGTGGAAATCCTATTTATCATTTGGAAAGATTAGGAATTCTACTCCCTTTTTTCTAGTTACATTGTTGACAATAATCTCTATCAAAACAAATGATATACTCTAGTGTGCTAATGTAAATATAAGTTCAAGATAATAAGCATGCTTTGTGATCATTGTGATAACATGCCTTGTATGGTTGTTAGAGTTGTGTCAACCTCCCCTCCTCTTAGCAAGGGTCAATCATTGTCATGAGGGTGTAGTGTGATAAAGATCATAAATGACCACTGATCTAATGATTCTCATGCTTCTTAGTACTAAACTTGTGATCACAATGTTCGTAGTTGGTCCCAATCATCCTGATAGTGTTCTAACTTCTCCATAACATTGTGCCAAAGGAACTCCTAGATAACTTGACAATGACAAACTCCCTTTATCTCACTAACTAGTTGTTACTAGTTAACCTCTTGGAAAAGTACAAACTAATGAGAATGAAGTGAAGGATACTATCATTGATTGGGAGCCTATTCTTGACGATCAAGATAAACTAAGATGTGTGGAAACCAAGGGAAACAAAATAAAATCAGGCATCAAAAAGACAAGGGCAGAAACAAAATGAGCACGTCACTCCATTGATTCTACAGTCATGACAGATCCGGCAAATACAAAGTTGGGTAGGAGCGAGAGTGAGGATTAGCACTAGAATTCAAGGCGGTATGCGACAGAACTCTAAAGAGACCTTCAAATCTCTTGTGGGGACAGAAATAGACTCCCTTTCTTGTCAGATCTCTCTTTACTCCACAAATATAATTAAATTCGGGAAACATACAGTACAAATTTGTTTTAATTACTCTTAGCTGTTCAGATTCTCGAAATTCCGATGCATTGTAAAAGTGCCCGTCATAAACTAGAGTAATTTTCATGTCTGGAATTTTTAGTGCCAGACAGAATTCGTCCTGTGAGCTGCAATGGCCATACTTGCAGTTTCCGTCCAATAAATTATCCGTATCTCCGTTGGGTCCCACCTCTTTTTTTTGTTGCTCAATCCCTTGTAGATATCGCATGCGTGATGCGATGGAGCAGTCTGGTACCCACCCAACCTGTTCGATCTCTCTGTATTTTTTTTATTTCTTTCCGTACTTCAAATTTCTCTTTTTTAAAACAATAATAGTAACAAATTCAAGGGGGGTTCATCTTATAGTGCGATGGTTAAGTGGTGGCAATGTTGTCATTGTCACTAGGATTGAAGTTTCTATTGGGCTGTTGTGATCGCAGGAACTATACTTTCGCTGAAAGTACTCGCTCACAAGTTTGACTTGCAGTCCCCTATCTGTGGCCTCTCTAATTCATAGCTCCAGTCTAAATAAGCGTTTACCTTGGTTGAATGTACTCCTATTTGTGGCCTCTTTGGTTCATAGCTTCAGTCTAAAAAAATGTTTACAAATCAAAAAAAAAAGTAACAAATTCAAGAGCAATCAAGGAGTTGTTTATCCATATTTGTCTTTGAAATGTAGGTATAATTAGAATTTCTATTAGGAAAAACGTTGATTAATCAATTTGAGTTGTAGTTTTTTGGTTGGTTTTTATTTGATTTCGAGGGAATATCCAATTTGTAACCTTTAATGATGTATTTGTATCTTCCTCTACTATAGTTGAATATCCAATTTGTAACCTCTAATGATGTATTTGTATCTTCCTATACTCTTAGAGACTTCATTAATCTGAACATGATAATTAACCTTGATGACCTTTGAGGACTACAACAAGTTAGACTTTACTTTGGATTGTCACCAATCTTAGGATTGATACTCTTAGCATTTCCTTTGCAAGACCTCAACTGTGTGGGAGATCCAAAGCATCTTCTACTGGGCCATAAAATTGAATCTATAAGACCTTCTAATGCAAGAGACCCTATAACACCTTCTAGCTAGTTACAAGACCAATATTTTTGTAAGACTTCATTGTGTAGGAGATCCAAGAATTCCTACCTTCTAGCCAAATGCATGAGTGACTTTACAAGACATCATTGTTGAGGAGATCTAAAAGTTCCTTTTGGATTACCATAGGTGGCTCTTAATTCACTACACCCCATATCTAGAAGAGATTTAATACTATTGTTGGACTACTATGGGTAATCTAGGCTCCTTTGGAACCTTTTTCTTAGAGGTTCACTATTAAAAAATTCTTAGTGAGGTTCCCATGAGTATATATCAATCTAGATCCCCCCCTTAGAACCACAACTAGTTTGAAAGTTCTCTTCTTTCCTCCCTTGGATTTGTAGTGGTTCTCCAATAGCTCCCTATTTTCTCTATGACCAATTTGTGATAGTATCCTATCTCAAATAAGGCTTCCTCTTTCATCCTTGGCATCTAGTGTACTTTCATGCCATCTTCTTGGACCTTTGATTCCACTCCCATCTACCTCAAATGATTCAATTCACATAATTTAGTTTGATTATTTTACCAATTCTACTCATTTTTATTATAGAAGTTAGATTGGAACCTGTTTCTAATAACTCTTTTGGTTTAGCTTCCCTTAACCATATGCATTACATATGAAATAAAAACTAATTTCTTGCAAAACCACCTCAATAATTCCTTTGCTAATAATCCCCATAGGTTGCTAGTGTACTAGTCCTTCTCCTATCACTGGCCATGACTACACTTAAGTATCTATAATTTATGCCCTTATCTTTAATAGATCTTGGACTCATAGTGAATACATCTATCTTCTTTCTATTATGCCAAAGCATCATCAATTTGTCTCCTTTTACAACAACTCCATTATCTATGCTTTTGTAAATATATTTTATCTTTTGTGTAGGTCTTCATTCACATTCGTGTTTCTCTTGAGGTAGCCCCTTCTATCACATTCCATTGTGCCTCTCTTTTGCACCACCCCTTGGTCATGTCTAATGGACCTAACACTACCTTCCAAGTGGCATCCTCATCCTCACACAAATTATTGTGTACCCAACACTACAATTGCATGCTCTTTATGCATTTCCTTACTCTCCATGCTACCACCAATGGTACTAGACTCTTGGGCTTGAAAATCCCCATGTGCACTACTACTTTTACACATTTGCAAGATTATGCTTAAGGGGTTTAGATGCTTCTACGTTATATACTAGAGATGACTATCATATATCATGGAATGCTAAGTCTATGATGATGTTAGTATCATTTATAAAGACTTCTTAGGATCATTTACAAAGACGCCTTTGGAGTGGGTTTTATGTTCACTCTCTTTTGAATATATATGAGATTTGAGAAAGTAATTTTTTTTGTAAAATTACTACCCACTACAACAGACCTCATATAAGAAATGTCTAACAAGAATAAATCTTAGTTTGTAGTTATCTTTTAAAAATGCATATTGACATTACATCTACACAATCTCCAAGTATAATAAATAATATAGTTCCATTTATCTGTGATAAACCACTATTAGTTTCATGAACATGAATTTAGTGATAGACCACACTATGGGGAAATCAACCTCCTGAAACTTTTATTGTGGTTTTATGATGCTAGATTAATTTTATTAGAAATTATTCTTTTATTTCATTAAACTCCCAAAATAATCCATTCAAGAGTACTTTGTTATTTTTCTTTAAAGCATTTTGAGTTCATGGTTTTGTTGATTGTATACTTTCTTCTTCTTTGGTTTTATGTAATTGTTTTGTTTTATAATGAAGTAGTGATATTTGGATTCCCTTTATCTATCGTGGTCTTTTCACTTTATTTGTAATGAACTAGTTTGCACAAGGGAAGAATATAATATGAAATATGCTTCAAATAATTGATAATACATAACAATAATAATCCACTTTGAGGGGTTAAAATTCCAAATATCTCCAATAAGAGCACAATTCACAATATGATAATAGTAAACTAACTATTTGCTCCTATATATAACTATTTATGTCATGGTTGCCCACCTAGGCCGATTTACATTCCTAAATATAACACCTAGAATGAATTAATTATCTAAATAAAAACTATTATCATGATCATATAACTTAATTAAGAGTTAAGGTGGTCACAAAATGACTACTTACAATCCTATGCACACTACAGGTTAAAGTGTGTAGCATTAGTCATCCTATCCACAAGTCTAGTAACCCCTTGATACTAATACTTGCAAGAGTATCATAATTGGGTGTACACTTTCCAAGCTTTATGTCATTGTTCTAGATTCCCACATCTCCTCATCTATAAATAAATTTAAGTGTCATGCTCATTGCCTTAAGTTGGATTTAGACATGATGATTAGATATCGATCATATTTTCACTTTGTGAGACAATATTGGAGAATCTCATCATAAAAGTGATCTTGTTTATTATTTCTTTATTGATTTTTATGAAATGTTTTTGTAAAAACCTAAATTTTCTCACACCTGACCACATTGGACTTTGCCCTGTCCTATCCAATTAAATAAATAATAATTCATTCATTCATTCATCCCTTACCTTTATCCCTCACCCTTAATTAAATACATTTATATTTATTTAAGTTTAACCCTTCATATCTATCCCTCATCCTTAATTAAGTTTAACCACTCACCTTTAATTAAATAAATTTATATTTATTTAATTAAGTTTAACCCCTTACCTTTAATTAAATAAATATATATTTATTTGATTAATTCTAGCCTCATCTACCAAATTCTTCAACTAAATTAATTAAAATCTACCTAATTAATTGATTTAGGCTAATTAATCTCTATTACCATTTACCATAATATTTAAATCCATACAATCCTCAATCCTTGTCCATTTCATCTTAGCAATTAAAACCTTTCACATGGATCACAATTTAAACTTGTCATATTGTGACAAGTATCTCTCCACCCTTTATGTTGACACATGTGAAAGCATCTAAAAGTTAAACCTACTATTTTGTAGGAAAACTAATCCTAGATCCAATTAGGATAACTAAGATTATCTTATTTTCACCTACTCAACATTAAACATAATTGAACTTGGGTTTTTATGATTGACTTGCTGCCACAATGGAGAGCCAATCTCCTAGTGCTTATGTTTGTGATGTGTTGTGTGAATTACAAATTTGATGTGTGATTTAATGAGCCTATTTGACATGTAACCCTAGATCTAAAAATGTAATTTATCATAGAAATGACAACCAAAAGTAATACTATAGACCCAAGACCAAAAAATGATGATAGAGAGGAACCTATGATTGAAATCTAAGCCAAAATTTATTGGTCTAGGGTGTGTGGCACCCTAGACTGAGTTTCTCCTTCAGTTCTAAAAATTCTAAGATTTCCATCACTATCTGCTTTGTTTTTTCTTGAATTGCCTTTCGTTGAAACTCTCAAATATGACCTACACATATGAAAATAGGGTAAAATTTATGTTGTATAGGGGCTTGCCTAAGTCAAACCCCAACTTTGGTATTTTTACCTCCACTCATAGCGATTGATGATGATCAAGAGAGCATACCCTAGGTCGAGTAGTGGCTAAAACAATAATGAATGACTAAAATTGATGAATGATAAATGATAGTATTACCTTGAAGTGAAAACCCTTGAAAAAGAGATGCCACACACAAGTTGATTGATCGATGCCTTGATTGCTTGATGGAACTGCAAAATTTTAGCTCACATACACAAGGGATTGTTGTAGCATATAATGTAGAGGATAACTCAATACTTCTCCATAATTTCCTTCTAATTGATCTTTCATTCATGAATTGCCTCCTTCTAGTGCTCAAAATGAGAGGAAAACATTCTTATATATGCATTTTAACTAATCCTTTTGGGTAGGTGCCAACCTAGGGTCATTTTAAAATCATAAAATCCCACCAATCGAAATTTCAAACATTCAAAAAAATTATTTTTGGTCTAGGGCACCCAATGCCCTAGAATGGTACTTTTTGGTCCAAAATTGTTGGGTTGATGAGGCTTTAAAAATATTTTATTGATTTGACCCCAAAATAAGTAAATTATCATTATAATTAATGTTATAAGAAAATAGGGTGTCAAGGTAGTGTGAAATTGTCAAGTGTGACAATTTTTTACTCTACATTTAGCTCCCACTTTAGTGAGAGTACGATCTTACGTTCATACTCACACTAAAAGAATAAAAATCCCTATCAAATGTTGAAGAGACAAGATGACACTAAGTTGAGGGGTGTGCAAGTCCCCAACTTAGGATCTCATCACTCCACAATGTTAAGACAAACATGCACATAAGATAAGAAAAGATTCACTCACACATAAGACATTTAGAGAACAATCAATGAAGTACATACTGTAGCATCAAAAAAATTTACACTTGAAAATTTCACACTATGTTTTGCTCCCCTTAATTTATTGGACCTAATAAGCACCTAATTTCCTAAATTATGCATTCTATTGCCTATTTTTTAAAATTACCGATAAATTGCAAGCACAAAACAAATGCATTCATTTGATATTTTTCCCTGACACCTTATTTTCTAGAAAATAGGGCAAGGACAATTACTCCCTATGGCGATAGTGTCCCCCTACTTTGCCTAGTCCCAAATTTGAATATTTTGGTGTTGACACTTTATTGTTTCCAATTCAGGTTGCAAATGTTAGCTATCAGGATCTAATTTATGGGAAATTGAATAAATGCCTATAAATACCTAGTTATTGCATCATTTGAAACCTAACAAGAGCTATCTAGGAAATCATTGGAGAAATTATTGTCAAGAGAAAATCTTGAGCATTTAAGAGCAGCATTTTAGAGCTTTATTGCAGCAATTCAAGATCCAAACACCATGTCAAATCCTATGTGAGTTTATGCATGTTCATGTTATCATTATTTGTGAAGGCTAACCCTTTTGTAGGTCTCCAAGAAATTCAAGCAATATCCAAGACCTTGAGGTGATTTTCATGACTTCAGTCCTTCAAGGAAGCCATTGAAGGGTGGTGAGTTGTAGCACTTTGTTGATTCGTCATTCCTTCATATCATTTATCTTTCTATCATTGACATTACCATTGTGGAAGTGGAAACATTGACACGGGGTTTGACTAAGGAAAGCCCCTAAATGGTACAACATTTCCTCTCTCTTTGAATGTGAATATTCCAGGTTTAGAGGATATTGAAGGAAGCTTGAATATCCCTTTTCTATTGTTGCATTCAAATCCATATACCTTTTCAAGCCATGAAAACTCACTTACAAAATTATTCGATAGTGATTCGACAAATTTATAGGTGGAATCAGGAAGCTCAGATCCGACATCAAAGGATTGTGAAAATAGATCTAGAATACCCCTATAGGGACATAGTCTCCCTTGGGTGATATTGTCCTCCTATTCAGACTGTCTTCGAATTTACAAGACAGGTGCACAGAACTCTTCCCTTCTCAGATTTGCTTGCAAACTTATGTTATCATTTTTTGATTGTTAGAATCTTGCATTTTCATATTAGGTCACACAGACTAATTAGGTTAATCAAGGAAAATCAATTTGAATTCATATCCAACACCCACAAAGATGTAGATCTAGGTCTAATTGGATCACCTACAAAGTTGAAAGTTGATCTAATCACCTTGTTGATATGCATCCTAATGAAATCCTATAAAAAGGGAGGCTTGGTCTTAGGGTTATATTACATTTAGGACCCTATCCCCTTTTTCCCTATTTCACATATACAAAGCACACACAAAGAAAACATGTCGTATACAACGAATACACAAAGAAGACACATAATACATGAAGAAAACACATGAAATACACAAAGTAGACACACAAAATACATAAAGTAGACACTTGGAAGACATAAATCAAAATATACGAACACAATGAAACAAAAAAAACAAGGGTTAGTGCTAAAAAGGATTCAAGTTAGTAAGGTAAGGAGACCTCAGTCTTAAATTTGTCTCAAATACCAAACGTCATCCATTGAATGTGTTGCTTAAACAAAATGTTACTCTCATAAGGATTTTAAATCACTCACAAGACACATGGCTCCACTTGACAGGTGTGTTATGCTAGGTGGCCATGTAAAAAGGTTCTCAAGTTCATGAATTAGTAAGCTTTGTTATGCCAAATCCATGGACATTTTTGTCAATCATTCTTCAAGGAGCGCATAGAAGTTTAACATTGTCGGGAACAAATTTTCATCCACACCTAAGGAGATGCATAAATATTTAATGTCACGAGGGAAAAATTGATAACCACGCCTCGGGGGGGCATTATAAACAATACCACCACTAAAGGGGTATGCCAATAATTGAAATCTTACAAGATGACTATGAAATGAAGGGTGATATGCCCCCCCCTTAAAATGTCGACATACTTCCTATGTTGGTATTTTATGGAAAAAAGGGGAAGAGGTGATCCTTTAAAATAATACACAGCTCCCAAAACTAGTTATCCTTGCCCCCTAATGTAGAGAAAAGGACAACCACACAAGAGACTATCGTGTTGCTACCATACAAAGAGATATGGTTGCACACAAAATTGTACCACCATGAATGACAATGAGCAAACATGTGAAGCTACAAATGCCACATGATGAGGAGCAACACAATAGATGATTTTATTTTCTAGGGTGTTCCTAGGGTATTCCACTCTACCCTACTCAGGTATCTCTCCTAAACCCCTCTCACCTCATAAGATTCTCCACCAACTTCAAAATTCTTCACCATTGCTCTCAATTCACCTCTAAGCTTCCCTGGGCTCCACACTAACCCAATGTGTCCTAACCACTCCAGGCCTTAGGGAAGGGTGTCCTTACTGTCCCTTAGTTTTTTTTTCTCCCTACTGATCCAATTATTTGGATACTTTCACCTTTTATCCATCGCTTTCAAGAATTTCTAGTTTCTAGGCCTTGTAGCCTTTTTGCCCCTTTTAGGTCTCCTAGAACCCATTTTCTTGGCTTTTCTCAAAAACGGTTTTAACAACCCCCAAATATTTTTGGATATTCTTTCTAGTGGTACCCTAGGCTTCAATATTTACCAGGTGTAAGGTCTTCCAAATGGCCGTACATATGACTGTCCTCATACCCCCTAAATTCAAGGGTTTATAGGGTTCTGGCTCCTTTTTCCAACTTTGAGGGCTTCATTGACCTCCTCAACTCTCCTCCTTTCACACACATGTCTAGAATACATTTGTACACACTCCCATGCTCTTTATTGGTACAAACCAATCCATTAAGAAAATTTATTTACTGCTGTCCTCTCCAAGCCACTAGCCAGAATGCACTTGCACTCGCTTAGTGTTTGATGAATTCAACTCTTCCCCTGCAAACCAAGACTCCACACACTCTATTTACACTATACATATAGTCCCCTAATTGATTCCAAGTGGCCACGGTAGCCTTGCCATGGGAATTCAAGTGGGGATCATTCTTTCACAAAACTGGCCTAAACCGGTTGTGAGACCAAGAACACCAAAAACTTGCAAAATGACAACCGGATGATTTAAATGTCTATTATAATGCTTCACACAAAAATTAAATGACACAAATGAAAGTATCAAAGCATCAGAAAAATCCTTTCAATCCATCATTGACTGGATGAAGGCTCAAACACAAAAATCCATTCAAAAGTTGTTGAATTCCAATCACACAATATGCTCTCCAAGTCTCAATTCGTGAAAATGAACTTCCAACCCAGGTATTAGGGTTTGGATGACCTTATATACCTTTCTCCCACGTGATAGGATGCTTAGGTCGGGCTTAGAACACCATTAATGCCTTTTTTGAAGTTTTAGGCCAAATTCCTAAGACAACATTGTCTAGTTTTTCCCAATCTCTACACTAAGACTTTCCCAAACCTCAAAGCTCTAAACCAATCTAATTTTTCCATAACACACACATCAAAAACACACTTGGTACTTTACAATTATTCCTTATTACCTTGGTGGTTGGCTAGAACCACCTACAAGCCAAAATTGCCAAGATCTTCCAAAAGACCCTTAAGGTGCTCCTGCACCATTCTCCCCCTACAACAAAGAAGTTAAGGAACCTGTGGTTTCAGGAGCTCCTCACTGATTCCATGCTTCTTAAAGTCACTCTTTGCTATCCAAGTAGCTTCTGAATCTGGTTGATGTCTCCACTTCACTAGGTGCTCCATGTATATCTTGTGCCTAGTCTTCTTCTTCACCCTTGAGTCTAGAATCCTGTCCATTTGTGGAATGCTCTGATCTGGTACCTTGAGTGCTTCCACATCCTTTTTTATCTCAACATTGTACTATTCTTCATCCATGTCTGGTCCTTTATACTTCACCAAGTCCTTCACATTGAAGATAGGAGAAATAGACATCTCCTTGGGTAACTCCACCTTGTAGGCATTTGACCCATACTTAGCCAACACTTTACATGGCCCTATCCTTTTCATCTGCAGCTTGCTTGGTATGCCTTTCTATAACCTTGCTTTGTTCAAGTATACCATCACCAAATCACCTATCTCAAATTGTAATTCTCTTCCCCCTTCATCTCTTTTAGCCTTCAACTTTTGGTTAGCCTCTATCAATGTCTTCCTAACCTGCTCATGAACCTCTTTCATTGACTGAGCAAAATCATCAGCATGACCATTGATCCCTTCATAACCTTTCAGTTCTCTAAGCTCAAGTACACCCCTTGATGTAAGCCATATACTATCTCAAATGGACTCTTACCCGTAGTCCTATTTGTACTATCATTGTAAGCAAATTTTGCTTGTGGAATCACCTATTCCCATCCTTGTCCATACTCCTTAGTTAAGCATCTCAACAAGTTCCCAAGTACCCTATTGATCACCTTTGTCTATCCATCCGTTTGAGGATGATATGCTGAGCTATGAGACAAGTTGGTTCCTAGCCTCTTCCAAAGAGTTTTCCAAAAGTGTCCCATAAACTTTACATCTCTGTCTGCAACTATGCTCTTTGGCAACCCATGTATCCTTACTACCTCTTTGAAGAATAGGTGTGCAATCTGACTTGCATCATGTGTTGTCTTGCATGGAATAAAATGGCTCATCTTGCTGAATCTGTCCACTACCACAAACACACTGTCAAAACCAGTCGGTGTCCTAGGTAGCCCTACTATGAAATCCATGCTTATGCATTCCCATGGTCTACTTGGGATGGGTAATGGCTGATAAAGACCTGCATTGCTTGATGTTCCCTTTTCCTTTTGACATACTCCACATTGTTCAACATATCTTCTTACATCTCTTTGTATTTTAGGTCACCAATAGAACCTCTCCACTAAGTCTAGTGTCTTGTTCAAACCAAAGTGACCACTCAAACTACCATTATGCTTTTGTTGGATTAGATTCTCCCTCATGGAACCTCTAGGAACACACAATTGCTTTCCCCTAAACAATAGACCATTCTGCAAAGTGTAATCAGCATATTCACTATGAAAATGGTTCTCAAAATCAGAACATACCTTGTAGATCACTGAGAAATCAGAATCTCCTTCATATAGATCTTTGAATCCTTCAACCCCTATGCTTTGTAGCTGTATCTCTTGGAAAGTAAGCAACCTCCTACTAAGAGCATCAGCAACCTTGTTGTTCACCCCCTTCTTATGCTTGATGGTAAAGGTGTATGACTGCAAAAACTCCATCCACTTGATATGCCTCAAATTGAGCTTCTCTTGAGTGGTGATGTAACTTAAGGCCTAATTGTCGATGTATACCACAAATTATTTTGGCAATAGGTAGTGCCTCCACTTCTTAAGAGCCTGCACCAAAGCATAAAGCTCTAAGTCATAGGATGAGTACCTAGACTTTGCTTCATTCAACCTTTCACTAAAGAATGCCATCGGCCTACCTTCTTGGCTTAGAACAACTTCAACTGCTATGTTACTTGCATCACCTTCCACTATGAATGGTTTGTCAAAACTTGATAAAACTAGGATAGGTTGGGTAGCTATCTCCCTCTTCAACCTTTCAAATTCTTCATTGGCTTCTTTGGTCCACACAAACTTAGTTTTCAGTCCTCCTTTGATGGTGTCAAGAACCGGTGCACAGATTTCACTAAACCTTCTCACAAATTTCCTATAGAATTGTGCCAATTCATGGAAACTCCTAACTTCTATCCCTGTCTTGGGAGTAGGCCAACTAAGAATGGCTCTAGCCTTGCTTTTATCCATCTTTAAGTTCCCTTGAGATACCACAAATCCTAGGTAGACTAACTCTTGCTTTGTGAACTCACTCTTCTCAAGATTGATGGTGAGCTTCTCCTCTTGAAGTTTCTTCAACACAAGTTCTAGGTGCTTCATATGTTCTTCTTTTGTTTTGCTAAAGATGAGGATATCATCTAGGTAGACCACCACAAAGACTCCTATGAAGTCCTTCAAGACCTCATTCATCACTCTCATAAAAGTGCTAGGTGCATTTGTAAGCCCAAATGGCATCACTAACCATTCATATAACCCTTCTATGGTTTTGAATGTTGACTTCCATTCATCTCCCTCTTTCATCCTAATCTGATAATAGCCACTTTTCAAATCAATTTTGGAGTAGTACTTAGCACCCCCTAAACAGTCCATTAGATCTTCTATCCTAGGAATAGGAAACCTATATCTAATGGTTATCCTATTTATGGCCCTAGAATCAGTACACATCCTCCAGTTATCTCCCTTCTTAGGTGCCAACACAATTGGAACATCACATGGACTTATGCTCTTTCTGATCAACCCTTGGTCCAAAAGTTCTTGAACTTGTCTTGCTATCTCCTTATTCTGCTCCGGTGTCATCTTGTATGCAGCCTTGTTAGGTAGTGTTGCTCCTAGTATAAAGTCTATCTGATGACTGATTTCTCTCTTGGGTGGTAGTGTAGTTGGTGTACCTTCACAAATGATGTCCCTAAACTGATCTAATAGTCACTTCACTTCTGCTGTCATAGGTAGTTGATTAGGTAACTCCTCTTCCTTTGGTTTCAACATGATTGCATAGACCACTCCTTCTTCCTTGATGTCTTTTAGGAATTCCTTTCCACTCATCAAAAGCACATTAGTTTTTGCCTTTTCCACCGTACCTTCTTCCAACAAAGTTTGAATTTTATAAGTCACTCCATCCTTCTTGAATAAGTACTTGTTCTCCTTGCCATGGTGTACTGCCTCCCTGTCATATTGCCATGGTCTGCCAAGCAGCAAATGGTATGCATCCATTGGTAACACATCACATAGTATCTCGTCTTGATACTTTCCTATAGCAAACTCAACCCAAACTTGTTCATTGACCAGTATATTCTGCCCTTTGTTCAACCAAGTAACCTTGTAAGGACACACATGGGGTATCTTGATGAGTTTCAACTTTTGTATTGCCTCCTCTGAGATGACATTATTAGTATACCCTGAATCTATGATGACCTTGCAAACCTTACCTAATATATTGCACTTGACTCTAAAAAGAGCTCTCCTTTGCTTGTGTTCATCCTCGGTAGGTGCTTTGATCAAAATCCTTCTCAACATGAGATTCTCTCCTTTCTCTGAATCTAAACTCACCTCTGAATGTTTGGAGCAGTCCTCTTCTTGAACATAGTTAATCTTCCTCTCACCTTGTGAAGATGCTGGTTTATCAGGACACCTATAAGCCGGATGACCCAACTGTCCACAATTGTAGCATTTCATGGAAGCAAAATGAGAGCTTCTCCCAAAGCCTCCTGATCTGCCTCTTCCACCATTGGAAGAGCTTCTACCTCTGTATCCCCCTCTACTATTTGACTCATGGGATTGTTCTCCAACCTTGGAATCACCTTGGCTTCTATTCTCATTATTTCTACCACCAAAACTACCTCTATGTCCACCTCTAGGGTCTCTACCTTTCCCTTTACCTCTAGTATTGGAATCTTGTTTCTTTTTCAGTTTCTCTTCCACCTTAATAGCCATTTGATAGTAGCTATGGATGGTAGTAAGTGTGAAAAGACTCAAATCCTCTTGTATGATCCATCTAAGACCGTTTAGATACCTAGCAACCTTGATGCTTTCAACTTCTTGCACTCTAGATCTAAGGCTTAGTTTTTGGAACTCCTCTGTATATGTAGCTACATCTAGGTCTCTTTGTCTAATATTTTGTCTCTTCTTGTGCAACTGAATGTCATTGTCCTCAGGTAGATAGTTCTCCTTCACTTTAGCCACCATAGTTTTCCAACTTCCTATGGGTTTCTTGCCTTCATTCTCTCTTTCTTCTTGCAGAAACATCCACCAAGTTAATGCTTGTCCTCTTAGCCTTGATTTGGCTATCTTCACCTTTTGTGCCTTAGTAACACCATCACATTCAAAGTGATTCTCCATTCCCTCAATCCATTCTATAACCAACTCTGCATCCATTCTTCCTATGAACACAGGGACACCTTCAAGTGTCTTGCCACTCAATGCCTTCAATGCTTTGAGGAAAGGTTCCTCTTCTATTGGAGGGTTAGGTTCTGGTTCTATGTCCTCCTCCACTTGGTATTTACCCTTGTCTTTGTCCCCTGCCAACTGTACCTTCATCTTGCTTGCCGATTCAACAACTTCTTCCAATTTTTGCTTCATCTCTTCCATAACTACTTCAAGTCATCTATTCTTTTCTTGCTGCTCTGTCAAATCCCTTGCTAGCTCTGCATTGGTCACCATGGTGCTTTCTCCTATGGATTCCCTTCTTTCTGACATTCACTAATTTCAATTCCCAAGCCTTTATTGGCTCTGATACCAATTTGATGGGGAGTCTTATCTTTCAAGAGGAATCTTGCTCTTCCCAAGACCTATTCTCTGGTCTTCCTAGGGTATTCCACTCTACCCTACTCAGGGATCTCTCCTAAACCCCTCTCACCTCATAAGACTCTCCACCAACTTTAAAATTCTTCACCATTGCTCTCAATTCACCTCTAAGCTTCCCTGGACTCCACACTAACCCAAAGTGTCCTAACCAATCCGGGCCTTAGGGAAGGGTGCCCTTACTATCCCTTAGTTGTTTTGTCTCCCTACTAATCCAATTCTTTGGATACTTTCACCTTTTATCCATCGCTTTCAAGAATTTCTAGTTTCTAGGCCTTGTAGCCTTTTTGCCCCTTTTAGGCCTCCTAGAACCCGTTTTCTTGGCTTTTCTCAAAAACAGTCTTAACAACCCCCAAATATTTTTGGATATTATCTCTAGTGGTACCCTAGGCTTCAATATTTACCAGATGTAAGGTCTTCCAAATGGCCATACATATGGCTGTCCTCATACCCCTTAAATTTAAGGGTTTCTAGGGTTTTGGCTCCTTTTTCCAACTTTGAGGGCTTCATTGACCTTCTCAACTCTCCTCCTTTCACACACATGTCTAGAATACATGTTTCCACACTCCCATGCTCTTTATTGGTACAAACCAATCCATTAAGCAACTTTCTTTACTGCTGTCCTCTCCAAGCCACTAGCCAGAATGCACTTGCACTCGCTTAGTGTTTGATGAATTCAACTCTTCCCCTGCAAACCAAGACTCCACACACTCTATTTACACTGTACATACATTCCCCTACTTGATTCCAAGTTTCCATGGTAGCCTTTCCATGGGAATTCAAGTGGGGATCATTCTTTCACAAAACTGGCCTGAACCGGCTGTGAGACCAAGAACACCAAAAACTTGCAAAATGACAACAAGTTGATTTAAATGTCTATTATAATGCTTCACACATAAATTAAAAGACACAAATGAAAGTCTCAAAGCATCAGACAAATCCTTTCAATCCATCATTGACTGGATGAAGGCTCAAACACAAAAATTCACTCAAAAGTTGTTGAATTCCAATCACACAATATGCTCTCCAAGTCTCAATTCGTGAAAATGAACTTCCAACCCAGGTATTAGGGTTTGGATGACCTTATATACCTTTCTCCCACATGCTACGACCATTAGGTTGGGCTTAGAACATCATTAATTCCTTTTTTGAACTTTTAGGCCAAATTCCTAAGACAACATTGTCTAGTTTTTCCTAATCTCTACACTAAGACTTTCCCAAACCTCAAATCTCTAAAACAATCTAATTTTTCCATAACACACATCAAAAACACACTTGGGACTTTACAATTAGTCCTTATTACCTTGGTGGTTGGCTAGAACCACCTACAAGCCAAAATTGCCAAGATCTTCCAAAAGACCCTTAAGGTGCTCTTGCACCAGTTATGTTTATCAATGACTGCATTCTCTTGCACCAAAGTATCCTCACACATAGGAGAGATAGTGGGAGAGGGAGTAGTGAAAAATAACAAAAGAGGTAAAAGGAACTCATTTTCACATGCTTGTAACAAAAAATCTTTGAATTACTTAACAAGATATGACAATAAAACATGAATTATGACAACACAATATTTTTGAAATGAAAAAATATGTTATGTCCTATGGATCAAATTAGTGACACACAAAAAAATCATAAAGTTGTAGGATTGAACTTTAGAAACTGAGACCAGATCTAGGCAAAGATTGTTGCAAGGTGTGTGCCCTTGGTCTCCTTGTGTTGTGAAATGCATTGCTCGGGTTTGTGACATGGCTTAATCGCCTCTCATGGATTCATTAACTTTGGTGGTTGTATCGAGCATTAACAAGTTGATCTTTTGGTGCAATGACAACCATCTCGACCAACAATTGGTATCAGAGCCTGGGTCATGAATTTGAACCCCTCACTTGCATTGGGGGGGATTGTTGCAAGGTGTGCACCCTTGGTCTCCTTGTGTTATGCAACACAACACTTGAGTTTGTCACATGGATTAACTACTTCTCATGGATTCATTAACTTTGGTGGTTGTATCGAGCATTAACAGGTCGATCTTTTGGTACAATGACAATCATCTGTGCAACCGAGACCACATGCAAGGTTCTCCATAGAAAAAAAATAGCCTAAACTGACTAGAGAAGGGCGCTAGGCACCCTGGACTAGAGAGCCAATTTTGGAAAGCTCAAAATTTGAGAATCACTATCAGTGTTTGAGGGTCCTATGTTTGACAAGTTCAGGTCAGGAAGCGAACATTTTTTTGGAAATGCACCAAAACCTAAATTTTCTATATGAATCACACAGATGCATGCAATTTTTGGTATTTTTAGAGAAATTGAATATGTTCAAATGATAATTTTTAGAAATTGAACATTGTAATTGAATGATTTTTCCAAAAAATATAGAAAAGCAATGATTTTTTATTTTTTGAAATGAAAATACTATGTAATTTTTTTACCTTTTCAATGTTTTTCACTAAAATAGGCATGCACAAATGATAAAATAATTTTGTAATTAATTTTCTCAATGAAAATAACTCAGATCTAAGACCTAAACAAAGAAAATCATATCTGAAATTTTAAGCAATTTAATTCAAATTGTTTGCAATTTTTTCCTTTTAATTTATGATGAAAATGAGTAGTTTTTTGAAAATAAATGAAAATTATCAACAAGATTTTTAAATAAGCTAGGTTTTAAATTCAATTTTTAGATCTATCCAATGAAAAATTAGAAAATTGCAAGTGTAGGATATGTCAGGTTCACCAAAATATTTTGTAGGAAAAGTGATCCTAGATCTCATTAGGATAACTAAGATTATCTCCTTTTCACCCACTCAACATTAAACATAAGTGAAATAGGGTTTTGATGATTGACTTATTGCCACAATGAAGAGCCAATACCCTAGTGTTTATGTTTGGTGATGTGTTGTGTAGACGATAAATTTGATGTGTGATTTAATGAGCCTATTTGACATGTAACCCTAGATCTTAAAATGTAATTTATCACATAAATGACAACCGAAAGTAATAGTTTAGAGACAAGACCAAAAAATTATGATAGAGAGGAACTTGCGACTAAAATATGAGCCATAATTTGCTAGTCTAGAGCATGTGGCTCCCTAGACTGAGTTTCTCCTTCTTCAGATCTAAAAATTTTGTGATGTCCATCACTGTTTGCTAAAATCTGAGTCATAATTTTCCGGGCTAAGGCACGTGGCACTGTAGACTGAGTTTCTCCTTTTTTAGATCTAAAAATTCTAAGATGTCAATCACTATCTACTCTGTGTTTGCCCGAGTAGTCTTTTGCTGAAACTCCTAGATCTAACCTACACAAATGAAAATAAGGTAAATGTTGTGTTGTATATGGGATTACCTAATTCAAACCCCAACTTTAGTATTTCTACCTCCACTTACAATGGTTGATGATGATCAAGAGAGCATACCCTAGGTCGGATAGAGGCTAAAACAACAATGATTGACTGAAATTGATGAATGGTAAATGAGTATTACCTTGATGCGAAAACCCTTAAAGAAGAGATGCCACACATGGTTGATTGATGGATGCCTTGATTTCTTGATGGACCTACAAAATTTTAGCTCACATATACAAGGGATTGTTGTAGCATATCATGTAGAGGATAACTCAATACTTCTCCATAATTGCCTTCTAATTGATCTCCCATTCATAAATTGTCTCCTTCTAGAATGCTCAAAATGAGAGGAAAACATGCTTATATATGTATTTTAATTAATCCTTTTGGGTAGGGGCTGACCTCGGGTCATTTTCAAGTCATAAAAGCCCACCAATCAAAATTTCAAACATTCAAAAAAATTATTTTTGGTCTAGGGCACCCAACACCCTAGACTGGTACTTTTTGGCCCAAAATTGTTGGGATAATGGCGATTTAAATATATTTTATTGATCTGGCCTTGAAATAAGTAAATTATCATTATAGTTAATGCTATAAGAAAAATAGGGTGTCAAGATAGTGTAAAATTGTCAAGGGTGAAATTTTTTGATGCTACACCTACTTATCCCTCTTATGACACTTGTTATAAGCCCAAGCCTCAATCTAAACCCTAATCCTCAATCAATATCAACCGTTCATTAACCAATGCATCTTGGCTCTTGATTTTCCTCTTAGAAAATCTATAAATGAGAGGCCTCTCATCCCATTTGAGAATTCACTCTTATCATAGCCTTATGCTACTCCATTTTTTATCTAATCCATATTCATCCTAACCATTATGTTTTCTATTTGATCTCTCATCATCTCAATCCTACCATCATGTTGCTAGTTTCATAAGCAACCACATTCCAATCCATCAACACATCAAAAGAGAACATCAAGAGAGTATTGGGTGAGCTCTTCTTCAAGCTCAATCCAAGGAGAAAGAAGAGAAACAAGGTAAAAAGGTTTCATTTGCATGCATTTGAATTCTTTATTTACCCTTGTTTGTTTTCTTATCTTCACTTTCATACCATTCCTTTAAACATATACTCTTTAAAAGGCCGACAACTTTGGGTATAAGTGACATTGTTGTTCAAGTAGTTTTAAGACTATATGTAGCAGGCATAGGTAATTTACATATAGCACACTAGTACTTCTTTGAGCATCTACAATGTTATTGGAATTATGAAGGCTTGACTACTCTACCCTACTCTTTTTTGTCTATATGTTGAATGTTTATTCATTTTTTTTTTCTAGAGGATCTTCTTAGTATTGACGGGTCATTGTAAGGTATACTTAATCAATTATTGTTGTTTGTTGATGATTTTTTTTATCTCCTCAAGAGCTAGTTTATAGGCTTAGCTAGATAAATTGGATCTTTTTTTAATAGAAAAAAGCTACAAGTTAACTTTACAAAAACTATCATTACAATTTTCTCTCATAAAAGATACCAATCTCAATCATTTACACTTTAAGGTGAGATAGTCCCATGGAGATCTTCTTATGCATTTATTAATGTCATATTTAAATAGATAATAATTTTTTAATCTTCTTATCACACAACCATTTTTAAAGCCTATAATTCTTGGAACCAATAAAAAAAATTATTTTTAACTTTAGTCTTAGGATACATATACAAGGTTAGATATTTTATACACTCTCATTTTGACAACTATTCTTTATTTCTTTTAGGTTTGAGAATATTCTCTTAATGGAATCAAGTTCTTAGAACAATCATATTTTTTATTCATTTAGAGGATTATTTCATGTAAAAATATAGTCCCTTAGTTTATCAAGTCCAAGCTAAATTTGATGTCTAGTCACCAATTTAGACATTATTTTTGGGATTATTTGACTATTTGCATAAAATATGAGATTTTTTAGAGTTATTTGATGGGAACCTCAAGGTATTCTTATTATGAATAATTATCCTCTTTGGAGCTCTTCAAATAGGAGAAAATGTTGGTTAACTAGTGCGAGATCTCTTCTATAGACTATTGGTATATCTATCAATAATCTTCCACCCTTCATGTTTTCTTGAAGGCACAAAACTCAAAGTGGGTTAAAAATAGATTAAAAATACAATTAAGAGGATATTTAAAAGGCGTGTATATCTAACATACTTGGAATTATCAACTTATACCATTGAATCTAAAACTATATCATTATGGATCTAGACTTCTTTAAATATGTAATGGAGACATTATCCTTCCAAACTATCTTTGAAACCATTGGTCTTATGGACTTGGAGTTTCCCTTAGATAGATGCATGCCAATTTCCATCAATTGATGATTAGGATAGATCACCACATTCCAAGAGGAATGAATATGCCACTTTTTCTTTTAGGAGGAAAGAATTGATAATCACTTTATTTTAGATAAAGTTACAAAGAAAATAAAGACAATTAATATAACGCAATGTAGTAATTTACATGGGAAACCTTTACGAGGAAAACCCCAAACCCCAAAGAAAATCAATATATTATTTATTAAATAATGGTTACAATACAATTGCAAAGTCTAAGTCTTTATTAGGATAGATCACCACATTCTACAAGAGGAATGAATATTTCAACTTTTCATTTAGGAGGCAATAATTGAGAATGATTTTATTTAAGGTAAAGTTAGAAGAAAAATAAGCACAAAAGTAATAACCATAATGTAGTAATTTACATCCAGGAAAAAACTTTTACAAGGAAAACCTCACACTCCAAAGAAAATTAATGTATTATTTAGTAAATAGTGGTTACAATACACTTTCAAAGTTTTTAAGTCTTTATAGGAGTATCACCAACAAGGGATATAGAGAAATTCTAGTACCACAAAACTCGTTATGAAACCTCCATCTCAAGAATACAATAAATAGGAGAAGCAATACATTAGACTATCAAAAGGAAATTAAGAAACCATGAGATAAAACCACCCAAAATATCCCTAGTTAAAAGTTCAATGTCCAAATCCCAATATGAGTCCATAGGCTAAAAGTAACATATTCCTTCTAGTTGCCATAAGGTCTTTATAATTCACTCACCAACTTAGGCATTCCCTTTTGGCTCCATTATCTCTATTCAAAGATGTCTTACAACATGTCAAAACATGCAGCATAAGTTGGTCAACTAGTGTAAACTCCCTCTTATAGCTCTCTTCTATGCTATAGATACTCTTACATTTTTGATATGGAAGGCCCAAATTTTAGGGGTCATCAATTTTGATTCGATAAGTTGATTGAGTCTCTTTTTAAAATATTGGAGAGTTTGAAGAGGTCCATGTTTTCATAATTGAATTGTTCTAGCTAAGGTCTCCATTGAATTTTTCGGGGCCAAAAATGACCTCTAGAGCCTTGAAAATTAGATTTATATGTTCTATAGCTTGATTTTCTTTTTTATTCTTAACACTAGGATGCAAGGTTGAGATACCTTTCCTAACACCATCTAAAGTATGACTAACACCTCAACATGCCTATTGATGCTAAGATGTCACTTGGGGGGAATTAACCTTGGTCTCCAATATGAGAAACACGTGACCCTACGTAGCTCTTGATGACAACCTATTTGACAACTCATCATTTTATTGTTGCTAGTAATTCAATAACAAAATAATTTTGATTGTCCAAGTACATAACCACCTATCATATCTAATGAAGCAAATGCATAAAACTTCCTTTTGACCAAAATAACATATCCTATTTATCATAAAACACACTTCTAATTGTAATTATATTCATCTTTGAAGAAGTATTTCAAAAAAATAACACATACAAAATATGAAAATAGAATCACTTTATAAATTTATTTAGTTTGATCTATTATATTCTATATCTACAACACAATCTTATTTCTTAGTATGCAAGATATGGTGATAATTTAATATTGCTTCTTACAAAACAACACTTTTACTTTGTTTCAAGATATATATTTTTAAATGTCTAAGAGACAATACAAGGATATTTTGTAATCTTTAAGTTTAGTACTCTAGTAGTGGATTTACTCAATGAGAAAAAACAAATTTATTGTTATAAACATTTTAGTAACATAATTTTATATTATTTTATATGATGCTATTATTAGTTCCTACAATGACAAGTGTTATAACAATAGACAAACACATATTATAATTAAATGGTTTGAATAATATTTTTATATTCAAAATGTATAGTTTAACTAAACTACTAACACATAACTACATAGACTATATATTACAATAACATGAGCTATACAGTTTAACTAAACTACTAACACATAACTAGATAGACTATATATTACAATAACATGAGCTATATAGTTTAACTAAAATATTAACACATAACTAAATAGACTATATATTACAATAACATGAACTAACCACTACACAATCTTTTTTTATGACAAAAAAAACAAAAATGCTCATCAAAATACACAACCAAAATATGTCATAATATTTTAAATTTATAAATCATTACATTTAAAAAAATACACATTACATAAAATTGCCATTGATATCTACAACCAATGGAATAGAAAGTTTTTGCATGCATTATTTAACATATAATCATGACATCAAACTTATAGTTGTAGTTGATCTTGTCAATGAAGTTTGTTCACAAATTGACCGAATTTTTTTATTAGTGTGGTGGTACACTTAACAATTTAACTTTAATTTAATGTGAGAAAATTATAATACTTAATCTATATTTTTTATATAAATCAGAATAATAGTATACAAATATTCTTACAAATAATTTGAACACTTACAATTAATAAATTATATAAACTTGTCTTGAGAATGACTATAATAAACATTGACAATGTAAAAGATAAAAACAAACATTTATTATTATATATCCAAGATCAAATTTTTAAATATTTTTATATAATGTTTATATATTTTTTAAATTCATAACATTAAATTTAGCATATTGTGTTATCTATTCAGTTAAATTTGTTTAAGATGTGATTTTCAGCTCATATCTTTGAATGGTTCAGACTTTACATTCTACAAGATCTAAAACTCGCTAAATTTATCCATGACCTCATCTCTTTAGAAATTCAAATCTTTATCTTCAACAAAACTTAATGGTCAACAAATTCTTTACAAATCATTCAACTTTACTAATAGACTAAAAATAATTATTCAACTACAAACACTTCATTTACAACTATTGAATTTGGTAACAAAATCCTGCATGGCGGTTCCTAGGACTTCATGGTTAATTTTGATTCTGTTTTGGGAGTTGGCTGCGGTTGGCAATTTTTCAGGTCTGGTCTCTTTGTTCTGGCCAACTTTTTTAGGCACTCCTCTAAAATTTCTCTCTATGTTGGGCTTTCGTGCCCTCTTCCTAAATTGTTATGTATGTTAGTTTCCTCACTTTTTGGGAATGCTCTTGTAGTGTAAATCAGAACCGGAGGTTTTCTTCCAAATTTTTTCCTGCCGGTATGCTCTTTTGAACCAGGTTTGTAACATTTTTTAAGTTAATAAAATTGTTTAGTGGCTTTGCCACTTTTATAAAAAAAAATTATGAGATTAATGTCAATAGATTTCCACAATCCATGAAGATTATTGCTAAAAGTTTCTAGATTGTATCAATATTTTTGCATCAACATTTCGGATCACAAATTATGAAATATCTCTCACACATTGCCACCTAAAACATTCCAATCCCAGTAAAAATAAAATAAAATCTACTCATCCCTCTCTCCTACAAGTTACATACACGCCAACATCAACCCATTTTTTAAAGGAAATGATACAGTGTTAATGGATACGTGGAGAACTGCCTCATCGTTCATTGGTAAAACATAATCATTTTAATTTTTAATTTTTCAGAAATTCTACAAGGTATACTAACTTTTCTTCTGGCACTCCTAAATCCAGCGTTGCACAATGTCTGTAATGCCTCTATAATGGGAATGTATAGAGGATCCCCAAAAGTTTTGAAGCTCACGACAATCTGGTGGGGCCCTGGCTGTGGAGCCCAACCATCTGAAACGTTTTCTGGTTGCTCTCCACTATAGAATACCCCTCATAAGGACTCACCACCAGCAAATGCAAATGCCAATTTGTGTGTTTGTATAAGCTCCTCCCTCAGATTTACTCTGCTACCATTGTTATTCTAATGACCAGGGAGAAGTGCTGTAGTAATATCCTCATGAATTCAGCTTCACCCACTTCTCAGATTCATGTCTTGGCTGTGGATGACTGCATGATAGACCGAAAAATCATTGAAAGACTGCTCAAAATGATGTTCTTCAAAGGCAGGATAAGTGTGCTTTAATGGCTCTGGTTTTGGTATTCCTTCAATTCATTCATTGAGTGGGGTAAGCCTGATTCTGAATATGTTATGTGAAGCAGTTACTGTTGTGGAGAGCGCTGTCAGGGCATTGGAGGTGTTGGGGGTCCATGAGGATGAGCTCCCCGCTTCCGATTCTATCAATGTAAGAATAGATTTTCTAGCAGCATACCCATTTTTAACCAGACTAAGCTTAATGAAGCCATTCTCATTTGAGTTGACTAACTTTCAAGCATTCCAACCGACCTCCAATACCATTATTATGGTCATTTAACATATTCTATATTTGTGAATGCTAATGCTGTTATAGCTGTAATTCTTTGTGCAATTTAATTACAGTAATGTTATGTAAGAGGAGCTTTTCTTCAAGCCTTTGTTTCTTTTAACATCATATCTACTTGCCAGTCAGTCTGTTATCTCTTTCATCAGTCAGATGCCTGATTGACAAGGGTTAGCTGATTAGCTCTTTGCATAGTTTTTCCATCACTAGGTCTTTGTAGATTTGATGGTGCACACCACAGTTCCTTAAAGCCTGGTCACCTGGTCCGTTTGAATCCTAATCCAACTCTTGTAAGCAGCCATCTAGGTCATGTTTCTCAAACCAGAAGATGCAGTAGTACACAATCTCCAGTGAGGTAATGATGATTTTTTTCTCATTTGCATCAAATTCTTTTATTTTTCCTTATTTGCCTCTCAAATTCTTGATACAGGCATTAAATATTGTGCAAGATCTGGCAGTAAACAAACAATGTTTGCCAAGGTCCAACTAATGAAATAAACAGTCAAGGTTCTTGATTTTTCCACTTTATTTCTTGTCTGGTGGTTCGATGCCAAATTTTGGTCTTGCTTACATTTGGATCCCCCATCAATCCATGGAGATTACCCTTCCAGGACATACGCGAAATAGGCCCAATTCCCAAACATATCCAATACATCAAGGTGCCAATCTCTACAAACATGGTGTGTTCATAATGCCAATTGTATGAGTGTGGGCTTAAAAAATAGGGATTGATTCACTTGTATCGGTTCATCAGTCATGAATTTTCTTTCATTTTTCCAGAATGGCCTTATCCCTGCAAATTAATAAACTACAAAAGGAAAAACCATCCTTTACCATTGCTAAATTCCCCTTGGGGCAGCTGCACTATATTCAATCTGTTAAGTGCAATCATGCTTTGAAAATTTCTGTAATTCTTGTTTTGATCAATTTTTAAATCCTAAAATTTAGAAACTCTCTATTCATGCACCCAATTCACACCTGCACCCACAAATATTAAGAACCTTTTCCAATGGACAGAACAAGGGATATGTGATCTTATTCCCTCTCCTGGTTTCTGCTGCAGAACCTCAAGGTGAATTTGATTATCACAGACTACTGTATGCCAGGAATGAATGGTTATGATCTTCTCAAAAAAGTAAAGGTAAATATCACTCTGCACTTTCTCTTAGCTACTTCACCAGCCTCAACACTTCTATGCTGAGGTAAAGATCCTCTGTGTTCATCTTGATTGCTTCAAACTCAATTTTTCTCTTTGAAAACAATTTGTAGGAAACAGAAGGTCTTAAGGAAATACCAGTTGTGATGATGTCTTCTGAAGATGTACCCCAGCGGATTAAAAGGTAAATGGGCCGGTCCATGGGCGAACACTGATTAAATAACTGGCTTGGAAAGTGATTCAAGAATATCATTATAAAGCTGTCTTAGGATGCATAACTATTCTGTTATATCTCAATATTTAACATTTTTATATTCACAGATGTCTTGATGAAGGAGCAGAGGATTTTATAAAGAAGCCTCTGCAGATAGCAGATATTAAGAAATTGAAAAGCCATATAAAACCATCCAGGTCATTTTCTAGTTCGACCACAAGAAAGAAAGTTCCCTCTAGAAGGCTACCAGGAAAAAGTTCAGAAAGACAGCCTGGCTTGAGTGGAATAGTATTTGCTTGACTTTCAGTGATTTTCCCTTACATTTTTGAGGCCATACTACTTGTTTGTCTGTTACTGTAATTATTTCTCTTTGTAATCAAATATGAGACAGAAATTGGGAAATTCTCCAGTTTACAAAACTTTACAGAACTTTCCATTATGTCGACTCTCTTTTCTGCAAATGTTTGAAAATTTCCTTAGATTTTATGCATAGGCTTGTCTGGCTGAGGATGACCCCAGAAAACTTTAAGGAAGGATACATAAAAAATAGTTTCATACCCATGCCCTTTCCAAGCATATTTTCTCCCCTGATTTCCCCCTGTTTCAGTCTCTTCTAAACTTCTTTGCACTAGCCCAAGTAATTTAGGATTTTATCTTTCAAGATAAATAATGTTAATGCTTACTGTTCACATAGATAAGAGTGTCACCAGAAAAAGAAAAATTTGGTAAAAGATTTCTGGTTGGAAAATGATCAATGTACCTTTTGTGGGGTTGAGTTTTATACTGTCTTTTGATGCTCTTTGATTTAAGAACTGAATGAAATATCAGTGAAATTGTTGTGCGCATATTTTTGTTTATCTTTAAAATATTCAAATTATCTATCTAGCATTTTGGATGTATATTTGATCATATTTATTAATTAATTGAAATTCAGATTATCTTCAAAATATCCAGATTGTCTATCCAGTAAGTACTCTGGATACACATTTGAATATCCCAATTTCATTTAATTAATAAAGAAGATCAAATTTGCATTAAGAATGCTGAATAGAAGTTGCCCAAAATATCTATGGAGTAATAGTGAAAACCTATTTTTTGATAGAAAAGCAGAGTTTTGAAAAGACTCTAACCCTCGTTAAAAAGAAAAGTAATAGTGGAAACATATGTTATTAGAAATGAAAATCTGAGATTAAAAGTGATTATGTACAAGAAAAGTGTTAACTATTATATATATCAAAATATTTTTTATGCACTATGTTATATTTTATTTTTTTGAAATAAGTATTCATAAAATCATATGTAATTTAGCACAAAATTTGATTGCATTAATTAGTGTTTGACTTTAACTGTTAAATATGTTAAGAAAATGTAAATATAAAAAAATAATAACCAAATGCTGAATCCATTCAGAAACGGTCGTTGACAATGGGAACCAGTTGTGAGCTGTTAAGAAGCGAAATGACAGCTTCCTGTCAACCCAGGGGGGAAACCAAGCTGATTATACTTTACAGTTCATGTAATAAGTAGCTTGAATCCAGCCAATATATGCTTGGGGCACAAGATTAATCTCTGAAATTTCTTATTGTTCAAGAAGTCGCCTGGGCTTTACTAAATTGGGTCATAGAATAGGTTGGTGTCCACAATTAATAGTCTCAAATAACACTTCAATACTTCTCATGTGTCATTAACATCAAAGGCAAAGGTGCCCTAAAAAACATGGCTTGATCAGCCAACTTCAAAACTCCTAGTAGTTCAGCCCAGTAAATCAGCCATTGAGAAGTCCTTTTTATGGTAGGCATTGATGTTGAAACTCCAATTTGGCCTGTAATCAAAATTTATCCTTCCATTGAGAAGTCCATTCTATGGTAGGTATTGATGCTGAAACTTCAATTTGGCCTGTAATCAAAACCTATCTTTCTATTCGAGTGTAAATATTAATCTTTATGGTTTAATTAGTTTTCTAATCTTCATTTGTAAACAACAAAAATTTAAATGAGCTGTCTTTGAATATTTTCTTCTCATCTCATTTCCCAATCGTTTCATTCTATTAATCTTTCCTTTGCATATCATTCTCAAGCCTATAGTGTTGATCATTCTTGTGAACTTCTAAAATCTTCTCATCTCATTTCCAAACCGTTTCATTCTATTAATATTTCCTTTGCATATCATTCTCAAGCCTATAGTGTTGATCATTCTTGTGAACTTCAAAAATCTAAGTTGTCAAAACAGCCAAAAGCAATTTGTAGTGAATCCTATAATGTTCAAATTTGTTCTCATTGTAGTCAACTTCAAGAATCTAAGTTGTCAAAATAGTCAAGCAATTTGTAGTGAATCCAATAATGTTCAAATTTGTTCTCATTGTAGACATAAATATCATATTTCTAGTAATTACTTTGATCTACACCATTGTACATCATGTGGTCAACGTACTCATTGAGTCAAACATTGTTGTCTACAAAATTCACCTCCAAAATCTATGAGATGTATGTATTTTGGTTGGATGGATCATTCTAAATGGAGATCTGAGGTTCATTTATTGACCAAATCTAATACAATAGTTCAGTTTATTATTGATGATAAACATTTGTCTACACATGATAGTGATATTTTTGTCCATCCTAACTCTTCTAATGATAATGAATTCAATCTGTAGATATTGTTGAGCCTACAATGACTAGTGTTAATGTTGATATTGATACTTTTGAAATGTCCCTTGGTATATTTAATAAGCAACCACTTGCTAAAAGGATTGTGGAAAAATTAAATGGTTTTTATACAAGCTATCAAATGATTAATAAGCAATGTACTTATTTTGAGTATGTTGGATATGTAACTTATGATGATGTTTTGATTAGGTAAATTTGGGAAAAGGGCTCAGACCCATTACAAAAACAGTCATAAAGGCAAGTAGGATGAGTCTCACCAACAGTGATACTAAGAAAACCAAACAAAGACCAACAATACTTTTGACTAGAGCATAGAATTGGAAAGAAGCAAGAAACAAGGGTCTCAACCCTAAACAATTGAATTATCACTCATGACTCAAGAAAGAGTATGGGAACAAGTAGAAGAAAGACCTTTCCTCCTATGTGCAACAATCCAAGCAATGCAATCATCCAAGTTTCCACTGCAAGGGGAAACAAGAGGTGACACCCCCAAGGGAGGTCCATTAGCACACAAATGAGAAATATAAGGACAACAAGGTGAAAGGAAATCATCATCCATAAGAGAAGTTTGAAGCTAAGTTGAATCAATTGGAAAAACGGGTTGGGAGTACGTAACAAGAGGAACCCCAGTAGGGTCCCCAAGACACGACAAAGACACATCATAAGAAAGATGCTCAATATTAACCTGAGAGGAGTTATTTGTCGAAGAGTCAAGAGCCTGAACAGTCAAGTGATCAGCATTAGCATTCCTCCACCAAGTAACAGAGCCTTTGCATCACAAGAGAGAGCAATTTGAAGCCAAGTGACCAGTTGTGAAGCAATGACGACATCTAAAAGAGAGACCCTCATAATCAAGCAGTTGAGTCCAAGGCCTATCCCCAACCATCAAAATCACATCCTCATGAAGAGGCATGGAGATATCAATATCCACCAGAATCTGAGCAAAGGTAGAGTACCCCATGATGGAAGTGGAATCATCAACCTTCAAGAAGCGACCACTAGAGTTGTCAATGGCCTTATAAAAAGAGTCCTCCCAAAGCTAGAGGGGAAGATTCGAAAGTCTAACCCACATTGGATGCGCATTGAGTGGTTTGATAAGGGAGTTAAAGCAAGTTATCTAGGGTTTGAATGAGAGAGATGTTCCCCCCAAGCACATAGCAAACCCAACACCAAATTTCTATCCTCAAAAGAGGCAAAGGAAGCAATGAAAGACCTTTAGCACAAAGGAAGAGCTCAATCTTACTAGGCATGAGGGGCCTCCAAGAGGCCAAAACTTAGTTGTGCAAGTCAAGAAGAGAAGTCTATAGGTTGAAGAATCGACACACCAAACCTCTATGTTGGTAGAAACCCTTATTTTCAATCACATTTGAACCACAAACCACCATTGGGGATGGCTTGACACATAAAAGAAGGTGGTTCACTCGCAGAGGGTGAGCAAGGCCATACTTGGCTACTTGAACAAAGCTATGAGCCTCCACAGAAGTAGCAGGCACCAAAGGAGGGGTAGGGCCAACAAAGCCTACGTCCATAACACCAAAATCAGCCCTAGGCACATACACCAACCAAGGATGATAACATCCCTCAACAAAGGGCCAAGGGCATCAAAACCAATGAAAGACCTAGACACATGTTTTATTGTTGCTAATAATTCAATAACAAAATAATTTTGAATGTCCTTATCGTATTGATTTTACTTGATGAGTATTGGTGTCTATTGTGAGCCATATATGCTATAATTGGTTGGATGCAAATGTGGTGACTAACATATTTCAATGATTGAAATGTAGTTGTCTTAGAAAATTGATAGAGGACTAATAGCCATGAGTGCATATTTATATTGACCAATACAAATTGGTCATTTTTTCGGATCATTACATATTGCAACATTACAAATCTAGAGCAACTACATTGATGCTTGGATATTTCATATTCACCATTTTGAGAGATGGTTAGTGAAAGAAATTGAGTCATCATATTTGAGGATATATTATATGTACTTTCAAACCTAATGAAATTTGACAACCAAGACTAAAAATAGTTTAACTTGGCTCTTCAAAAAATGAACAAAACAAGTCCAACAATATAAAAGTGGACAAAACAAGTCCAAACAACAATTTGAGACCTATCAAGATAGCATGCTCAATCAAAACAACAACTTGAGATCTATGAAGGCAACAAGCTTAGTCCAAACAAAAATTTGAGACTTGTCAAGGCAACACGTTCAATCCAATCAGGAACATAATACAAGTCTACAAATGGAATCAATAAAATGGTAGACTTAGAACCCATTTCTTTGAAAGCAACTTCATATTAGTTAATGGATATCCTAACTCAAGTTCTTGGCTAAAAGAAGTTTGGGTAGTTTAGAGGACTTCTTGTTTTAATGATAACCCCTTTAGATTAAGGGGAACTATAAATATTAATCTTATAGATGAATTAGTTTAACATGTACTCAGTTTTAAGTTTAGGTAATTTTCCTTTATATGATAGTCAAATTGTTCCTCATTGCCTATAAATAAGAATGTAAATATTCATGTGTAAACAACAACAATGTATATGAGCTTTCATTGAATAATTTTTCTTGTCTTATTTCCTATCAATTTCATTCTCTCAACCTTTCCTTTGCATTTCATCCCCTAACCTACACACACAAATAGAGGAGATGCAAACCATTTTTATTACTTCAAGCTTTGATTCATGCTAAAACGTTAATTTTTCAAGTACACTATTTGAAACATAAAGGTGGAAAATCCAAATTCATTATAGTTGAGGCACAAATATTCTTATTAAATGTTATTGAAGATTTTTTCATATTGAAATCTAATTATCATTGCACATATTATTTTGTATTTTATCTTATTGAAATGTAACATTGAATAACATTGAAAGCGGCAAAGCCAAGTTCATCTATCTAAAAATTAGTAGTTTGATCTTATATGAACTTCTCATATGTAGGTCAAACATAAAAAGGCAAAGCCAAATTCATTATAGTTGAGACACAAACATTCTTATTCAATGTCATTGAAATGTACCCAAATATAATTACAAAAAATTCTTCATAATATTAATATAGTTTTTTGAAGATTTTATAAAAAGGACATATACATATATATACAAAGAGAACAAATAGACACATTTTAAGTTAGTCTTTTAAGAAATATCTAATAAATCATTAAGCATTCATAAGCACAACATCCCTCTTTATATGAAAATGAATAAACGTTTTTAATATGTGTAAAGGTTAAAATTAGAAAGAAAAAAAATCAAATAATTAAAGTTATTATATCATAAAGTTTAAATGATGTTTTATTAGAATTTAATTATTTAATTTTTAAATCACATTCAATCTATATTTTATGAGTAGTGGTTCACAAGAATCTCTCATTTGTAAGATTCAACTCCTTAACTTTTGAGTCAAACTTGTTGACCCATATTTTGTGAGTAGTGGTTTACATGAATCAATCTCTCATGATCATTCAAATTCATTGACCCATATTTTATAAGAAGTAGTTCATAAGAACTAATCTCTTTCAATATCATTTAAATTTATTAACCCATATTTTATGAGAAGTTGTTCACAAAAACCCATTTCTTATTATCATATCTTAAAAGAAGTAGTCCACAAGAATCATGATAATGATAGATAGATTTACAAACAGTAATTCACAAAAATCATGATCATGAAAGATAGAATTATGAACAATAAATCACAATAATCATTATCATGAGAAATAGATTCATGAACAATAATCACAAAAATCATGATCATTCAAGAGATAGATTTAGGAACAATAAATAACAAGAATCATGATCATGAAAAATAGATTCAAGAACAATAATTCACAAGAATTATAATCATTAAGAATAACAAAGATCATGATCATGAAAGATAGAATTATGAGCAATAAATCACAAGAATCATGATCATGAGAAATAAATTTACGAGCAATAATTCACAAAAATCATGATCATTCAAGAGATAGATTTATGAACAATAAATACAAGAATCATGATCATATAAAATAGATTTATGAACAATAATTCACAAACCCCTACTCATAAAACACGAACCAATAGAACTTTTGTTTAAATCAATCAAATTGTCCATGGAAAGGACAGATGCCTGGTGCTTCTCAGCATTGCTCTATTTGCAAAAGGTTATTCATTGTACACTCAAACCATTGCTATTTTTCAGAAAGATTATTCACATTGCTATATTTTCAAAAGATTATTCATAGTACACTCCACCAAAACTGATGTTCATATAAAAATATTCACAGAGTACTGGATATATCCATACAAAAGCATAGATTATTATCAATTTTGGCAAAAAGATTTACCTGTTCCAAAGTTAGAATGCAGCCTGCATCATTTGGACCCATGATTGGTGAGAAGTATGAATTTAAAAAGCAGTCTGTATGTTAAAAAATATATTGTAAACATCAACAGGTCTGGGAATCCAGATGAAAGGTCATATGTGGAAGAAAAAGACAATAGTTTGAAAAAGCAAATATATCGTAAATATTGATGTGGGATCATGTGTTGAAGATACGAATATATTCTGTACAATAAAAAAATCTGCAGGACGGCCATGTCTGCAAGTCACGACGAGTAAGATACGACGTTAATGGATATTGTATATTGACCGAAAGAGATCCAAAATTCTCATGTACTGTCAGTAATAGACAATTAGCCAAGTATTTTGTTTTACAGATCAGATTCTAAGGCTATGATTTTCATTTTCTGAATACTTAATTTTTTCAAATATGCTCCTTGATTGAATGATTATGCCCTTTGACGTTACACACAATTTCCAAAGCCTCTCAAAGTGGGAATAGATGTGGATTTCGTTTTTGTATATTGCTGTAGAGATATGTGACTAAGAAATTCACATTAGCTTGTTGGATCCATCATCCAAAGGGGGTCCATCCCCCATCAATGTGTTGCTTCCACTATATAATGGTCGGCCATGTTGTGTAAGGCAGCAATTATTGTCTGCTAAGTGGCCACCACCATATTCAAAGTTCTAATATATTGCAATGGCATGCACATTTATATATTTGAAAAGGAGCTTTCCTCAAGGTTAATCTATGGTTAATCCATATATATAAGGTTTCATTAGGATTAATCTATGGTTTATATATATATTACTTGAAATAAGTTGATTTTTTGGGTTTGGGTTCCGTCAAGCTACATTGACAAATAAAGTACTTTGACGAGACCCAGATTTATGATTGGAGCTTTTCCATTCAAGTGCTTCCCAATCCAGTAGGAACGAACAATTCAATCTATTTACGTATTAGGTCTAGTGTCTTCTACCTAAGAATAGTAGGGCCCACCCACCCCTCAAATATATTATTGATTTAAGTTAGCGAAATTAAATGTGGAGGAGGATACTTAGTTCAATAATTGAAGAATGATATTAAATGAATAAGATTTTGATATTTGTCCGGTGTTAGAATTGAAAACAATGTTTTTTTGTTAGTGAGTTGCTTGAGATTCTATACTAGATCTCTGTCTTATCAAAGGATTAGTTCACGGGTCTTTGATGAATTTGTGGTTGAATTTTATGTGTTCTTTGAACTCATATTGGCTATCAATTTGATCATGTCCTTCAAAGTTTCTTAATATGTAGCCTTTTGCTTTGCCTTTTCTAAAGTTTTGAGGATTGGCAATATTGATAAATGCCTTTGATAGGTTGTTATACGATCAAGTTGTGAGGGAATTTTTCCTTGATCAATCCCTTGAAATTGAACTCCATTCAAAACAACAAATAATTTCCTAAGTATGCAAATTATTTACTCTTTTTAGTGCAACAAATTGGAGTGTTTTAATATTGATTGCTTTCTAGAATGCCAATGATTGTCTTATTTAGTGAATAGAATGAATTATTTTAAACAATAGTGCAATGGCGTCAACTCACACCAAAAGTGTGTATATTCAGCTCAAGGTAGAAAGGTGAAGGGGACTAATTAGTCAAATTTTTATTTTTATTTTTAAATTGGAAAGAAACAAGCTTGTGACTATAGGGTCACCCCCATGATTGTAGACTTGTTTGAGAATAGAATCATGGTCAAATCTAGGTGGAAAACAACTAGAAAAGCTAGGAGCATAGATAAGTGTGATAAATAGGAAAATAAGATGGATGTATAAGAGTGTGTATGCAAATGGATAGGGTAGGGCTCAGTGTATAAGGACATATGTATGTGTAAATAGATAAAAAGGCTAGGGGATTGAACCCAACTTCTCACAAGATTATGTCATTTATTTCTATATACATATATTAAGACATTACCTCAAAATAAACACAAAACTAAATGAGAAATGACATGAGTATGCAAAATTACACCATTACATTTTGTCCACACTTTGAGGTGCATGTGAATCCTAAAATTCTATATTGTATCTCAAAGTATGCAACATTCATTAAAATGAATGTAAAGTAAATATTTAGACACTTATTGGATATCACCATGTAGTCCATGTAAAGTAATGGACCCTACAAGGAGATGATCATGTGTGTTCACTTTCTATGTACGCATATTTCATGAGACAAGTCTCCATAAGCACTTCTATAGAAGTTATTTGTATATCTACACATAGGAAAATTAGTGATAGGACATGTGATCACCCTATTCATTGTATTCATAAGATATAAGAAGTTGTTGGAAGAGTGAAAATAATACATTAAAGTAAAATGTAATCTAAGCATGCAAACATATATTCATGTAAGTATATGAGTATCTAATCTTGGAATCATTTAAGAATCAAATCATAGAGTAGTGGAAACATAAGCAATAAGTGTGCACATGAACTAGATATATTATCAAGGAAGCAATGTTGTGCATCCCTCAATAGTTATGAAACCCTCAATGTGGCCCTCAATGACCAAAAATACTCATGTAGGTATAAAAGGCACTGTGATAGGTATATACCCCAACAATGGTGTCCAAAAGAACACATACAAAAAAAGTCAATAAGGCAATGGATCCCTAGTGGTAATAGAAACGGTTTGGAACCACAGTTATATGCAAGGACCTAAAATAAGGCATAAATACATGATTAGAGGCAAGGGCCTTTAACTAGATATGAAATTAAAACGAAGAGATGGAAAGTCCTCGAGGTATAGCAATAGAATGCATAATTTGGAAAAACAAAAATAGAAAGAAGGAACACTTAGCAGAATTCCCCCATGTAAAGGTGTAACATATATGTTAGTGAATGAATTGGCCTCTTTAAAATAAATCATAACTTTGACTCTAATTTTCCCTCAACGCACTAGATCCAATCTCTAATAGCTCTGAAAATATCACAATTGCATTTGCGACTTTCCTCTGAATTAAAGAGGTACATCTCCCTCATATGATCTATCTAATAATATGGTGGCTTTTAACTAGAAAGTGATAAGGTGAAAAACACTAGTTTATAAAAATGACACTAATGTGGAAGAAATCTTAGAAAGCCATAAATCAACAACGCATAGATTGAAACAACTTATGACTGTCAAATCAAGAAAATGGAAATTATACTACAATAAATGGATGCAATAAAGTATATTTCACACAAAAAATATGCCTCTATTACACGTTTGACACATAAATCGATACGCTAAACACCACATTTGAATTCATTACACCCATATTACAAACTATTGCAATATAAATCCGACATAAATGAAAAGTGTTCCTTCTCGAAATACAACACAATGTATCTATGGAGATCGGGCCCTCTATCCGTCTCCTTCATCCTAGATATAGCCATGAATTTTCCTTCCAAAATGGTTACCAAAATCGTTACTAAAATTAGTGATGCTTCTTGTCATCTGACCGTCTTCTTGAGAATGACTAAGAGAATATGATCGGCCGAAATAATTAAACTTACGAATGAAAAGATGTTAGGCAAGAAAACTTGATCTTGTTTCACACCAACAGTCACCAAATGATGTATCCCACAACCATGCAATTAATGAAGGTTTAAGGAGATACAATATGATTGCACATGTATGTTATCTAGTAGGGAATGTAATTTAAAACTAGTTCAAATCAGCCATTAATTCAAACCAAGTTGTTGTCTCATCAAATCTAAGAGAGATAGCTCAAATGTCTAACCAATCGTCTATAAATTCAACCAGTGCCACCACACTTCGTCATTTAGAAGCATCCAATATGGCGAGCACCTAGAGTGATGGAGTATCAACGAATGATTTCATCCTTTTGGAGGAGATCAAATGCAGTTCTTTGTTTAGGCATCTGTTTGACCAACTAAAGGAAGCTTTTGTCATATAGAGTGAGGTAAAAGAGGAAGTGCTTTGTATCATTCGAGGCAAACAACTTTTGAGCCAAGTGCACGTGCATAACACTACCATGCTAGAGTGTTTTGTGTATACAGTTATCAGGACCTCTGGTCACCATGACTGGGGTATGAGAGCATCTAAGCGTTTGGTGAGGCCAAAGTTTCATCACTGTGTCAACATAGCCATTGTTAGGCTCAGTCACTATCCAATAAGTGGGTTGGTGGGTGACACCATTTGCATAGCATCAGCTCTTTAGAATGAGGTTGTGGAAGAAGTTGTGACCCTTCTTCACAGAGGGTTCGTGAGGAATGACATGGGGGTCTTCGCCCAGTTTTGCAGTCGTATGACAATCTATTGTCTCCCGCTCAAATTGAACACCTTCAGACTCTGATAAAGGGTGTTCGAGTGTTGATGTTCACCCTTTGCATTTGAAAAAGAAACCCTTTTTTTGCTATCAATATCAACTTTTTGTAGTTGAATCGATAAATTTTGTAATGCCACTATGATGTATGTATATATATATGAATAAAAATATACCCGTTTGATATCATAGTGTTCTTGTATGAATGATTTCTTTTGATTTTGTTCATTCAAATTCAATGGCATTGATTTCTTTTTCCTATATAACTACATTTTTCATTCAAATATGCATTCACTATTATTTTATTATTCTTCTGAAAAATGTCTTCTAGCAGTAGGGCGGGTAGCTCGCAGAACTTAGTAAGACATCGTGCAAGTTTCAAACGCTTCTCAAAATCTTGCCGAAAAATAGAGCTTGTGAAACAAGCCACTCAGTGATCTTTTGACAAGTTTGAGAACCTATAGTATGGAACGTCTAAGATAAGTAAGGCTTAAATGGGCGACAAGTTACAACAATACATTAAAACACCGCCCAGATTAAAAAAATAATAAAGAAGCGGTAAAGCAGGAAGTTAGCAAAATTAGTGAAAACCCCGCCCAGGTTTACAACATACAGTGAAACACTGCTTGGTCTAAACTTGTGCAAAAATTTGACTAAGAAAAAGGGAAAGCAGGGTGGCGTTAAGGAGGGTACCAAAATTAAGAGTAACAGTGGCTCTAACTGGGGACAAGGACTGCAAAGGATGTAGAAGAACCCAAAAAGCGACTAGTCCTATCCATTGGGCACAGAGTCAAAATGAGGAAATAAAAACTCAACAACAACAAACAAACACACCAAAAGTGCGACTATTTGCAGGGAAGGAATAACCTACCAGAAACAAAAGGTAAGAAAGGGCTTACACGAAACCATTGACAGGCATAGAGAAGAATGACCCATCCTTGAATAGGCCTGACTTTGTATAAAGCTTCAAGAGAAAATCTAGAAGTAAGATCACCCAAACACAAATGTAGAGAGTGAAGAAATTGTCGTCAAGAAAACCTCCAAAAATCCATTTGTCATCATAGATCTCTTTTTGCTGCAAGAAAGTCTGCACTAGACCATCTTTTCTCATCCACTTCTCTTCACTAGGCTCCATTGATTCATATTCCTCCAACCCTTACAACGAATCCCATGCTTCAACTTCCTCTCTGACACTATGTTTCCCAAATTCGTAGACCAGTAACTCTACACCATTGCTTTGCTTTTCGGTAGCAATAACAGAAACCTTCTCATCCATCAATAAGCAATATTCCCCTCCTATTTCTAACATAGATTGATTAATTGGATCAATGAATAGAAGATTATCATACATTTCAAATTCATCAAAGACAAAGAAGGGGGTTAGAGTTGATTGGCCACTTTATCCCATCTTGAGAAGTATCATATGTGAAGTCTTCATTGTTTTCCATATTAAAGCAAGGAGTTTTGTCAGCAACTTCCTCAAAAATGAAATTTTTATATTTTGGAGCAAGAAAGGAATCTGGCATTGGATCATTTATACTAGCATCAAGAGAGAAAGACTTATTCTAGAAATGGAAAGGAGAGGTAACCTGAGACACAAAAAATGGCTTCTTTTGTGGTGAATTATCTTATTCATCTCTGGACAAATTGAGATCATCTTCAACTTCAGTCAAGACATTCAAACTGAAAGATTGAGCATTACAGTGTTGACTTTATTTTTTTAAACCATTACATGCTACCAAAAACTATCAGGTTGATATATTCAGTGATCAGATGAGAAAGTTTCATCACCTTAGGAGATTTGAGATGAGGATTAATAGCTAACTTGTGATCAATTTCAAACTTCTTAATATTATCAAATTTCCACTCTCCCACAGCTATAAAATCATCCTTGATACTTATCACTTTTGATTGAGATTTTTTGATCCCTTGGACTCTATCTCTTTTAAGGATCAATTGAATATCTAGATCCAGAGCATAAATGAATATGTGAAACTAAATTTCCTCACTTGGCCTTTCAGGAGCAGGAATTCGTTGAAGTGATCTATTGAAGCGGTACACAAAATCTCTCATTGTCTCAGCTTTATCTTTTATAATCTGAAAAAATTGTCATAAGATGGCCACAATATTAGCTAGAGCTTTATAGCGCTGAAGAAACTTTTCTCTTAAGATATTACATCCCATGATGCACCCCTTTTCAAGTCCCCTAAACCTTTCAACCGCTTTATCGATTAAATTGTCAACAAAAATTCTCACAAAAACATCTTCGTCTTGGATGCCCGGGATCCCACTTATTGTGGTCATAGCTAGGATGTGTTCTTCAGGGTCTTGTGTGTTTTCACCAAAGAATTTAGGAATTTTTTTTTGGAAGCAGTAGGCAGGTCATGATATTGTGACAAGGCAAGGGGGCCAATTTGGTTACACTAAAGATTCGAGGCCATAGATGATCAGAGTCGCCAACTCATGAAGGAGTAAGGATAGGGAAAACCCCTAAATTAATTTCTAGGTGGCAGCCGAGGAGGAGGTGGGTCCCGAGGGTGGTGGAGAGGTTGATTGGGATGAGGATTAGGATGGCAGGAAGGATTGTCATAGTATACAAACACCAATCTTGGAGGGTGTTCAACTACTGGCTCAGGTGGGCGTTGGGCCCACTCTTCTTCTTCTTCCAAGGAAATATTTTCTCACATATAATCCAGTGTGCTCCTTCTATATCTCCAAGCAAGCATGTTTAACTACAAAATAATGTCTTCTTGCTCTGCCTGCATCCAATCCAAATCATGCTACAATACAGGAAATACATTGTTATGAGGGAGTACCATCTTGTCAATATTATAATTTCTTTCCCCAGCGGAGTCACCAAAATTTTGTTAGCGAATGAATTGGCCTTTTTAAAATAAATGATAACTTTGACTCGAATTTTCCCTCAATGCACTAGAGCCAATCGCTAATAGCTTTGTAATGTCATAATTGCATTTGTAACTTTCCTCTGAATTAAAGACATATAGCTCCCTCGTATGATCTATCTAATAATATGGTAGATTTTAACCAGAAAGCGATGAGGTGACAGACACTAGTTCATAAAAATGACACTAATGTGGAAGAAATCTCAGAAAGCCATAAATCAACAACACATAGATTGAAACAACTTATGACTTTCAAATCAGGAAAATAGAATTATACTGCAATAAATGGATGCAATAAAGTATATTTCACATAGAAAATATGCCTCTATTACATGTCTAATCTCCATAGATACATTGTGTTATATTTTGAGAAGGAACACTTTTCATTTATGTCATATTTATATTGCAATAATTTGTGTGTTATGAATTCAAATGTGGTGTTTAGTGTATCGATCTATATGTCAAACATGTAATAGAGGCATATTTTTTGTGTGAAATATACTTTATTGCATCCATTTATTACAGTATAATTTCTATTTTCCTGATTTGAAAGTCATAAGTCGTTTCAATTTGTGTGTTGTTGATTTATGGCTTTTTGATATTTCTTCCACATTAGTGTCATTTTTATGAACTATTGTTTGCCACCTTATCACTTTCTAGTTAAAAAATTTACCATATTATTAAATAGATCATACGAGGGAGTTGTACCTCTTTAATTCGGACGAAAGTTGCAAATGCAATTGCGACATTTCCAGAGTTGTTAGCGATTGGCTCTGGTGCATTGAAGACAAATTAGAGTCAAAGTTATCATTTATTTTAAAGAGGCCAATTCATTCGCTAACAATATAGAAAAAGGGAAGTATGATTCCCTCTACATATAAATGCTAAATATGTGGCAATAGGATCACATAAGACATGAAGGGAAAAACATGATGCCCCCTAAGAGTAATGAATTTGATAAATTAAACTTAATGTGTCATGGGGGAAGTCATAATATTGCCTTGAAATAAATATGGCTCTATAAGTGGAGTATGACAATGTAACAGTCTAGAAGAATGACATGGTAATATAAATGCAACAAGTAACTCTAGGGAGTAAGATGTGTCAATGTATAGGCTCAATATATGGAGATCTCAGAAGCAAGATGTATCAAATGTAAGACCAAATTAGAGAATCTAATAAGCATAATTTAATGTAAGCTCTAGGAAGAATGATAAACCAATGTTTAACAATGATTGATCATGAGCACAAGGAAGAAAAGGTAATGGATAAATGGAAAGTAGATAAACAAAAGAAAATAGGCAACCCAATTGAGGGAAATAAGAACAAAAACATAAGAAAAAAGATAAAAAGGAAAACGAACAATGCCCCTCACATGGGGGAGGGAAATATGTGGAATAAATATGGAAGGTGAAATGGGTATAAAAGTCACAACAAAAAATATATGATAACAATATAAGGTAGAAAAGGGAAAAAGTAACCAAGGTATGAAATAGAAAAATCAATAAAGTCTAACCCATAAGTATATATGAATATATGTTATAGTGGTGCTAATAAATAATTGAACATCACATTTCAAGTAATTACCACCTTGGATACCCTCATTATAGGCTCATTAATCATTAGATCATCATTATTTCAAAAATTGTTATTTAGTTTGTATTCCTTTTGTTTTATTTTTCTTTTCTTTACTCACTTTTTCAATGAGATATTTGATATCTCTTTTTTTTAAAATAATTTTAGTAAAGGAGAGTTAAATACAAATAAACCAAATATATTTTTAGATAACTATAGCTATCGTAACAATCAATAGGAGAGGAACCGACTAGGGTTTCCTACAATAACACCCAACATAACACTAAAAACCCTTAAGCTTTGACCAAGATGCACCTTCTCCACAACCAAAAAGCTTAATTTATTTCACCTAATAATCATTGGTGAGCTAAAGAATTCATCAAGATTTATCTTGGGCCAACTCTCTCCAATCCATAATATTACATTTACCTCTCTTTAAAAGCCCATTTAGCTAAACAATCATACACCTTATTCCATTATCTAGGAGTATGAACAAAATAAATTGAATCAAAGTTTGTGGGTAGATGAAGAAGCTACTTCACCACCAAAGACCAATTTGAGGACTCCTGCATATTCCTTTTATCCAATAGGGAAACTAGCATCATATAATCCATTTCATATGTAAACTTTCCCCATCCCATCACACAATCTCTCTCCAAAACCATAAGAATGGCCCAAACCTCTATCTAATTAATAGAGTGAAATCCCATATAAGGAGAGAAGAATAAATGAATTTATTCTTCACTATCATGACCAACTTTTCCAAACCCCACAACACTCGAGTTTCCCATAGTGGAGCCCATAGTATTAATTTTAAAAAATCTCTAGGAGGAGGGGACCACTTTCTTGACATATTCACCTCCATGATGATGACATTCTATGGCCAAGCTGAGCTTGTGAGGCAACAAAAGGGGATAAATCCAAGAGGTTTCCTAATTACACATAAGAAGAAGTAAATCTAGATTGAATTTAGCCTCAATAGTCTCTTTGAGCACACACTTGATCTTATGCTTAATGGATGCAACATTGGGTATTCATTTTATTACCTATTACTTCTTTCTTTCTTTTTAACTTATGGTTGTGGTGGCATTATACTTTTTTATTCACAACTCCTTGCTTTGTTTTTCATGTAGTCTTTTTAATATTTTGTATTAAACTCAATGATTCATGTTAAATTTTTACCTCATCTTTTTGTAATCATTTATAACTGATATAGATGTATTTTCTACAAACCATGTGTATCTTCTCTCATAAGGTACTCTAATACTGAAAGTTGCACACCCTTACAATTTCACATCATATTTTGTGCTCACTTTGGCCTCTGTCTATGTGAATTATCTTAAATTCAAGATGTTAGCACTTTGGTACTATATTTTTCCTATTTATGTGATGAATTGTGGCTCTCTAGGATTTCTAAATTTGAAAAAATTTAGACACAATTACACCATACTGATGTCCATGTGATGCACTAGAGTCCCACAAAAATTCATGATTCTAGTGGAATTTTAAGTGTTACTCTTTCTTTGCCATCACTGGTAGTCAGGAAGGTAAAGACTCTACAAACTACTTGAGAAGTCAACAAAACCTCTATTATTGCTAACTTTGGAAAAATAGATTATTCATTCCATTATTCTTTATAAAAAAATAGAATCTAACCTATCTCTCTCTCTCAAGAAGAACCAACATCCTCCATGGTCATTTGTGAATATTTTACAATCCTATTGTACATATAAACATTATTTTATTTGTGAAGAAACATTCATGGAGTGATGATAATAGTTTGTAATATTAGATCATGTTCTTTTTGAATGCACAAGACAACTAAGAGGGGGGTGAATCAGTTGTACTTTAAAACTTCAAAACCCTCACAAACATTCATATCCACATTAATCCAATTAACCCTTAATTTGACAAAATGATTTATCATGAAAGAAAATAACAAAAACAAAACCAAATCAACACCATACACAAAGGAACACCAGATTTAAGTGGAAAACCCAAGATGGGAAAAACCACGATGAGGATTAACTCAATATAAAGTATATCAACATTGAATACAATAGAGCTCACTGCCAGAGGGCTCACTTCCTAAAAGAAAGAAAGGTTCACTGTCAGAATAGAAAAGAAGATAGAGAAGAGTGTTATGAATATAAATTCATGTCAATGCAACGAAAAAATCGCCATAGCATCACCAACACCTTCATAATCTTTCTGAAGAATTGTAGACACCTTTTTCTCACTACATTTAGCAATCTAACACATGAAAGCTCACACTGCACTTCTCAAATTCACACCCTACAAATCTACAATTTGTATCACTCACATTATACTCATCTATCTTATCATCCCTCAACAACTCAACTCATATTTATATCATATTCAACCTTGCAAACATTCTCCAAGGTCGGCTATGTACCTCAATAGTGAAAATTCAAATTAGGTCAACACCAAAATATTCCCATGGTGGAAAGGAATGAAGGTGGACCACAACACACCTTAGCTAGGACCTAAATCCACTCATGCACGCCATGCCATGCTTCGACAAACATCAAAGCAACTTCATAATTAGTGTAAACACCCAAGACCGGTCGAACCTATGTTAACACCATTAACACATAACTACATGCTTCCTCAAATCCAAAGATGACTTGTAGACACCACATAACACTTGAATACAATCTAGAATATTCCATAAATTCCTTGAAATCCAACAATTTCCTTCACAACAACTTTCACTTGAAGAATGTACACACCCAGTACACTCAGACAACTCTGCCATACACTATAACTCAAGAAACTGACTTCCAATGCACCAAACCATGAACAACTTCATCTAAAGAAAGATACACAAATTATCAACACTCTTCTAGATCTGCAAGACCTAAAACCACTTTGTGGAGAAATGCGGAGCAAGAACATTTCTCCAAGACACCTCTGCAATATACAGTTCAAACACTGGTGATCACACCTTCCTCTATGCAACTATCCAACACACCAATTTTTTAATACAATATATTTGAACACCTTTGATCGACATATCCAAAGTGCACAAGAAGATCTTCAACCTAGAAGAAATGCGGAGCCAAACTAGAACACTACTTTGCACTGCAACACATTGTTTCCTCTTTTTATTCAATTTTCTCAAAAGCACTTGGAAACCAAGCACCAAAAACATATCATCAACATCTTCAGTACTTCATCATCACCACCAAACCAAATACAACATAACAACTCATCCTTACATCCATAAACATAATCTTATCAAAGCAACACTAGAGGTTGACACAAATAGCTTACTAATGATAACATAATGCAACTAATCAAAGTATCATCAGAGACAACACCAACTCAATACCCACTACATATCCTTGCAACAAACTCCTTTTCATATAGTTGACACCAATGACAACATCCACTGCACATACTTGCAACACTTCTTGGCATATTCAATCTCTTGAAGTGGCATTTATCTTGCTTCATTGTTCCTCTCCTCTTTCAATTTAAATTTTGGCTCCTAAGTGCTAACATTCCTTACATTTAGAACAACCTTCAATCTATATTTTCTCTCCAACTTTTAGCATTTTCATTTTATTAGAATTTATCAATTTATTTCAAGAATTGTTTTTTTTTAAAATAAGGCTATTTGTGGAGATCAAAATACCAATACATGGTTTGACTAAGGCAAGCCCCCAAATAGCTACCAAAAACATTTTTCTCCATTTTATTTTTTTGTGGGTTTTTTGGAGGTGAAATTATCGTATTTGGGATACTCTTTATAACCCTCCATTTAGTTTCAATCTTTTTTTCATTTTCCTCTTTCGAATATAATATTTATTTTAGTATTTTTAACCATATTATTCATATTTCTCCCATCACTTTCAAAAAAATTGGCTTCTATATACATAGAGTTTTTTTATTTGTACAACCTTTTTTTATTTTTTGTTCATATATGATGAAAATGTGATGCATGAACATCCTCACAACATGTTGGAGTCCCAAACAAAGGCTTTCAAATTTACATTCTAGGTTCCTTGTCATTTAAATTTTTAATTCCTATAGTTAGAAAATGATTATTATTATATTATCATTTATTTTCACCAATTCATTTTATTTAAGTATTTTAGTCAATCAATTTTATTATTGTTCAAAATTATAACTCTAGAAAATGATAACCAACATGATAATAGATATAGATAAACATAAAAAATATTGGTTTATCCAAATATAATGTATGGAATTCATCTTAAAGGAAATTAGTATTCATTTTGCTAGATTCAAATTTCATACACTACATTTTGGTGAACTTGTCATTCTACAAAACCTTTTAAACAAAAACAAAAAATTATTTTTCCTCATCCTCATTACTAGAGTCTTAGATTGTACATTGTAAAACCATTTATGAGTTTAAAACAGGTAATATTTCTACTTTAATAACGTAGTAAGAATCCTTAGAACATATAAAATGTCTTAGTCTCATCCTTTCATAACTCCTATCAAAATAGGTCTAATTTTTTCTCACAAACATTTCACTACTGGAATACTTTCATCTTCGCCTCCAATCACCATACAACCAACTTATCATTCATCTATATCTCCTCATGTGGATGTAGGCTTCGATAACTATGCTACCTTATAGGCCTCTGATTCTCACCTTCCAAATTGAGATCAACATTTGCATAAGTTTCAAGATTCTTTGGTCAAGGACACCCTTTCTTCTAAATGTATGCCTATCCTTGGAGCCATTACAAACATACTAAATAATCATTTTGAAGGATTAGAATTCCTACACGGCTAGGCACACATTATTCAAGATAATATCCTCACCTATACAACATTTTTTGTAGACACATGATTCAAAATATAACATAACTAGAACACAATTATCTCTATTAAAACCAATTCCAACCATCCATATGGTAACTAATACACCTATGGCCATGGTCGTTCCATAATAAATTTGGGTTCATACTACATCTACAAATTTTATGCCTCCCTCTATCGCTTTAACTTTTAGGTTTTATGAAATAAATACTTGCATCTCTATATCCTTCAAGTCTAGCACTTCCCATGCTTTTACATATTTTGAAATGCATATAGCTATCACTTTCACACATATGATAGACCCCATTATAAACCAATTAATGCAAAATTTGGACTTTTTACAACATCAACTTGTTCCAAGCATGAATGAGTATGGTGGTGTTGTCATTAATGTTGTCATTGATGTCAACATAGTACAGGTTGTTGCAGTAAAAGGAAACAAGTGATTGTAATTGGTGCATGTATAGTTGAGATACTATAGAGATGTTGTGATTACATGGATCTATCTTTATGATGTTGCAGGTGTGTTGATATGATGAGTTACCAAGTGATTTTGAGAAAATTAATAAATAGTGAAGACATAAATGTGTGTGTGTGTTCAGAATGTGCTCTGGTATGTGCTATGCATTTATTCTGTGTTTATCCAATGCTTGTGTAGATATGTAGTGTTGTTTAAGGGCATACTTGGGTGATATATCCCAGATTATAACTTTTGGTTTGATGAAGAGTGAAAGTCGAGTTCACCGGTTTGTGAACTAGTTTGGTAGAGTTGTTTGTCTGTGGACTAGGAGAAATGCATCTGCTATGCAATCCTCCACTGGTTTGTTTCAAATCTTTCAGATCTAGAAGAAGGCTTATAATGGTGTTATCTATGTTCTATCAAGGTTTTTGTGGTTTGGTGCTCAGGAAGACTAGTTTCAGAATTACTATATGTGCCTATACAGTCTGGATGGACTAATGGAAAGTGTTCTTTATACAAAGGTTGTTGCAGTTGTTGTGGATGAATCTAAAGGTATCTAAGATATGTTCCAGTGTATGGAAAAGTGTGTTATGTGGTTTATATGTTATCTTCTTTTTGTGGATGCGTGTACTTCAAAGCCCATTTTTTTTTTCATTAGGTTTGGTTGACCTGGTGTTTACACGTCATGCGAAGGATAATTATCAATTAAGGAAGCGTGTGATTGATCCAAGATGTTGTTTTGGGTCCTGGTTAAGTATTGGTTTGGTTATCTCTCATTCTCATCCATCATGGGAATGTTGAGTTTTCGACCTAATTTGAATTTGTAAAATGAAGAGTGTGAACCTGACCTTGGAGAAATTTTCTAAGATTCAAGATGGTATAAATACAAGGCAAAATGTTAACGATTAAGTGCCACAAGTGTGAGAAGCGAGATAGATGTGACAGATTGTGTGAAAGTGAACTGAGGCAGCGATTATTTCAATGTGTTAAACTCTTGAAAGTAATGAGCTAATGGTGTTTGTAATTTTCCGATCAAGGTTGTGGATGTGTACAAGTTGATGTGGTGGATCTTTTGTTGCATTAGGATAATGTTCTTTGTGTAACATTCTTCTTTCTATTTTTTTGTATTTGTAGGTAGTGAGCCTCCCATCTAGACAATGAGTCCTATCTTGGGTAGTGAGCCCTTTGGAAATGAGCCTCTTTGTAACTGGTTTTGAAATTAATCTTATATTGTGAGTTAATCCTTACCATGGTTTTTCCCTTATAGGGTTTTCCACGTAAATCTAGTGTCTCTGGTGTTTTTTTATTGTTATCTGCACATCATGCTTATACTTAATAATAGATTAAAGTAAATGTGGATTGTCTAAGATATGTGATGAATGTGATTAGATACAATTGATTCACCCCCCTCTTAGTTGTCTTGTGAGTTTCAAAAATTGGTATCGGAGATTTGGTTCCTCGAAGAAGATCTTAACCACTTGAGGTTGATCTAATGACACACAAATTGGCAATCCTTGTGTTTGATGGATCTGACTACAATTTCTGGAAAGTGCAAATGATAGGTTACCTAATCTCTCTTGGCTACAAGACTTGGAATTTTTTTGAGAAAAAATATGTTGAGCCAGCAAGTGGTCCTTCTTCTGCAGATGAGATTTCTACCTATGAAGAAAATGAAAAAGTAAGGTATGCAATCTATAGTGCTCTATCTAAGATTGAGCTAACGAAAGTTATTTCATTAGGAACTTCTCATGAAGTTTGGGAAAATTTGAAAGATATCTATGAAGGAAATGATAGAGTCAAATTATCAAAAAAGTTAACAGCTAAGCGCAGATATGAGAACTTGAAAATGGAAGAAGGTGAGGACATTGCAAGCTACTTTTAGAGTGTTGACATTGCAGTAAATGAAGTCAAAACTAAAAGGAGGTACTCTAACAGATGAAGATGTAATGGAGAAGATTCTGATGACCTTACCAGAGAGCTATAGTGACAAGGTCTCATCCATTGAGGAATTTTTTGATCCAAAGAAATTCACTAAAGAACAACTATTTGGCACCTTGACCGCATTTGAAATGAGAAAATTTTGAAAAGAAAAGGAGAAAACAGAAACAACCTTCAAAGACACAAAGTCAGAGGATGATCCAGATAGTGAAGGTTCAGAGGATTTGGAAGCAAATTTTATAAGGAAGCTGAAGAAAGGTACCGGCAAGTACAAAGGTATGTTACCTTTTAAATTTTTTAGTTGTGGAAATATTGGTCACTATACTTCAAGATGTCCAAATAGAGCCATACACAAGAAGATCAAAGACAATAAAGACAAAAGGTTCAAGAAGTTGTAGTATGTTAGAGAAGATACTGTAATTTTTGATGATGAATATGATATTGGGGGTGATAAAGATGAATGCATGTTTCTAGCCTTAGAGAATAAATTAGTTTCTACCAACCATGGAAGATGTGCAAGGGAATGTTGTTCGGAAAACAAGAAGGAAGAGATGGAAGGTACTCTAGTTACTACCTTTCATGCTAGACAAGATGAATACTATTGGGTAATTGATAGTGGTTGCTCAAATCATATGACCAAAGACAAAAGTAAGTTTACTAAACTTGAAAAGTATGATGGACTATTAGTCATGTTTGGAGATGATTCTGGTGCAAATATTGTTGGAAGATGAATAATTAGTTTTGATGGAAAACTCAATATTGATGATGTATATTATGTTAAGGGCTTAAGGCATAATCTCTTGAGTGTTGGAAAAATGTGTAGCAAAGGATTTAAGCTTTTGTTTCAAGATAATAATTGTGAGATCAGAAAAGGGTCCAGAATTGTGGAAGCTACAAGAAGAAGAACATATGGAAAAATTTATCAGCTTAAGGGTGTTGGTCAATGTTTTATGTCTCAAGTTAATTTAATTTGGATTTGGCACCAGAGGATGAGACATGTAAACTTTGACAACCTGATCAGGATTAGTTCAAGAGAAGTTTTTAGAGATCTGCCAAAAATCATAAAGCCTACCTATGTTGTTTGCAAAAGATGTCAGTTGGGAAAACAAACAAGTTGCAGCTTTAAAGGAAAAGAACAATCAACTACGAGAATGTTAGAATTGATTCAAACAGACCTTTGTGGTCCTACAATAACAAGAATTCTTAATGGTGACAGGTATTTTATGTGTCTCATCGATGATTATTCTAGAATAACATGGGTTACTTTTCTTAGGGAGAAAGTTGAAGCTCTAGATAGATTCAAGGTGTTCAAGGCTATGGTAGGGAATGAAGTGAATCTGAAAATCAAATTTTTAAGGTTTGACAGAGGTGGAGAATTCACCTCCAATGAGTTTAATATATTTTGTGAAGAGCATGGTATAAAGAGGCATCTTTCTGCTCCTAGAACTCCTCAGCAGAATGGAGTTGTTGAAAGAAAGAACCAGACAGTTCAATAAGTTTCAAGGACTATGATGATTGAGGCAAATTTTCTTGAGGTATACTAGAGAGAAACAATTCACACTATTGTCTATATTCTTAATAGAGTTCGGATCAAAGGTAACAACACAAAGACTCCTTATGAACTGTGGTATGGAAACGTTCCTACTGTTAAGTACTTTAAGGTGTTTGGAAGAAAATTTTATATCAAAAGAGATGATGAGAATATAGGAAAGTTTGATTCAAGATGTGATGAAGGTATTTTTATTAGATATGCAACCAAAAGAAAATCATATCGATGCTACAATAAAATATTGAGAAAGATTGTTGAAAGTGCAAATGTAAAAGTTGAATACACAGTTCGGTTGAAATAGGTGAAGATGAACCAGATGAAGTTGTTTGCAAACAAGAGAAAGAGAAGGATGAGGAAGAAGAAGAAGAGGCTTTGGAACCTGCTCCTAAGACTCCAAAATATTTACAGAAAAATCATCTAGAAGAATAGATAATTGGAGACAAAGGCAAAGGTGTAACAACAAGAAGAAAAATGGTAGTAGCTGAGGTAAATTTGTGTCTACTTTCCAAGATAGAACCTAAAATAGTGTGTGAAGCATGCAAAGATGAAAATTGGGTTAGATCCATGAAAGAGGAATTTCAACAGATAGCGAAAAATCAGACATGGGAATTGGTTCCTAGACCGGTAAACAAGAATATAATTGGTACAAAATGGGTATTTAGAATAAGCTGAATGATAATAGTGAAGTAATAAGAACCAAAGCAAGACTTGTGTGCAAATTTTATCTGCATGTTGGAGGAAAAGACTTTGAGGAAACATCTGCCCTAATGGCAAGAATGCAGGCTATTCAGATGTTTTTGGAATTTTCTGCTCAGAAATATTTCAAGGTATACCAAATGGATGTTAAGTCTGCATTCCTAAATGGAGAATTGGAAGAAGAGGTCTACATGGAACAACCAAAGGGATTTCAGTTATCAGATCAACCGGACATGGTCTATAAGTTGAAAAAGGCACTATATGGACTTAAACAGGCTCCTAGAGCATGGTATGCAAGGTTGGATAGGTATTTGACTCAGCAAAGGTTCAACAAGGGCTCCTCAAACAGTAATCTTTATTTCAATATTGAGGGAAACAAAATCTTGATAGTAGTAATGTATGTTGATGATATTATCTTTGGAGGAAATGAGGGTATGTGCAAGAAATTTCTAGAGGAGATGCAAAAAGAGTTTGAAATGTCTATGATTTGTGAGTTGAATTTCTTCCTTGGACTTCAAGTGAATCAATCTAATAAGGGCATATTCATTTCACAATCAAAGTATGTTAAATAATTACTGAATAAGTTTGGAATGGATGACTCCAAACCGATCTGTACCCCTATGGTGACCGAATGCAAACTAAGGATGATGAATCTCCTAAAGTTTATCAGAGAAAGTATAGATCTATGATTGATGGACTGCTATATCTTACTGCTACTAGACCAGATATCATGCATGCAGTATGTTTGGTTTCCAGATTTCAAGAAGAACCAAAAGAAACACATGTTATAGCTGTAAAAAGGATATTCAAATATCTAAAAGGGACTCTGGATTATGGTTTGTGGCATCCTAAGGATATTTATTTTTCTTTAAGTGCTTACACTAATGTAGATTGGGTTGGTTGTGTAGATGATCGGAAGTGTACAAGTGGTGGTGCATTCTTTCTTGGATGTAGATTGGTTTCATGGCTAAGCAAGAAACAGGATTCGGTTTCCTAATCCACTGTAGAAGCTGAGTACATAGTAGCATTATCTTGCTACACACAGGTATTATGGATGAAGAAAACATTGAAGGATATAGGAGTGATGTGTGATGAGCCTATCCCTATCTTCTGTGATAATACAACTGCAATAAATATTTCAAAGAATCTGGTAATGTATTCAAGGACAAAGCATATATCTATCAAATATCATTTCTTAAGAGAATGTATTGGAGAATGAATTCAGGCTTGAATATGTGCCTACAAAGGATCAGATTGCTGATATATTTACTAAGGCTCTTCCTAAGGATACTTTTGAGTATCTCCGGGAGAAGTTGGGGGTTACTGCCCCTCCTTCTTTGAACTAGGTGCACATAGAGGTGTTGGAAGTATGGAGAATATTAGTCTTAAGTTTTCATTGATTTTGACATGTTGGTATGTCACCATGTTGGTCTGGTACCTTGAACCGGTGTGCAAAACAAGCTTTTCTACATCTGGTATTTCATCCAGTATTTCTGGTATTTTTGGTCTGCATATTCTCTCTGGTAATCATTGTGGTTTAAGGTTTTGGGAAAAGTATTATGATCACTAGAAGCGCATATATATGTATTCTCAGATATTAATATGATTGGATGATGCATTAGCATCGGCTTTTATGATTGCATTTCGTTATTAGGTTAATCATGGTCGACCTAATAACCAGTTAATAGTATTATGGTTATATGTGTGACCTAGCTTTGGTCCCAGCCGACATAATATTGCATGACATGGTTGAATTAATTTTGGAAGCCGATAGTTATCCTTTTGGTAAATTTGTATTGCATCCAATTAGGCCGACCTAATTGATGTAGGCGGGTATATCAGATATATATATACAAGATGGTTTGAAGATGAAAGGTGTGCAAGTGAAACGAAGTAAGTATGTGAGTTGATAGTAAAAGTATGTGAAAAGAAAATATTAGTCTTTTGTCATGTCAGTAAATACTCTGAGCATCAAAGGAACTGAATCTGCACTTGTGGTTTAACTTCATCACTTCAAATTCTTGCACTTAGCCATTTTTGTTTCTATAATCTATGTAGGCAGTTATCCTCCTTGTAAGCAATGAGATTTTGTCTCTGGGTAGTGAGCTCTTTAGCAGTGAGCCTCCTTTTGTAACTGATATTGATATAACTATATATTGTGAGCTAATCCGCACCATGGTTTTTCCCTCATTGGGTTTTCCAAGTAAAAATTTGGTGTTCTTGTGTTGTGGAATTTCATGTTTTGTTCTTGCTCTTATCTGTTCTATGCAGTAAAGTAATTAAAGCCGTTTTTTCAATAAGTTCTAGAATATATTGATTCCCCCTCCCCCCCTTCCCCCCCCCCTCTCTCAGTATCTTGAATAATCAACAATAAGTGCATCAGTCCAAGTGGATCTACAGATTCATCATTTGTTTGCACTGATGATTGGGGTCTACTCCTCAAAGGGAGTAGGAAGTATCATTGATTTTGTATGATATGTGTGTTTTCATGGGTGCACTCCTAAGGGGGAGTGATCATAATATTATATGGTTGAAGAATTATGTAAACAAAAATTTCCATTGATGTCAAAAGAGGAGAGAGAGTCATGTGAAAAATTCTATCTATATCTGAAAAAGTTGAAAGGGGGAGAGAGAATCTTGTAAGGAGGAGAGAGTGCAAGAATGTTGTGTCTACTATCTAATCTATAAAAAAAGGGGGAGATTGTGGATGTTATCTTTGATGGTTTTTCATATCATGTGTTGCCATGAATGACAAAGGGAGAGATTGTTGCAAGCATGAATGAGTATGGTGGTGTTGTCATTAATATTGTCATTAATGTCAACACAATATAGGTTGTTGCAGTAAAATAAAAATAATGATTGTAGGTGGTGCATGTATAATTGAGATATTATAGAGATGTTGTGAGTACATGGAGCTATCTTTATGATGTTTCATGTGTGTTGATATGATGAGTTACCAAGTGCTTTTGAAAAAATTAATAAATAGTGAGGACATAATTGTGTGTGTGTTCAGAATGTGCTCTGGTATGTGCTCTGCATTTCTTCTGTGTTGATCCTATGCTTGTGTGGATTTGTAGTGTTGTTTAAGGGAATCCTTGGGTGGTATATCCTAGATTATAGCTTTTGGTTTGATGAAGAGTGAGATTTGATTTCACTGGTTTGTGAACTGGTCTGGCAGAGTTGTTTGTCTGTGAACTGGAAGAAATGTATATGCTCTACAATCCTTTGTTGGTTTGTTTCAGACCTTTCGGATCTAGAAGAATTCTTGTAATGGTATTATCTATGTTATGTCAAAGGTGTTCATGGTTTGGCACTCTGGAAGACTGGTTTTAGAATTACTATGTGTGTATGTACAATCTGGATGGACTAATAGAAAGTGTTCTTTGTATGAAGGTTGTTGCAGCTATTGTGGATGAATCTAAAGGTATCTAATAAATATTCTAGTTTATGGTGAAGCATGTTATGTGGTCCACATGTTATCTTCTTATTGCAGATGCATGTACTTCAAAGTCTATTGGTGTTTTCATTAGGTTTGGTCGACCTACTGTTTACATGTCATGTGAAGGATAAGTATTAATTAAGGAAGCGTGTGATTGATCAAGGATGTTGTTTTGGGTCTTGGTTAAGTATTGGTTTGGTTCGCTCTCATTCTCATCCACCATGGGAATGTTGAGTTACCGACCTAATTTGAATTTGTAAAATGAAGAGTGTGAAGCCGACCTTGGAGAAATTCTCTAAGATTGAAGATGGTATAAATACAAGGCAAGATGTTAAGGATTAAATTCCACAAGTGTGAGAAGTGAGATAGATGTGAGAGATTGTGTGAAATTGAACTGAGGCAGTGAGTACTTCAATGTGTTAGACTCCTGAAAGCAGTGAGCTAATGGTGTCTTTAATTTTCTGATCAAGGTTGCGGATGTGTACAAGTTGATTGCCTCTATTGTTATGTATCTATAGGTAGTGAGCCTCCCATCTAGATAGTGATTCCTATCTTGGGTAGTGATCCCTTTGGCAATGAGCCTCTTTGTGACCGATTTTGCAACTACTCTTATATTATGAGTTAATCCTCATGATGGTTTTTCCCTTATAGGGTTTTCCACGTAAAGTTAGTTCCTCTCGTGTTTGCTTTATGTTATCTACACTTCATGCTTATACTTAATAACAAAATAAAGTAAATGTGGATTGTTTAAGATCTGTGGTGAATGTGATTAGATACAATTGATTCACCCCCCTCTCACTTTTCTTGTGCATTTCAACAATTGGTATCAGAGCTTTGGTTCCTTGAAGAAGAGCTTAACCCCTTGAGGTTGATCTGATGGTGTATAAATTGACAATCCCTATGTTTGATGGATCTAACTACAGTTTTTAGAAAGTGCAGATGAGAGGTTACCTGATCTCTCTTGGCTACAAGATGTGGAAATTTGTTGAGACAAAATATGTTGAGCCAGCAAGTGGTCCTTCTTCTTCAGATGAGATTTTTTCCTATGAATAAAATGAAAAATCAAGGTATGCAATCTATAGTGCTTTATCTAAGACTAAGCTAACAAAAGTTATTTCATTAGGCACTTCTTATGAAGTTTGGGAAAAGTTGAAAGATATCTATGAAGGAAATGATAGAGTCAAATTATCAAATAAGTTAACAGCAAAGCGCGGATATGAGAACTTGAAAATGGAAGAAGGTGAGGACATTGCAAGCTACTTTCAGAGGGTTGACATTGCAATAAATGAAGTCAAAAATTAAGGAGGTGCTCTAATGGATGAAGATGTAATGGAGAATATTTTGACGACCCTACCGAAGAGCTACAGTGACAACGTCTCAACCATTGAGGAAGTTTATGATCTAATTAAATTCACTAAACAAAAGCTATTTGGCACCTTGAATGCATTTGAAATGAGGAAATTTGGAAAAGAAAAGGAGAAAACAGAAACAACCTTCAAAGCCACAGAGTAAGAAGATGATCCGGATAGTGAAGTTTCAGAGGATTTGGAAGAAAATTTTACAAGGAAGCTGAAGAAAGGTGCCAAAAAGTACATAGGTATGTTACCTTTTAAATGTTTTAGTTGTGGAAATATTGGTCACTATGCTTCAAGATGTCCAAATAGAGCCATACACAATAATATCAAAGACAATAAAGACAAAAAGTTCAAGAAATTGTATTATGTTAGAGAAGATGCTAGAATTTTGATGATGAATCTGATATTGAGGGTTATAAAGATGAATGCATGTTTCTAGCCTTAGAGAATAAATTAGTTTCTACTAACCATGGAAGATGTGCAAGGGAATGTGGTCTGGAAAATAAGAAGGAAAACTGGAGACAAAAGTAAGTTTACTAAACTTGAAAAGTATGATAGAGGATTAGTCATGTTTGGAGATGATTCTGGTGCAAAAACTATTGGAAAAGGAACAATTAGTTTTGATGGAAAACACAATACTAATGATGTCTATTATGTTCAGGGCTTAAGGCATAGTCTCCTGAGTATTGGAAAAATGTGTAGCAAAGGATTTAAGCTTGTGTTCTAGGATAATACTTGTGAGATCAGAAAAGGTTCTGGAACTATGGTAGCTACAGGAAGAACATATGGAAACATTTATTAGCTTAAGGGTATTAGTCAATGTTTTGTTTCTCAAGTTAATTAAAGTTGCCTATGGAACCGGAGGATGGGACATGTAAACTTTGACAACCTAATCAAGATTAGTTCAAGAGAATCTGTCAGAGATCTGCCAAAAATCACAAAGCCTACCTATGTTACTTGCAGAAGTTGACAGCTGGGAAAACTAATAAGTTGCAGCTTTAAAGGAAAATAACAATCAACTACTAGAATGTTGGAATTGATTCATACAAACCTTTGTGGTCCTACAAGAACAAGAAGTCTTAATGGTGACAGGTATTTTATGCTTTTCATCGATGATTATTCTAGAATGAAATGGGTTAATTTTCCTAGGGAGAAAGCTCAAGCTTGAGATAGATTCAAGGTGTTCACGGCTATGGTAGAGAATGAAGTGAATCTGAAAATAAAATGTTTAAGTTCTGACAAAGGTGGAGAGTTCACCTCCAATGAGTTTAATATGTTTTGTGAAGAGAATGGTATAAAGAGGCATCTTTCTGCTCCTAGAACTCCTCAACATAATGGAGTTTTTAAAAGGAAGAAATGGATAGTTCAAGAAGTTGCAAGTACTATGATGAGTGAGGAAAATGTTCTTGAGGTATATTGGAGAGAGAAAATTCACACTGTTGTTTATATTCTTAATAGAGTTCAAATCAAAGGCAACAACACAAAGACTCCTTATGAACTGTGGTATGGAAAAATTCCTACTGTTAATTACTTTAAGGTGTTTGGAATCAAATGTTATATCAAAAGAGATGATGAGAATCTATGAAATTTTGATGCAAAATGTGATGAAGGTATTTTTCTTGGATATGCAACCAAAAGAAAAGCATATAAATGCTACAATAAAATATTGAGAAAGATTGTTGAAAGTGCAAATGGAAAACATTGATGAAAATATGAACCAGATGAAGTTGTTTGTAGACAAGAGCAAGAGAAGGATAAGGAAGAAGAAGAATAGATTGAAGAAGAAGAGGCTCAAGAACCTACTCCTAAGACTCCAAAATATGTATAGAAAAATCATCCAGAAGAACAGATAATTGGAGACAAAGGAAAAGGTGTAACAACAAGAATAAAAATGGTAGCAGCTGACATAAATTTGTGTCTACTTTCCAAGATAGAACCTAAAAAATGTGTGAAGAATACAAAGATGAAAATTGGGTTAGAGCCACGAAAGAGGAATTACAACAGATAGAGAAAAATCGGGCATGGGAATTGGTTCCTAGACTGGTAAACAAGAATATAATTGGTACAAAAAGGGTATTTAGTATTAAGATGAATGAGAATGGTGAAGTAAGAAGAACCAAATCAAGGCTTGTGTGCGAATGTTATTCATAGGTTGAAGGAATATAATTTGAGGAGATATTTGCCCTAGTGGCAAGAATGCAAGCTATTCAGATGTTTTTTGCATTTTATGCTCACAAAGATTTCAAGGTATACCAAATGGATGTTAAGTCTGCATTCCTGAATGGAGAATTGGAAGAAGAGGTCTACATGGAACAACCAAAGGGATTTCAATTATCAGATCAACCAGATTTGATCTGTAAGTTGAAAAAGGCACTATATGGACTTAAATAGGCTCCCAAAGCATGGTATGCAAGGTTGGATAGGTATTTGACTCAGCAAAGGTTTAGCAAAGGCTTTGTAGACAATAATATTTATTTCAAGATTGAAGGAATTAAAATATTGATAGTAGTAGTGTATTTTGATGTTATTATCTTTGGACGAGATGATCGTATGTGCAAGAAATTTGTAGAGGAGATGCAAAAAGAGTTTGAAATATCTTTGATTTGTGAGTTGAATTTCTTCCTTGAACTTCAATTGAATCAAACTAGTAAGGGCATATTCATTTCACAATCAAATTATGTTAAATAATTACTGAAGAATTTTGGAATGGATGACTCCAAACTGGTTTGTACCCCTATGGTGACCAGATGCAAACTAAGTAAGGATGATGAATCTCCTAAAGTTGATTAGAGCAAGTATAGATCTATGATTGGTGGACTGCTATATCTTACTGTTGCTAGACCGGATATCATGCATGCAATATGTTTGGTTGCTAGATTTCAAGAAGAACCAAAAGAAACACATGTTACAGCTATAAAAAGGATATTCATATATCTAAAAGGGACTCCAGATTATGGTTTGTGGTATCCTAAGGATACTGATTTTTCTTTAAGTGCTTACACTGATGTAGATTGGGTTGGTTGTGTAGATGACCGAAAGAGTAAAAGTGGTGGTGCATTCTTTCTTTGATTTAGGTTGGTTTCATGGCTAAGCAAGAAATGGGATTTAGTTTCTTTATCCACTGCAGAAGCTGGGTACATAGCAGAAATATCTTGTTACACACATGTATTATGGATGGAGAAAACATTGAAGGATATAGGAGTGATGTGTGATGAGCCTATCCCTATCTTCTGTGATAATACAAGTGCAATAAATATTTCAAATAATCTGATAATGCATTCAAGGATAAAGCATATATCTATCAGATATCATTTATTAAGAGAGAAGGTATTGGAGAATGAAGTCAGGCTTGAATATGTACCTACAAAGGATTAGATTAATGATATGTTTACTAAGGTTCTTCCTAAGGATAATTTTGAGTATCTCCAAGAGAATTTGGGGGTTAATTCCCCTCCTTTGATCTAGGTGCACATAGAGGTGCATCAGTCCAAGTGGATCTACAAATTCATCGTTTGTTTGGATTTATGATTGGGGTCTACTCCTCAGGGGGAGTAGGAAGTGTCGTTGTTGTTGTATGATATGTGTGTTGTCATGGGTGCACTCCTAAGGGGGGGTGATCAACATCTTATTTGGTTGAAGAATTATGTAAAAAAAAAAATACCATTGATGTAAAATGGGGAGAGAGTCATGTGAAAAAGTCTATCTATATCTGAAAATTTTGAAAGGGGGAGAGAGAATCTTGTGAGAAGAGAGTGCAGGAATGTTGTGTAGGTTGCCTAATATAAAAAAAAGGGGAGAGTGTGCATGTTTTCTTTGATGGTTTTTCACATCATGTGTTGCCATCAATGACATAGGGGGAGATTGTTGCAAGCATGAATGAGTATGGTGGTGTTGTCATTAATGTTGTCATTGATGTCAACATAGTACATGTTTAAGAGTAAAAGGAAATAAGTGATTGCAGGTGGTGCATGTATAGTTGAGATATTGTAGAGATGTTGTGAGTACATGGAGATATCTTTATGATGGTGTAGGTGTGCTGATATGATGATTTACCAAGTGCTTTTGAGAAAATTAATAAATAGTGAAGACATAATTGTGTGTGTGTTCAGAATGTGCTTTGGTATGTGCTTTGAATTTCTTTTGTGTTGATCATATGCTTGTGTGTATCTGTAGTTTTGTTTAAGGGCATCCTTGGGTGATATACCTTGGATTATAGCTTTTGGTTTGATGAAGAGTGAAGGTTGAGTTCACCAGTTTTTGAACTAGTTTGGCAGAGTTATTTTTCTGTGGACTAGGATAAATGTATCTTTTATGTAGTCCTCCTCTATTTTGTTTCAAATCTTGTAGATCTGGAAGAAGGCTTGTAATGGTGTTATTTGTGTTCTATCAAAGGTGTTCATGGTTTGGTGCTTCAGAAGACTAGTTTCACAATTACTATGTGTGTATGTACAGTCTAGATGGACTAATGGAAAGTGTTCTTTGTATGAAGGTTGTTGCAGTTGCTTCGGATGAATCTGAAGGTATCTAAGATATGTTCTAGTGTATGGTGAAGTGTGTTATGTGTTCTGCATGTTATCTTCTTGTTAAAGATGAGTGTAATTCAAAGTCCATTGGTGTTTTCATTAGGTTTGGATGACCTGGTGTTTACACTTCATGCGAAGGATAAGTATCAATTAAGGAAGCATGTGATTGATCCAAGATGTTGTTTTGGGTCTTGGTTAAGTATTGGTTTGGTCCACACTTATTCTCATCCACCATGGGAATATTGAATTTCCAACCTAATTTGAATTTGTAAAATGAAGTGTGAAGTCGACTTTTGAGAAAGTCTGTAAGATTTAAGATGGTATAAATACAAGGAAAGATGTTAAGGATTAAATGCCATAAGTGTGAGAAGTGAGATAGATTTGAGAGATTGTGTGAAAGTGAACTAATGTAGCGAGTACTTCAACGTGTTAGACTCCTAAAAGCAGTGAGTTGATGGTGTCTACAATTATTTTATCAAGGTTGTGGATGTGTACAAGTTGATGTGGTGGATATTTTGTTGCATTTAGATAATTTTCTTTGTGTAACATTCTTTTTTCTATTTGTTTGTATCTATAGGAAGTGAGCCTCCCATCTGGACAATGAGTCCTATCTTGGGCAGTGAACCCTTTGGCAGTGAGCCTCTTTGTAGCCAATTTTGCAATTACTCTTATATTGTGAGTTAATTCTCACAGTGGTTTTTCCACATAAATTTGGTGTCTCTGGTGTTTACTTTCTATTATTTTCACTTCATGCTTATACTTAATAACATATTAAAGTAAATGTGGATTGTTTAAGATATGTGGTGAATGTGATTAGATACAACTGATTCACCCCCCCCCCCCTCTCAGTTTTCTTGTGCATTTCAACACAACTTACTTCCATTGCAACCACGTCAACACAAACTCTAATTCCTCATTATTATCAATGTAGCCTATTGTATCTACATATCGTCACTACTCCTATACCCACATGGTCTGAGGTGCCATGATTTAAAAAATACAATGGTAAGGGAGACCCACAATGCATCTATTTTTCTTCACTACATTATACAATGATTTTAATTTTTAGGATGTGTTGCTAGTAAATTATTCCTACGGTCACTGAAAGATACCATGTTGGACTATTTTTTCTCCCTTCCTAACCACTCAATTAACTCTTTTGACTAAATGGTAAATCAGTTCTCTTAAAATCTCCAAGATAATATTGGGCCATAGGTCACCCTTACTAACATCTTCCATTGTAAGCAATGGAAAGATGAAAAAAATTACTGTGATGTAGGAGCATCTCTAGTTGTAAAGCAATCTTGTGTCAACCAAAAATAGTTATTTTCGTGCATTGCATTCAGTAGCAGTTTCAGTAGTTCATTCTGCATTTTAACACATCATTGTTTCCTAGCTCATGGAGCAAGATATAGCATCTATCACATATCCAAATTTAACATCATTTTCAGTTGTATGTTGAAAGTTATTACTATTAAAAGTTCATTGTGCTTACCAATCAAAGCTTTTGGGGCTGACCTGGTCCAGATTTCTGAGTGCGGACCTATTCTAGATCATGTGGAGCTAAATAGAATATCATTAGAGCATTGTGGGTTCATTGGGACCTATCCTAAAGATTCATAAGTCATATCATTTTGTGTGGATTTAATCATTCTTATCATATGGCCGACATTTATCATCGGGTTATTAACCCTTGTGGCCGATGTAACCTATTTTGGAGTTTGAGGAGCATAATTATAAGCATTTTAATTCATTGTAGATCATCATTAGATTAGTATCTTGAGGATAAAATTTAGATTCAAAATTTTTTCACATAAACCCTTTGAGGGCATGTAATAAGGCCTGTTGGCTAGTTGTATTGTTGAATCCCTTGTGGAAAATGCCTGTTAGCCCTGGATATTCACCCTGGACACCAATGTTGCATGTAAGAATTTCATATTAATCAGGATTCATGTTCACATATCAATTTCTATGTTGTTTTTGTTGTGTTGACTCATTGCTTCATGGTTTAGACTGTTCCTTCTTGAACCCTCCTACCGTGACTACACCATACTGTAGAGGAGGGGATTCACTACTCCCAAGTCTTTAGGACACAGAAGAGCCTACGGGGATTGAATTTCCCTCAACTACCTTAGACTACCTAATAATCTGAAAAGGAAGGGAAAATTGTCTAGTTTCTTTATGTTTTATGATAAAGGTTTTATGGAAATGGGTGAGCAGACCACAAAGGTCATAGACTACAAACCGATTGGCTCTTGACCAGAGGATGCTAGCGCATTAGGTGGATGTCATCACACCATGTTGACGTCTCAAAGGCATTTTGGTATCTCATACCGATAGAGAGTTGGGTTTGCATAATGAAACTCGTAGGATATGCTAACTACCTAAGAGTTCAAGTTTGACACTTTAACAAATATGAAGAAATGCATGAAATAATAAGAAAAAACAAGAAAAATAATATAACTTAGAAAAATAAACTATTCTAATATCAAAATGATGAAAGGAGAGAGGAAGAAGACCAAATCATAGAAGGTCCAATTCTCTAAAAATATCCTCACAAACAGATTGTACCTACACACAAAGAAGTAGGAAAATGTTGTGGCTGTGTTTTAGAGTCTGCCTCAGTCAAACCCCCATTTTGGTGTTTCCACCTCCACAGAGAACCAAATAGACCACAAGATGTAGAAATTATAAAGAAATAAAGAAAGTAGACACAAAATGTAGAGTGCAAAGACAATCTAGATGTTTCTCTATCAACAAGATAATGCAAATAAGTAAATAGATGAATATTACCCTCCTCTTTACATGCTTGAGCAACCGAGAGAGGAAGGTGAAGAGAAATACCACCACGCCAATGGAGTAAAGCTTTGACAACCTACAATAAAAATGGTGTAGGAGTAGTGAAAATGGTGTAGAAGTGAAGTGAAGAGAGCAAGAGAGTGAATAGAAGTGAAGTATGAAGTGGCAGAAGCTAAAGAGAGTTGAATGGAGTTGATAGAATTAAATTTAAAATTTTATTTTGGAGGTAAAAGGTCATTCCCAAGTGGTTAATATTTGTAGGGACGTTACAATTCATAGGTTGACAAGGAATCATAATGTCTCAACGCCCAATAACCTAATAATCTTTTCAAGAGAGAAGCGTGGTGTGTAGACATCCACATGATGTGCGAGTTTCCCCGACAAAAAATCCATTACAAATGAAAAACAACAAGGATACATGTGGAAATCAAGAAAAATATGACAATTTTTTGCATTATCGAGTTTGTAAGGCTAAAATGGGGTGATATAGTGGGAAATTATACTAGGTGCAAATTTATACCATTATATTTTCCCCCACTTTAGCGAGCATATGTGTCAATACATATGTGAGGTAAATTACAAAGAGTTTGAAGATAATATATCAAAAAATGTAGAGGAAGTAGTCCTTCACTCTAGCATACCTTGACGTGTAAGAGGATGAGCTCCACAAGGATGTGAAGAGGACATGGGCCTTCGATCCTACAAAGCTAGCTGCAATCTCACCATAAACATGTCAACTGCAGAAAAACATGTTAGGTGAAAAACCAAATCATGATAGACACAATTTATAAAACATAATAAAACACCATTTGACACAAGCTAATGCGATAAGACACATTCTGATTAGGTAAGACACAAGACACAATCTGATTAGATCTAAGATAGCTTGTGGTTGCTGCAAACTACATTGTAGAACAATCACAAAAAACATAAATCTAGTTGGGCTATCCCCAAGATAGACACCAAGATATAAGATATCAGACACCAAGACACGAGATATCAAACATCAAATAGAAGACACAATTTTTAAGACACCAAAGAATTATTTTGAAAAGAAGGATTTCAAGAAAGGGTTCTTTCAATAGGGATCCTTTTCTCAAGACATCAAGACATTAAGGGGCCCTTTTGAAATGATGCTCCTTTTGAAAGATCTTTTGTCAAGGAATCTATTGGAAAGAGTGCTCCTTTTTGAAAGTAAAATTTTCAAACTCTTTCCTTTTAGAAAGAATACTTCTTTTCTGAAAGGAAAATTTTAGACTCTTTCACCAAGGGATCCTTTTGAAAGAACATTTTAGACCAAGGAGTCCTTTTTGAGAGAATATTCCCTTTTGGAAAATGAGGGTCTTCAACAAGGTATTATTTTTTCAAGGAATTAATTATAAATATTTTTTTGCACCAAGGAATCCTTTTGAAAGAATTCGCCTTGTTGAAAATTAGACAAGCATGATAGCCCCCCTTAGGATGATGTGTGTTATGCTAAGGATCACATGGAACCCTGAGGAGAAAAGAAAGGTAAGAGATGTCAAGGAACAAAGCACATAGCGAGATGTATCTATGGTACGTTGTCGCACATGTGAGGGACAACACATAGAAAGCATGACGTCATGAAGCAAATAGATAGAGATGAAGAAATCAAGAGATAGGGGGATCTAATAATTTGGGGTCAAAATTGTCCATAGATATAAATAGATAGATATAATTATATGTATGAACTATCATCAATCCCGAAATTTCTCAAAACATGAAGAAGGATACATGAAGACAAAGGAAGATAAAAATTTGGTCAATTTATAAGAAGGCCTCAATGCCCCCAATTATTTGCATCATCCTCGATATCAAAAGAAAAATTATGACACGGAAGAATGATGACATAAATAGAAGAAGTGTACGAGAAAAAATTGCACCTATATCCAAGTACCTACAAGGATAGAAAGGGTCCTCTAAGAAGGATCATAAAACACAAAATATAAGCATTGGGGAACACAAACAAACAAAAATAATCTACATATGTAGGAGGCACCACCCTAGTCCTCATCGACCAAAAAATCATCCTGCTCCCAATCTATATCATTATAGGGGGAAGGAGGATGAGCTTGCAAGGGAGGGATAGCAAGGGTAGTACCCATTTACTCTCCTATGACAAGAGCCAAAGAAGAATGCCCCTCGATCTCTTCTTCATCGAGATCCTATGAGGTGAAGGTCATCGATCTTGCAAAAATTAAGGACAGAGTCAGGATATCATACAGTAAGTTGAGCATGCACTTCTCAGGAGTGCCTTGTGTCAGCGTAGTGGGAGGAGGAAAAGATACCCGAGAGTCACTGACAACCTCAATAAAAGCGGCAGTGAAAAAATTTGGCGACGTAGGGGCTACCTCTATCACAAGGACAACACAAGCCAAAATAGAACTAGACTCCATAGAAGATGAACCTTTCTTATGGCCATCACTCAAGGTGACTTCATCCTCCAACTTACACTTTAGCGGAGGATGTTGAATCCCCATAGAGGAAGTAGAAGTGGAGGAAGAAACAAAAGGAGCCACATATGACACAAACTTTGTATTAGGCATGTCGACAGATTGTAAAAAAGGGAGGAATGTGTTGCAAGTATGAGTAGTTGGTGTTGTCATTGATGTCAACAATCTTATGTTTGTGTTGTTATTGATGCAAACTAGTGATGGTTGAAAAGTTGTGATGATGCTTTGATTAGTTTCATTATGCTGGCATTAGTAAGTTACTACTGTCAACCTCTAGTGTTGCTTTGATAAGATTTTATTTGTGGATATTATGAGGAAGTGGTGAAGATGATGAGAATGTGTTTTTCGTGCTTGGTTTCCAAGTTCTTTTGAGAAACTTTGAATAAAAAAGGAAATTGTGTGTTGTAGAGGTGTTCTGGAATATAGAGTGGTGTATTGGTTTTACTTTGTATTTTTTCTGTGTCAAAGATCTACTTGTGCGATTCAAATATGTTGGTCAGAGGTGTTCATAGATTTTATATCTAGAGTTTCTTAGTCTGGATCAATGTACAAAGAAAGTTGTGTTCACCAATATGTGAACTATGTTGCGGTGTTGTCTAGGAGAAATGGTTTTTCTCCACAATTCTCCACAATTTGGTTTGTGATCTTGCGATTTTGGAAGTGTGTTGATAAAGTTCATATCTTTCTTCAGTTGAATTTGTTCATGGTTTGGTTCACCACAAGTTGATTTATTGAGTTATAATATGTGGAAGATTATCTAGTGTACAAGATGAGTTTATTTTTTAGGTGAAAGTTGTTGCAAAGGAATTTTTTTGGCTTTTACGGTATTTGTGGAATATTCTAGATTGTGTTCAAGTGATATTTCTTGACCGTGAGTCATCTTTGGATCAAAGGAAGCGTGTACTTAAATTTTTTATGGTGTTTGTGATCAAGTGAAATCTTCTAGTCTAAAAACGCAAAACAAAATGGAATGCAAGAGAAGCAAATAACACCTAACACCTCAATATTGGGCTACGTTAACTCACACAAAATAAAAATAAAGTAAACAATAGATTATACCTTGTGTTGAGTTGATCCTTGGTTTTCCCTTGATGATATTGTAGATGTGTGCTCCTTGGATGGAAAACTTGCAATGATGGTGGTTGAAAGATTAATGGTGGTGGGTGAATTCCATAATGGATGCTAGAATGAAAATGGAAGTAATGAGAGGCTGCAATAAATGACTAAGATGCAAAATGGCTTGAGAGAATGAAAGCATAAAATCATAAGTTCTAAACTCTAGCTCATAAATTCTAAGATCTATATCCTTTAATGAAGGAAGATGGGGGTATTTATAGAAGAATTTGAATTCTCTAGAGGATTCAACGGTCAAGGTTGAGCCACCATGGCCAAGATGGAAGGATATGGTCAGTTGAGGACTCACAAGCCCTCACATCTCGACATCTGGCGGATGAAGTGGCCAAGGACATGGTGAGATGGAAAAGGTACAAGGTGACATGGAAAAGGCCATGTGGTTTCAAGTACCTTGGGGTGGGAGAGGATTTCCCCAAAAAGGTATTCCTTGTCCCCAAGTGAGGCCGAAAGTGACAAGTGAGGACTTTTAGAAAGTCCACCCTTGTCACCATGGGGATTGGAGATGGTCTTGGAGGAATAAAAGTGAATTTTTAATTCACTTTTTGGAAGAAACCAATGGGTATGAGAAGATTTCCCCCTAAAAGGGGTCCTTGTCCCATGGGTACGATGTGACCTTTGAGAGGTCATGGGGAAGACAGATGCATAGGGGGAATAAGTGTGAATTTTTAATTCACATGGGGAAGAGGTCAACCCAAAAAAGGTAAGTACCAAGAAAGGTTGACTTAAGGACATGCTAGAAAAGGTAAGTGATTAGGATTAGGATTGTGCAAACAAGTGATTAGGCTAATTAATGATGATTAAGATCTAACTTGAAAAATTTGGAGGATGTGACACCTCGTAATCATGGATTAGGAATGTGCACATCCCTAATGATGGGATTAGGAGATGAATTAGGATTAAGTGTGGATGGGACATAAAGGGAATTAAATAAGTGGGTTATTTATTTAATTCCTTGGAAGAAAGGGATAAAGGGTAAGGTATTTAATCATTTAACTAAATACCTTAGGGATTTAGAAGACTTTAGGGATATTAATCAAATAATATCAATATTATTTAATTAATATGGGTAGAAGGATATTTAGATGAAAAGGATACATTTGACTAAACATAAGTGGTCAAATTTAGATGTCTACAGTGTTTACACAAATTATGGATTTTCTTTGGTGATTGTGGAAGCATGGTGTGGCGTGCATGAGTGAATTTAGGTCTGATTTAAGGAGTGATGTGGTCCACCTTCATTCCTTTCCAACACATGAATGTTTTGGTTTCAACCTAATTTGAATTTATACAATTGAGGTGCATAGTCGACCTTGCAGAATGTCTTCAAGGTTGAAGAAATATAAATAAGTGTTGTGTTGATAGAGGATTGGTGTGTAGAGTGTGTGTTGTAAATTGCAAAGGTATGAAGTGTGAATTTGTGAAGTGTAGTGCAAGCTTTAATGATTTAGACTACTAGAAGTAGTGAGTAGAAGGTGTCTACAATCTTCAAAAAGTCTATGAATGTGTTGGTGATGCTATGGTAGACTTTTCTATTGCATTGAGATGGATTTCTCACTATAACATTCTTCTTTTGTTAATTATTTTATGTATTATGGAAATGAGTCATTGGTAGTGAGCCCTTCTTTCTTTTGGGAAATGAGTCCTTCGGTAGTGAGCCTATTGTATTTAGTGTTGCAATTACTTTATATTGTGAGCTGATCCTCACTATAGTTTTTCCCTTCTTGTGTTTTCCATGTAAATTTGGTGTTTTATTGTGCATGTTATTGATATGTTTCAAATTTTTTTATTTTCTTTCATGCTAAATCATTCTAACCTATTAAAGGTTGTTAAATTTGATGTGGATCTGAATGTTAATAAGGGTTTTGATGTTTTAATGAACAATTGATTCACCCCCCTCTTATTTTTACTCTTGTACATTCAACAGAATGTTTGAAAGGGACATGAGAAGTAGAGGCTTCATTGACCGAGTGATGAAGAACTACCCCCTTTTGGGGTGAGGGACATTAGGACCCGTAGGAGGAGTTGGAAGCAAGATGAAACCGATGGGAACTGAAGCAGAGGACATAGAAACAAGCAAAGCAATAGAAGAGATGGGAACATTCTCTTCCAACTATAGCCTTTCCCTGACACTTATTCTCATGCGCAAGTCGGTTACGTCGACTATGAGCACTAGAGAATGTGGCTTGAGAAGAGGCTAGAGGCTTATACTCCACTACGAGAGAATCATTCACAACTATTTTTGGTGGAAGGGTGGTATATTGAGTGGGAGTAGGATGAGGCATAGGAGTATAAATAGCGATAGAAGGAGAAACAAAGATATGTGTCTTGACAGTGGACCTCTTCCCATTCACTATCCAAGGATCAAGTGGAGGAACGACATGAGGTTGTGAAGGCCAAGATACATGAACCACCCCATAGGAATTCTTCCCCTTTCCATATAGGGTGGTTTGAGGAACCATGGGCAGAAAAGGCAATTGGAAATCCTAATGCTTCAACTTTTTTCGCATAGGCACCATTCCACTTCCCATGTGAGGCACAAGAGTGAGAACCGAGGATGCCACCATGGGGCAAGAAGTAGAATCAGATGGTGCAGAAGATGTAGAATGGGAAGGCTCTAGAGAGAGAAATATTATCCTTCCCTTTTGATGGGGTAGAAGAGATAGCCTGCTACTATGCTAGCATAGAAGCCTTCACAGAAATCACATAGGGAGACATAGGAAAACTAGCTTTCGACATCAAGTCCCCAGTCTTATACTTGACATAAGCTTGATAAAAAAAATCTCCCCTAGGGGGAGGGGTCCAAGTGAAGTAGACCAAAAGTGATCCAAATAAAAATCCCCACGTGACACTAGTGTTTTATAATTAGTATCATGAACAACATGCATTGTGCCCTCATGGGGGTATTTCAGACAATTGTGAACTATAGAGGTGACTGCATTCATGGAGGCTAGCCATGGAATGCCTAGCCTAGAACTAAGCAAGTCAAACTTTGGAATCACAATTAATGTAACATCTACAACCTTATGCCCTACCCGGACCTACAAAGAAATAGTGCCCATAGGGGAAATAGAAATCATGTCATGAGTATGGAGAGTGGCATACGACTCATCATACTTCTCTTTATAAAAAGTGTTAATTAACAAGGTTTCCTCTCTTATTATGTTCACTCAGCTCTTTGGATCAACCATAACACCAATCACAATGTTACAAAGTTTCCAACAATCTCCCCCTTTTTCATTGGTGGCAACACACTCTCACTCTTCAAAACTGCTCAAAATTCTCCAAAACTATTCTCCACCTTTACTACTCTCCCCCTTTGACATCAAGGACAAAGGGATAACTAAATATACGTACCCCTAACTAATATAAGAATATACACATGAGAGTAACTCCCATTTACTGCATCTCTCCTATGTAACACACTTCTCCAATAATCTTTTCCTTGGGAAATATCAAGTGGATCCCCCTAACAATGTTATCCATCAAAAATGGAAAAAAAGTACTGCAACACTTATCTACTACTTACACATATGTACATAGAAATCAGAAACTGCATAAACAAAATAGAAATGTACACCTACAGCTATCAGAGGGTAAAATACTCATGCTAGACACCTTCAATTTTGCAAGGTGTGCCTCCCAATCCTTCTTGGTGAAGGAAAGTATAATGTACTAATTCTCAAACTAAATAAGGATATCTTCTCCTTCATCTAGGGTACAAGGCACTAGATTCTTTTGTGCCATCTTATATGCACTTGCTAACACTCTGGTCAAATATTTAAGCTTTGCATTTAGAAAATCTCTAAGTTGACTATATTGCATGATGATCTTTTCTTTTTGTTCTTGTAGTAGGAAGAACTATCCATACATATTCTCTATTACTTCCCTTGTTACACCATTTGCATCATTAGTTGGATCATAAGCACCGAAGGCTTGAGAAATTTTTGACTTTATTAATTCCTTTTGGTCCTTTATCTCCTTGTAGAGTTAGGCCATTTCAAGAAAAACTGAAATAAAATTTTTGCTTCATCCAAGCGTTTATGTACATCTTTCAAGTTGCCTTGTAACTTGCCATGTGTAACACTGCACTTATCGGATACTTCAGTCAATCTCCTATCATTGAACTTATTTTCCATTTATTTTTTGATTTCTCTTCTAGGCTAGCAGAATAATCCTTAAAATTATCTAACAATAGATTCAACTTTTGCACACTAGACAAGGAATCATCAATAGTTACACTGAGAATACCTTCTTGTAGCACCTTAATAGCTTCTTCAATCATTTCTACACTCTTTTGATGGGTTTGTAGTATTTCCTTCCTTGTGGAGGTATGGAATGAATCACCAAGTTGTAGTTTGTGCAAGAGAGAAATATTTCTCATATCAACTTGTCCTTACCGCATTGGTATCTGTAGGAGTTGTGCAGACACCACCAGTTCAAACTACAACTACATATCTAACAAATCCTTTAAAGAATCTCCAAATGCTCTGAAGGATTCACGAACTATTTTTACACTTTATTCTTTATTTGTCTCCTTCTCTCCATTGCTAGAGCATTGTTTTCTTCTTCAACAGGCTTCTCATTATTCAGAGGAGGCAAGTTTTCATCCTTTTGTGCCTCAAAATTTTCTAGGATTTCTTCTTCTTTTTGCTCCATATCTTTCTCCATGTCTAGAGGAGGTAAATTCTGATCATTTTGAGCTTCCTCTTTGTTTGGGGCATCCTACATATTATCTTCCTTATCTTCTTCAACAACATTTTCCACAATTGGAGAGGTATTATTTATAACCATGTTTTCTTGCACATTCTCATCCATAGGCACATGTTCATGTTTTGCATTATCAGGCTCATTTCTTTTTGAGATATATGAATCAGTATACATTTGTTCTTCACTATTCAAAGGGACTCCCAACCCTTTAGCAAGTTCTTCAACCTTCTGCAAAGTCTCATTCTTTAGTCTTTCAATGTCTTTCTTGTATTTTCTCATTAGAGTGTTAACACTTTTTTTTGTTCTGGATTTCCTAATGTACAGTTTAGACAATTTGTGCATGTATTCATGTGCTAGAGAAGAACCAATCTTCTCCAAGAAAAATTCCTTTATCTTAGCATCTTCTTCAATAGTCTCTTATCTTCTTGCAATTAAAACATTTTTCAAGTCATCAAGCAATTAATCCTCAATTTTATCTAATCCAGTGCCAAATGTTACCATGTACGTAACAATGGCTTCTTCAATGGTTGCCTTATCTTCATCATTAGACTCTAGATACATTTTGAATGTCTCTTCCAAGAGACCAAATTTTGAAATATTATTAAACAAAGCATCTTTATCAGAGGGGTCTTCTCTTTCTTCTTCCTCTTGCTTTTAGGATATTTTTCTCCTTCTTTTGAACCTTTCTTTTCTTTTTGCACTTCCTCTTCACTTTCAGTATCAACAAGATCGACTTTAGCTCTCTTGGCACTAGTCTCTTCCATAGTGGCTTGAGACTTCTTCTTCTTTCAGATCAACTGTGGTTCTTCTTCTTCTACATCTTCCTCATCCTTGCAGTTGATGTATTTCTCCCTTGTGGCTTTTTCTTTTCTTCTCCTCTTAGAAGGCATTTCTTGCACAAATGTTTCTTTCTTCTTTAAGCTTCCTATAGACTTTTTTCGAAGGCCTTAATAACATTTGAGAGGGGGCAGAGGTCCTAACTGACCTTCTTGCTCCTGGAGTACTTTACAGAGCAATAGTAGTAGCTTTTGATCTCTCTGCAAAATCCTTAGGTGGGTTCACTATCTCCTCCAACTGAGTCTTCATCTTCTCTACATTCTTCTCAATATTGTTCTTATTTTTTTCTAGGTTCACTTGAATGGATTTATCTACAAATGTACCAAAATTTTCCACAAATGGATCTATTGGCTTGCTTAACACAACTTCAACAAAACCAGTAAGCTCTACTTCAGTTACTTCATACCCAAGCTCTAGAACCCAAACTATTTTGGGTTCAATTGCATCTATTATGCATTGATCTTTACTAACCATGAAGGTTATATCATTATTATACTTCTCTACTAAACTTTTCAAAATTTTGTACCTTTCTTGCATTTTTTCCTAAAAAGTCTTGAAGAAACCCCACAACATAGGATTTTAGGCCATTTCTATGTTTCCTAACCTTCTCAAGTGGTCTCTAATCTTAATTGGAATAGGAATATTATCCAACCACACAATGTTCTTTATAACGAGAAATTCTCTAGAAAGTAAAATAATAAACATACAATTAGGGTGTCATACCAGAAGGGGTACCGAGATTCTTTGGTCTTTTGAAGATTCTCCATCAACTATTGTCTTAGGAGTTCACACAAATAAATATATAGACCTTCTTTCACCATTTGGTGAGCAGTGTCAATAGCAGTAGCCGACACAAAGTTCTCTTTGTTTGTGTAAAATATCTTATAGTTGATCATCATTGATGCATATCTCGTCATTGGATCATCAATATCCTTCACCGTTAGGGCACATTTTTCAAATTTTACACCGATGAGCTTCATTACCAATTCATTCTTCATGGCCTTCATTACCAGAATGGGTCCATTTGAGTACAGCCTTGTGACAACCCTAATAACCTCCTTGTTTATGATGTGTGGCATGTGCCACATGAACTTGTCATGAATTTGGTTGAGCATGTACTTGACCCACTCATCCTCATAGAAATTTTTTGGAAAGTTATTCCATACATCTAGCTTTTTCTCCATCAAACTCTCATATTCACATTTCAATTCAAATTCATATCCTATTAGCTCATTAACCTAGTACTCCATCATATTTGTGTGATCATATTCTTCCTCTTTTTTTTGTGGATATAGATTCACACATCCTCTGTGTGAATCACACCATATGGAATCCTTGAAAAAGCACCTTCAAGGTCTGTCTCCATGGAATTGTATTGATTTTTATTAAACTTAGGTCTTCACCACTCGAAGACATCAACTACTTGTGGAGTAAACATCTTGAACCACTTTTGAAACTATGGTTAAGCAAGAAATGATAAATACCTTTGAATTCTCTACTGATAGAGTTTCACACAACTTAGAATCATTTCAAATCGCCTCTAATTTTCTCTTCACTTCAATTGATCGATTACAAATGACTTAATCATATGAAAAATAACATATAAACCCTTTTCTGATGACCTAAAAATGCATTGATTATAGTTGACAAAGTTAGGTCAAAAAACTAGAAAACCTTCACTATATTATCACATGAACCTTAAATCACTTCATAAATCTCTACAACAGGAAATTTCATAACGAAAAATACTATCAATAGATCAACCATGTCAATCTACACATGTACTAGTGTGTTAAGGTCATCAACACCACATATTTGGCAGGGGCAAGAATATTTTCTACTAAAAATCCTCCTGAGCCAAAGCTCTTCATCTAGTTTCTGGAGGAAATGTAAGCACCAAAGGTTGGCATAAAATCACTTTTCACTTCACGCTTTTCTTTCTTCATCCAAATCATGTTCATTTCCTTCATTTCAACTAGATCAATCATCTTGTCTATGAGATTAGTCTTCTTCTTTTATGAAACAGAGGGTTTCACATTCTTACTTCTACAAAACTTGGCTATGTATCCTAGTTTGCTACATTTATGACATCTGACACCTTTCTGATGAAAAAAATTACTTATTTCCATTTTAGATCTACATTCAAAATCCTTATACCCAAACTCATTGCATGTATAACAATAACCATTGAAAGATTGTAACATCATACCATTATTGTAACCATTCATCATCTGAATTTTGAATTCATTAGCTTTATGACCAAATCTATTGCATGTAAAACATTGACTGGGAAAGGATAGACCATTTTGATTCATTCTAATTCTATGTTCTATAATTTTATGTCCAAACTTATTGTAGGAACAACAATAACCATTAAAAGATGAATACCTTTGTGCAGTAGGTTGTCTGATAGGAGGTCTTTTGAAATTTGTATTTTGGTTCTAGACCTGTTTAACAATATTCTTCTTGTCATTCTTCTTTTTAGAATTATTTGAAGTCTGATTCTCCTTCAAAATTTCTCCTTTTTCAAACCCTAAACCTTCTTTTTCCTTAGAAGTCTTCTTACTTGCAATCATTTCATCAAGCAGGGTGGAACTCTTCTTGAATTGTCATCTTGAATCTTTGATTTCTCCAGATCTGATCTCAAATTCATAATCTCTTGTTCAATCTTTGAACATTCTTCAAATTTATCTTTTAATTTGGCATTTAGGCAGTCTTTAACTCTTTTTCCTTCTTCAACTTGCACTTTTAGATTAGTTTTTATTTCATTTGATTGCTTCAGTTGCACATTTGTTTCCTTGAATCTTTTTGTATATTTCTTGAGTTTCTCTCTAAACTTCTTGATACACTCATATGCATCCTTAAGATCCTTTTTCAAATCTCTATATTCTCAACTTTTGCTTTATCCAAATCATCAAGGGCTAATTTGAGTTCTTCTTCCATGTCAAGTACACAATCTTCTTCAAGAAACCTTTCAAGGATAATCTATTCCAAAGGAATAGGATACTTCTTATTAGCTATGTTTTCAACCTCTAAGATCTACCTCAATGATCAAGCAAATTGAAGGAACCAAGATCTGATACCAATTATTGAAGACCCATAATACTAAGAAGGGGGGTGAATTACTAGTCACTGAAGCTCATTAACTTTGTCAATTTAAAAATCCATTCAAAGAATCATACTTAACTTGCATTAAATAAAAGGAACGTATTGTTGGTGTTTAAAAATACAACCGAGCTAGGATTTGTAATTCTCTAAGAGGTAGCCAACTTCTATATTAAAGAACCACAAAGGCTAGTGGCCAACTAACAGGAAATGGAATGGATACACATTTCCCCTGCACTTCAGGCTCTGTAAAACCTAGGGGGTGACCCTTTAGCAATATCAAACAATCTAGGCATACAAGTAACAGGATATTGATTAACAGATGATGCTCTCATAGAAATATGTTGAGAAACCTAAAATATCACTTAACATTGGCAAGATATTGAATGAATTTCATCAATCAGCATGGAGAACATGACAAAACAACTCAGCAAAACATATTTGAAATGGTTTTTGATTTAAAGAGTTGGGACCAAACTGAAAATAGCAGAAACATGATAATGGACCAGTGCCATACAAATGGGCTATGGAGTCATATAACTAGCATTCATCTTTCAGTGTTGAACATGATTTGAAGGTCTTGCAACTGTTGTCACATTATGACAACCAGACCACTGCAAATTTATCTGATAATTCTGCTTATAAATCCACCTGAAACATAACACTCCTATCACATTTGTCAAAGCAATTATACTATCCCTGAACAATAGGAAATAATAAAAGCAGCTTATGCTTTATTAAAGCAATTACACCATTCATAGAACAGAAGGCAACAATATATGTAACTCAAATGCAACAAAAGTGCATGAACAAACTCATAATTTTATTATTGAATCCAAAATAGCATTACAATTCAGCCATGGAGACAATTATCAGCTAAATAAACATAATTGAACAATTCAAAACACACTTTCAGATTAAAAATGACTAATAGTCATATTTTCCCCTAGCTTTACAATCTACCCATAGCTTATGCCTGACTTGCAGAGCTTTCACAAATTGGAACCCTTACAATTGAGAAGATAAAAGAAGATATAGAAAATAGAAGCAAACAGGAGCATCCCTAAACTTGATCTGGAAATGTCATCTGGAAGCTCCATTCACCGTTGATCAAACTGAAAAGAATATCTCCTCATTCTTCCTTTGTAGCAACAAACATATTCCCTCAAAAATTACCCCTGCTCATCATTGCTCAGTAACTGAAAGCATGCCCATGTGGAGAATCTCCAAATTCACCCAGCTGGAAAATATCCTCTTTCCTGTGCAAAATTCTGTTTCAGCCTTTTATGCTCTTCATTTAACAATTCTGTTGTATTTTATTTCAATGGCTTTGCACTTTATATTTCCACTCCATATTTTCTTGCCATTCACTCTTTAGTGAAATATTAAATATTTCACTCACAAGTAAAAATCACTTAAAAGAATTCACGGGCACTCACCATAATGAAAATATTTTCCCATTCCATTTTATTTTACTCATTTTGTTTCACCTGTTATTTTACTCACCGAGTAAAATATTCACCCCACACTCAAAATGTTTACCCGTATTTCTATTTAATACACTGTCCACTTTCACATTTTATATTTCACTATTCTCCAGCAAAGAGAATATTACGTGCAAATATTTAAAAATATTGTGCTTGGGTGAATAAAATACTTACCCACATTTCTTACACCATCGTGTAAAATAACCATCTTTTTAAATGAGGACCTATTTGATTTCATCAGGCATGTCAATTAATTAATAAACCTTACCCAGGCCTACCAAACCACGCGCCTTGAATTTTCTCCCGGGCCCACCATGTCTTGATCTCGCTCAACTCGTGCACCTTGCAAGGATTTTGATGGCATCATCAAAATCTCACAAGGTCAATGAGGTGTGCCCTAAATTCATTTTCAGTTTCACCTTTGCTTTCTCATTCCTGAGCTCAGCCGCCATACACACCATCGAGCCTCCTCCTTGATGTTCGCACCCCATATCATAGTCATTCTTGGTTTTCAACATACATGGCGTGGGCTTCCCATACTCATTGGCCACGACCATCCATTTCCAGGTCGCCCCCATCCATGAACTACCAGCCTCTCTCATCTGGCGCGGGCTTCTCCATTGGCCGCAGGTTTCTTTCACATGGTCTTCCCCTGTTCCTCCATAGATCTTCTTCCCTACTTGGTGAGCAGGCCTCCCTGTTCTTGACTCACCTGGCATGAGTCCCTCCTTCCAGGCGCGGGCCCCTCTGCATGGCATTCCATCCTCTTCCAAGCGTGAGCCAATCTCTGTTCTTCAGGCACGGGCTTGCTCATCTTGTGGCTAGCGCACCTACTCCTTCCTGGCGCGGGCCCTTTCTCCATGGTCTTCTCCTCCTACAGCTATGCACATCAAAGGTACTTGCTTGAAATCTACTAAAAACTTTTCAACATACATTTTTTGTGTTTATCCTGCTACCATGGCGTCGTGGCTGCTCCATCACATTGTGTGAGGTTTGAAATTTCTCCATTATCATTGGCATAGAATGTTGGCATTCTTTGAATTAAGTGAATGATGTGTCTTTACTGCCCCAGAATGAACCAGCTATAAAAAATTTGGATCTTTCTCCATGCACAGAGAAATCAATTGGATTCCTCTACCCACTGCGCCAAACCTTCACAAAGCCATTGCTATGTTTGGCATCCACTTGGAAGTTTCATCCCTTTTCCAATTTCACTGGTTTGGAACTGTTCACTCGCAGCCATTTTATGCTTGTATAAGATTTCCATTTGCCATATCAAATCCACCCTTATCAGTATGGCGAGCAAGATAAAAATTCCTCAATACATACTTCTCCCTTATAAACTTATAAAACAGAAGAATTGCAAAATCAAATACTCCTTTGTCAATCAATTCAATAACCCCATGATTATTCATTTATTTAGTCCAAAAATAGCCAACTCCAAACCTCCTGAAAAGGCCCTTTCCCTTAAGGGAAACCCAATTAGTAGCTTGTATAAGAAATTCACCATTCAAAACATATATTTACTCAAACAACCGAGCAAAGTTGAAATATGTTATAGCTCTATCTATTGACAACCCAAGTGGAACACCATCTTCAATTAAACATGTGAAGCAAGTTTGTGATGATGGAAAATGACAACTAATTGATGAAATAGCTTACTTGAAATTCACACCCTTCATAGTCAAAGTGTCCTTTAACTAGAGCATGTCGGGTCCCCATGTGGACCCGACTAAAAAAAAAATCGTTTTCAAACAACTTTTATGCTCAAATTGTCCTGACACTGCCTTTTGAATACTTTTGAAGTTGAAAAACGAACTGGGTCTTGATCAGAAACTGTTTTGTCCCTTTTGGAAACAGTGCAAAACTGGCCAAGTTGGCTTAGAAATCAATTTGGGAAACTAGTCAAACGACCTCATGAAACCATAAAAACTTGCAAGCATATAGTCATTTGATCCAAAGGTATAGTGAAAAAGATGGTTCAAAGAAACAGATCTCAAGGAACCGGATATTAATCAAAAAAGTTTCCCAATTAAACTTTTATGAAACAGCAGCTGTTTTGAACCAATTGAAACTGACTCAACTGCCAATTTGTAAAAATAGTGAATCAACTCCTGGCAAGCTGCCATCAGACATAGTGGAACAGTAAGATACCCTGAGCATGTGTGCAAAAGGAATTTCTTTGAAACATCATTGATCAAAATTTATTAACGATCAAAGTTGGTCTCTCAGAAAGGCTATTAGGAATGCAGATGTGAAACTGAACAAACTGCATTCGGTTTCGATCTGCTAAAAATAGTAAATCAGATCATGAGGCTCTGAAAACTGACACCCGAGATCATTTAGGTATGGAGAATATGGAACAACATTTGTTCTGACATGATAGTCAACTAGCGGTGAAAACCAAGCTCAAACAAGAAGTTGTTTCGCAAAATCGACAATCTGCAAGCAGCAAAACAGTGACAAAACCCTCCAGCTTCACTTTTTGAAACTCTGTCAAAACTTATCATGGGAAGCTAAAATTTGACATGCCTACTCACATAGGTCACTTGAGTATGTATGCAAATGGGTTTTGCACGACAATTATCAGGCTTAAAATTATAAGCTTCCAAAGTGGGTCACTCAGATAGACTTGTCAGGTACACCTCTGAAAGTGCAGAAGCAAAATTTTTGAAAGAGGCATCTCAAATTTGAAAAATTTGAGAGTTCCATTAGTGTCTCTGACTAGGGATGTATGCCCCCTGTGGGCATAGCAAGATTCTAGATCTCTAGAGAGTAGACCAAAAGCTGAGTCAAACGAGTGCCCAAAATGCTCCTTCATTTAACCTTATTTTCAACTTCATCTGATGACCTCGGGTCACCAAATGAAAAAATGAGGATCAACATTTACCTCTGTCAAATACCAATCTGTAAAAAGAGTTGATCCCCCTCAACTCATGCTTGCCTCTGTCAAACCATAACAACACTGGTGACTGCATTTTTGCAAACAACAATACCAAACTGCCCTTGTGCAAGTGAAAACTTGTTCCCTATTCAACTCTGTCATCACATGGCAGCCAAATTATATGGGCCACATCATTGTTCATTATTTCATTTTTTTATTATTTTCTATCAGGCGGCAACACTTGAAACTGGTGATCAAGATCATATGAAAGCATGGTCTTATCACATTCACTAACCCCTTCATCATGATCAAGTTCGGAGGAGATGTCATGGCTGAAAAGCAACATGCAATCATCTTGTGTGTTGAGAAAAAATTGCTCATACATTTGTATCTCCTCCAACTCAAAAACATCACAGGTCGGCTTGTCCTCATCCAAACACCAGAGCCCAAACACATTATCATGTGTTTCAAGATTCTGAAAATCAGATTTGTCAACACTTAAAGTACTTTCAACTTTAATCAACTCATGAAACTTAGCAAAAACATCAACCTCAAATGCATGAGCAGTGATTTCTATCTCAGGTTCACACATGTTGTGAAACTCATTCTTCAAACCATCATGCAATTCCATATAAGATGCTTCAGACAAAGATTCAGACCATTCAAAATTTGACCCTAAATCAAGGTCTTCACATTGATTCTTCACAATATGTTCAATACTATCATTTTCAGGAGTAATAGGGTCAGCAAAGAAAATTTCATGTGCACTTTCATCTGATAGGCATACTGACCCATGTACAAGAGACTCACTATTATCTAAAAATTGCTCATTAGCAATGAAATTAACACCTTCACTCTCTGTCTCACCAATGCATTCCTTATTCAAAGGAAACACATCCATTTTCAAACTATAAAGACAAGAGAGATCATTAAAGAAAGATCCATATTCAATCTCATAGTGACTGACATCACACCCATTACTATCTGCATCATATGGTTTCTCTACACATTGATCAAGAGATATTGCAATGTCAACACAATTTGAAAGTCCATCAAATTGTTTCACATTATCTATGGATGATAATGTTGATTCTAGATCCATGTGATTTTCACTATGCAAAACTTGATTATTCAAAATTGAATTCCTTCCATTATCACTATGCACATTATCATCATTCTTATGTACCACTGACATTTCCATCTCTATTTCATACAAGCAGTCATGGACAACAAAGATATAAACAGGTTCATCAACATCTTCATCACTGCTAGCAGTACTATGCTCATGATCAGCAAATTGAACATATATATGTTCATCCTCAGATTCTTCATCATTGACAAAATCAACAAACTCCATTGATGTCAAACTTGAACTACATTTCAAGTTTATTTCAATTGTAAGTGGATCATAAGCAAGGGTGTTGCTACAAACATTTGCAAGAAAGCAAAGGTAACTACAATGCATGAAAGTAAACATGGGTCCTGGCAACAAGGCCAGAAGAGAATGGATGGAGAAAATAAACAAGGGTTTGAAGCTCTGAAAAATGGAGAAAATTATCTTATCAGAACAAAAAGGAATTAATGAAAATACAAAGGATCAATCATTAAGAAGGAGATCATGCAAACCCTAAAAGAAACCCTAATAGGAAAATATTTAATAATTAATATAATTATTAACTGTCACAAGGAAGAGAATGGATGGAGAAAACAAACAAGGGTTTGAAGCTCTGAAAAATGGAGAAATTATCTTATCAGAACAAAAAAGAATTATGAATATACAATGGATCAATCCTTAAGAAGGAGATCATGCAAACCCTAAAAGAAACCCTAATAGGAAAACATTTAATAATTAATATAATTATTAAATGTCACTTAATGCAAACTAAAGTAAATCTTAAGAAGGGAATAAAGGTAACTTAATTAACACAATTTAAGTTAAAACCTTTACTCTAACAAATTTAAATGGGAATAATCTATGAAAATAGATTACATAATTAGTGTGATTGAGGAATAGGTTGATCTATTAGGAATATAGATTGACCAGTCAAGAATATAGATTGAATAATTTGTGGGATTGAAGAATAGATCGATCTATTACAAATATAGATTGATTAGTCAGAAAATAGATTGAGCAATCGGTGGTTCGTAATTTTCTCAATTAGGAAAGTGGTTGAGAATGATTAATTAATTGATTTAATTAATTAATTATTTTTGGAGTTGAATGTGCAAATCAAGTTTGACTTTTGCAAACAAAGTTGTATTAGTTTGATTTGATTTTTGATGATGTTTTGAATAGTTTTTTTCAAATATTCAAATTTGGAGGGAAAGTGAGTTAATTAAATTATTATGATTTAATAATTCAATTAACCTAGGGGAATAAAGTGAATTAGCAATATAATTAAATAATTGGTGTTATTTAATTAATCAAGAGGAATAAAGTTATATTAGGACTTTATTAAATAAATGTAATTTATTTAATTGTTCAAAATTGAAAAAAAAAGTGAATTAATTAAATAATGTTGTACTATTAAATTAATAAAAGAAATTAGGGTTTTAGGACTTTATTAAATAAGTGAAATTTATTTAATTCATCAAAAATGATGAAAAAGTGAATTAATTAAATAATGTCAAATTATTCAATTAATAGAGGAATTTAAGGTTTTTTATGCTTTTGATGTGAAATGCAATGATATTTGATAATAATGATGTTGATGATGCAAAAATGTCATTTAAGGTGTGTGATAAGTGTTAGGTCAGTTTTACATGTCTACATTTTGCTCCTCTTTGAGACAAAGTACTGGTTGCTTTGTTTCAAAGATTTCGATGTTTAGATCAAGTTTTCTTTTTTTGAAAATTTTTATATGCCCCACTATGCCTCGGCGGTCAGCAGAATGATGGTAGGAATTTGGGCTGCCCCCTTTAGAGGTTGGCCGAAAATTGTAATTTTTGAGGTCAAGCTCACGACACTGTTCTATTTCAAGTTCAATGCATAGAGAGTGAAAAATTAAGTCTATAAGTCCTTTGTTGCTCATTCGAATGTTCCCGGGAGGTCCTTATTTTATCCTAGGAAGGATTCCTAAGTAAAAAGTAGGGCTTTGTAGGGTTACAATAGGTAATAAGGGTTCTAATTACCACATTTGCACTTTGAGCCTATAGTGATTTCTTGTCTTTGGTTTTCTTGTTTTGTCAATTGTCGAGGAGCAATGCCAAGGATTCAGGGAGCCCCACATCATGCAAACTTGGTTCGAGAATTTGTATGGCCTACAAGAGTCAGTGCCCCGGTATGTACTCTCTTGATTTTCGCTTTCATTTTTTTGTGTTCCTGTGATTAATTCTTTAAGTCAAACTTGTCAAAAGTGCAACTTTTGAGATTTTGGCATTATTGATTCGGTTTGAGAACTTTTGCCTCTATGAATTGAGTGATTTTTCTATTTTTCTACGCACTTGACTTCATTTTGTGCCTTTGACCTACTTTGTCACTTTTTCAATTCGCTTTTTCTATAAACTTTCACTTTTGTTATGCTTGTTTCAGTTTGCTCGCTTTTGTGATCAAATTGTGCTTTTGCAAAAGTTCTTCGCTTTTGACATTTTTTAGCACCTTTTCTCTTTGACAGAGGGCGCTTTTGACATTTTTTGGTGCCTTTGACCTACTGTTGTGCATTTGACTTTAGCACTTGCTCTGTTCTGCCATTTTTGACCTATTTTCTAGCGCACTTGACCTGGATTTTGGCACTATTGACTGTTTCCAATGATTTTGTCATCTAATAGAGGTGCTTTTGACTTTTTCTAGCACCTTTTCTCTCTGACAAAGGGTACTATTGCTTGTTTTTATTACATGTTTTCTCTATTAATCTGTGTCTGAGATCTATAGGTTAAAATTTGATTTCTAATGCTAACAAGTGTCTAATTTGGATGTGTGACAGGTACTGATGTCGTTATTGCAAGGTTTGCAGAAGTATAATTGATGGTTATCCCAAAAACAACTAACACATTTGTTACAGGGAAGACGAACAGTCGAAGAAGTTTTTAACTTTCAAATATTTTTAAAGTTAGAAAATGATCTCATTTGGTGCTTAAAAAGAACCCTACAAACAACACATTTTGATTTATGTGCTTTAAAAATGAATCATTTCCAAGATTTCTAAGTTAGAGAATTTTCATTTGGTGCTTAAAAATAACCCTACAAGCAACACATTTCGATTTAAGTTCTCTAAAATGAACCCTTTCCAAGATTTTAAAGTTAGAAAAAAATTCATTTTGGTGCTTAAAAAGAACCCTACAAACAACACATTTCTATTTAAATGCTTTAAAATGAATCATTTCCAAGCTTTCTAAGTTAGATATTTTTCATTTGGTGCTTAAAAACAACCCTACAAACAACACATTTTAATTTAAGTGCTCTAAAATGAACCCTTTCCAAGATTTCATAGTTAGAGAATTTTCATTTGGTGCTTAAAATGAACCCCACAAACAAAACGCTTTCAAATTGGTGCTCTAAAATGGATGTTTTGAAGTTTTCCATTTGTTTTTCTCTAAATGTTTGATTCTTTTGTTGACCAAACGATTTCAATTTGTTGACGAACGCTCAATTTACTTTTTTGACCACTAAGACAAGGTTTAGAAAACACTCAGTTTTGGGCTTAAAATGAACAAATCAATTTTTGTCTTGCACTTTTTCTATCTCATTGATTGATATCCAAAACACTTCTATTGGGTTCTTTAAAAAGAACCATTGCTATCTTATTCATATTTTTTAGGGATAGCACCACTCGAGGCGATTAAAAAGAATCAAGTTGTAATGAAGTGTATTTCTTGTTTGGCAAGCTAGGTGTTTGTCTTCTCCCCTCGCACCTTTTGGCGATCTTGGGTGAACAAAAATATCTTGAGTTTCACATTTTGTTTATTTTCAAAGCATACCTTTAGAGGGACTTCCTATTGAGACACATCTCGTGCTAGAGAGCTCATAGGTGACCCAAGCAGGACCTTCATTTCAGTCCACTATATAAATTATTGTGGTGTGAGAAAAGTTTATCATCCACCTGGTGTAGATGTTTTATGCCAACATCAGTCTCCTCCAGTATCCTTGTGATACATAAATACCCACAAGGGTTGGGAGGCCTCTTAATTGAGAAAAACATTGCATGTATAGACACCAGTTTCTTGAAATAGTCATTAAGAAACTTTGTTAAATAGTGGCCATCCAAGTCAAAATATGAAGTGTATTTTAAAGTACTGCATTGGAATAGCACCATTCCAAGAAGCTACTTACCATGTTCGGTTTTTGGTTGAGGCAATAAAGCAAATAGAGAAGGGACTCTTTTTCTTGGCGTATCAAGACTATACATTTCCTTGACATATCCTATTTGTCCATTCCATCTTCATTGATTAATCATCTCTTAGGGGATGATTGGTAGGCCTACCGAGAAATGTGTAACCACTTGAGCTAGGATTGTAAATGCTTGTGAGTCAATCCAAACACACTGTGTGATTCCAAAACTCAAACAAACATCAACATATTCGTCAAAATCTCAAAAACTTTAAGGTTAGTGTAAATACTTTGAAAAGAGCCCTATGTTTGCACTCCCAAAAAGATATCCTAAAAAATATATTTGAAAGGTTTTCGGACATTTAGGCTTAGATTTCAAGTCTCATCAAATCTGAAGTTAACATTGGAAAACTATAGCCTTTACTGGTATCTTAATTTTCACTTGGTGGAAAGAAACATACCTTTAAAATTTATAGACATTTAGAGCCAAAACGAGTGTTTTTATGAGAAGATTAATGTCAGTCCATACTTTTTCAGTGGTATCACTTGTCGTATCCCAAAAGTAGGGCACTTGAAGAATCAGATCAAACAAAATCACCCCAAATCTATGAATTATCTAATTTGTTGCCAAAAACACTAAAAACTGGAAAACAAATTTACATAGAGGCCGCTTTGCTGCTGTTTCTAACACACTTGACCAAAAATTGGTCACACTTGCCAAAAAAAGCTTGATTTTTCTCTCTATCCCATAGTTGCTACTGATGAAATTTTATTGCATTTGACAAAATCGACACATTTGTTATAAAACCAACGTACTTGCTACAAAACCGGTTGCACTTGCCAGATCTTTTCCAATGCACTTGCCAAAACACTGGCCGCACTTGCCCAAACAACTCGGTTTTGACTGCATGAAACACAAATTTTGAAATTACCCAAAGAAGTCGCACTTGACATTTCTATGTGCACTTTCTTTCCAAAATTCAACACCCTTGACAACAATTTGTTCGCAGTTGACCACATTGGTCGCTTTGCTTAGAAACTGGACATTTTTTTTATCAGAAACCGTCACTTTTTCTCCTTGACCCTGTTGCATCTGATCATCGTGTCCACCCTAGGCACCGTCTTGTCGAGTCATACCAAGCTGCTCTACTAAAACCTTGAGGTATTTTATTTCACCTTGATGACCTGTGATGTTTGCTCTACCCACTGCGGGATCACCACCAAGATCTATGAATCTCAAAGGAAGGTGTTGTTCCCACCACCAATCATAATCAAGAGTAGTACCCAAATCTAATAAGCCCATTGGCCAACCCCATCCGACTAGGGAAAGAACTTTGAATGAAGCAACAACAACATCTTGATCGCCCTCCAAATCGTAGACATAGACCTCTCTAGTGGTTTGACCAAACCAAGCCTCATAAGTGTTTGAAAATCAACCCTGTCTCTCTCCAAAAGAGTGTGAGTGACCAATCAACCATCCAGTCTATTTTCAGTACACCAAATGCTCATGATCAATAGGCCATGCCTCATAGTCCATATGCAGTCTCCACACAAAACCTAGCATGTCATCAAATAAATAGCACCAATAGGAAAGTTTCCCAGTCAATGTATAATGTAAAAAATCTCCATAGCAATAATAGTATGGATCCTCAGCAATACGATCTAATGCACCATCAAGCCACATGACTGTGATGTGATCCTAGGCCCATACATGAAGAAGAGAAACACCAATGAAAATAGATTTCCCACCCCAATATGAAACCTCATGCATATCTCGGTATAGGTGGGCAAGAAGACATGGACCCTATATGTATCTAGTCTCATGCTCGAACATTTGCTTGATGCATATACCCCATCCCATAGGAAACTCATGGCCTCGCCTATCAAAAACAACGATCCCTAAAACCAAACCACAGAGAACAAGGGAACGAGATCTGCCCTGCCGATAAAATATGCTAAAGCTATCTTTGACTATTGAACCTCCAGACGTCTCATGCCAAGAACACAACACATATCACAGGTGCCCCGTCGAATGAAATATGTAATGATCTCTCCATGAATAGGAATGAATAGGATTCTCCACACATCCTCAAGAGGAATGGTGGCCTCCCCAGAGGGTAAATGGAAGGATGAGGTCTCTGAATGCCACCTCTCCATGAGAACAGTCATCATTGTGGTATGGCATTTGATGGTGGGCATGTAACAAATGTACCACAAACTGACAACATCTAGAAAGTATTTCTCTAGCTCATGAAACCCAATGATCAAGTGAAACGGATGACACGGTCATCGCTCCCTTGACTGGAGTGGATTAAGGACCTGTATAGGAGCGAATTTTCACCCCTTGTGAAAATTCCCCTTTTACACATCCTCACTTTAGAAAACCAAATCTGAAGGAAAAATTCCATATCACCCAACTACGTTCCTTCCACTTGGAATTTGTCTATTGTGTTGGTGGGAGAATATTTATTGAGGATGCATGCACGACACACAAATGTCTGCAAGGTGCGCTTTCGTCCTTGACGGATTCCTACATCTAAACTTGGTAGAGGTTTTACACTTTCAATTGGAGTCAATTTGTGATGTCCCTCTTCAACCAACTGACCCCAAAAAATGGCAGATTATTCCCAATTCTCCTTCAAATTCATCCCTTTTTCATTCAAATCATCTTCTTTTCACTCTCTAGCAATTCAATCTCACTTTCCAACATTCTGTTCACTAGCAAACAACACTTCAACACTCCATTACAGCAACAACACTTCATCAACTCTGCAAATCAAGTGTGAAGCAAGCCATAGCAACATGGGCTTGGAGTCTTGCGAGACCTCCCCTCATCACAGTTGAGGTTGTGGTGAGTTTTCCAAGTCCACTTTCTCCTCCATTGGCTAGTGATATTTTGGGTGTAGGTGGTGTTGTGACCTTTTCACACATCACCCCATTTTAAAATGGGTACCCCCTATTTTTTTCTCAATTCTGGTCTTTTGGCTTTGGTTTTGTGGTTGTCTCTCTCTATTCCTCACGGTCTTTTTAGGAATGTCCCTATCTTTGGACCTAAGTTGAAATTTTGACTAAGTCTGTTAGGGTTTTCATTCTTCAGGCTAGTTTGAGGTTAAACTGATTGAGCAAAATGAAATATGAGTTTGGCTCTACATTCAGGAGGCTTCAAGCAAGTTCCCATTAAAATTTCACGGAATTCTAACAACTTACTATTTTTAGTAAGTACTTAATTTGGGATCATTTCCTCAATATTTTGGAATTCTGACTACTTCACCACATTTAGAACACTTCAAAATGCTTGCACACAAAATTTGAGCAAATTCTGACAACTTTCTAATTTTAGCAGTTCTAGCTTCAGGAGCAATTTTTAGGGTTTGCATGTATGATTTTTCAATGCATGTCAGGATAGTCTTTCTGGGTTTTTTGAGAGCTTCACGATGATACAACATGCAATTCAAATAAAGGAATTTCTATTTTTAGCAGGTGCTCACATGTAGACTAGTTTTTTGGGTTTTTCTAGGTTTTGTGAGATCTCTCGGGCAATATGACATGCAACCACCTTCGATAGTTGGTTGACCACTTTTTCAAGTACTTACTATTTTTAACAAGATCACTCCATTAGTCCCAGATCTTCAGTTTCAAGAGCAAAGCAATTCATAACATAAACGAAGGTCAATAGAGGCACATGCAAATGAAATTAAGGTTTCTAACTTTGGTACCTAAAATGAGGGGCAAAATTTGAGAAAAATAGAAAACAGATATCCCATTGCGATCAAAATATTTCAAGGAATCTACTGGTAAAATTTGAGTGTAATCTGCATACTTATTGTTTATAGTAAGTCACTTCCAGAACATAGCTAAAAATAATAGGTGAACACGAAAGGCAAGTGCGAACAAGTCAGATAAGTCATGAGGATCGCGTCGGGAAAATATCAAGACAGGAGGAGTTGCAGAAGTTTGAGAATCAAGAAGTTACTAAAAATAGAAAGTGAGGGCGAGCAGGTTGAAAATAAGCTATGTGTTTAGATATGCAAGGTGGGAGACAGGAAAGTACAAATCTTCTAAGGCATGAATTTTCAGAGCCCTAGAGTGGAAATGTGCCCTAAGAAGGCCAAGTTGGTGAGAAATTTCCTAAGGCACAAAATCGCCTGACTCCCCTTCATATTCACCCAAGGTATGAGTAAGGTGGTATAAAAATTCTCTAAGGCAGAGAAAATGTGAGCTTGACCCCTCATGTGCGCCCAGGGCAAAATGAAGAGGAGGATGTCAAGAAAATGCCTAAGGCATGTAAAATGAAAGCTCAAGGGGTAAAATGTGCCCAAGGTATAAGGATGATTTGAAATTTTTCTAAGGCATGGAGAAATGGCAACTCACACCCTCAAATGTGCCCTCAAGGTAGCTAAAGGTGAGAAAAAGTTTCTAAGTCAAAAGTGGAAGCTTGACCCCCTAAATGAGCCCAAGTTGAGAAGAGGTGCAAGGAATTTTCTAAGGTAATGAAGAATGGAAGGAGACCCCCCCATATACACCCATCATGGAGAAGATGAGTTGAAAATATTCCAAGGCATTGAAAATGAAAGCTTGAACCTCTAAATGCGCCCTCAAGAGAGATAGAAGACTTAAGAAATTTCTAAGTCAAGAAAATAAAAGCATACCCATCAAAATGTGCTCAAGTTGAGAAGAGAGGGAAAGATGAAATAAAAAAATTCTAAGGCATGTGAATGTGAAGCAGACCCCTTCAAATGTGCCCAAGATGGGGAAGGTTAAAATAAACATTAGTGGAAAATATTTTCAAGGGTGATAAATTAAATGAACCCCTTCATGTGCGCCCATGAATAATAGAGTTGGAAAATATTTTCTAAGGGGGTCTTGAATATTTTCTAAGGAAATAAAATTTGAAAATATTGCGCCTTGGCTTGTGACTTTAAAATGGACGCCTAGCTTGCAATTGATAAAAATATAAAATATTTTTAAAACAAAGGGAAAAAATAAAATGCACCTAAGTCTTTTGAGATAAATTTTTTAAGGCACATGATTGAATATTTTCTAAGATGTGATTTTTGCTCACATGGTGAAGTACGCCTATGCCTGAAACATAAAAAAAATCAAATATTTGAAATAACAATGGTTGCAATTTGCCAGGAGAGGGAAAATTTTGAATTTCTGCAAGAAATTAAATGAGTTTGCTAAAATAAACCTCCTTCTAGAAGTCAAAATATTCTCAGACTAAGTTATTAAAATTGTGAAAGTTTTCATTTCTCCTCACCAGCTCCAAGTCTGAATTTGAGACTCTGTGGATAAAAAAAAAGAGAAAATCAAAATTGGGAGAAGTTGTTGAAAGAGCAAGAAAGTTTCTAAGTGTCGGAAGAGATATTGATATTGTTGATAAGTGTTGAGGTTTGAAGTCAGAATTTTAGTGTTGGATTTCTTCATTTTTAAAGTTCGCTCTATGTTTTGGGCATCACGAGGTTAATAAATTTTCTAAGTTAAGTTTCTAATGAACATCTTTTATTTTTGTAGGATGGCTGAAGTAAATAGAGGAGCGACTACAAGAGAAAATAAGGTTGCAAATGTTGATTCCAACAAAGCCATTGTATCCAGACAGGCAGTAATCAAGAAGTTGAGCAAGCCATTTCTTCTGGAGTCAAAATTTACTTCGAAGTTGGGAGAGTTGAGTGACACAAATCTTGGCTTGTTCAATCTGGGGGCACTCAGAAGTCGAATGCATGGGATAGATGACTATCCTCCATCAGTCACAACGCACAACATTGTGAAGAGTGGTCTTTATGCAGCTGTTGGTTTTCAGCCATCCATTCAATGTCCAGAGTTGATTATGGAGTGCGCCAACTGCTACAAACTAGGGCAGAGAATAATTATTTCACCTGATGGCAAGTTGTTTGCCAATCTCACACCTGAAGCCATTGGGGAGGCATTTGGAATTCTTGCCTCTAAAGGGACGATTTACAGAACAAGAGAAAGGGATGAAAAGATGTATGCTTATTATTTTGAGATATGTGCAGGATTGATAAATTCAGTCTGGATGTAGAAGCCTAGGCCTACTCGCACCAAGTTTCCAAAACAGATAATTTCAGATGATGTAAATCAAGAATATTGTGACTTGATTATGATGCTCAACAGGGTAAATGGAAGTCCCCAATCCTATATCTTCAAGCCTTGGATGTTTTATTTCATCAACATCATGCTAGAAGGAAAAGATCATGTACACTGGGCAAGGATGATAAGTAACAATATACACAAATAGTTTAGAAATTTGAGAAGAACAAAAACCTTTTATATGAGTTCATATGTGATTTATATGTTGGCTTGAATGACAGAATACAGGGGAATATCCTATAAGGAGCCAATTGGGTGTGGTAGTGAGGAGTTCAAGATTCATGAGGCTTGCCTATAGTTGCACCTAGACAACGCCGCTCACTACAAAAGAGTTAATGATGCCTTCACTATGTACATAACTAGAACTCTTCAACGAAGAAATCATCAGAGAATATCAAAGGAAGCTTAGGAGTTGATTGAGAGATATGGATGTTGGTTTATCTAATTTCTGAAGTATTCATACATAAGGCTGCAAGGGTTTGCATCATATCCTTTCAGATTAATAGGATACCCCACAAATAGAGTATTGGTGCCATAGATATCTAGGTAACTCATTGCCTATGACAGAATTCAGAAAAAGAAGAAGAAAGGAGGACTAGACTTCCCTATCATCATGGGAAATTCAAATGAAGTTTGTCCCACCTTGCAAGCAGCCAAGGAAGCAGATGATGAGTTGAAATTCTTCCACCTCTCTTACCACACTTGCAGGCAGGATTTTGACCCCTACAAGAATATCATAATGGTGTTGAATGAGGAATTTAGACAGAGGGTACATATCGAGGACTTTTGGGCTAATGTGGCTGATGATGTTGAGATTAGTAGAAGGATGTTTTCCAGGATACCTTTGAGCATGATTAGAGAGTGTGAGATTATTCCAGTCTCAGACCAGGTAGATGAGGACGTGAATGTTATGTAGTCTAATTATGAGACAATGAGAAATATAGCAGTCCCTCTTCCTAATTGGTCGGAGCTAGAGATTACACATTTGGATACACTATGCATACCAGTGTTGACATTTACAAGAAATTGGGTGGAAAAGTCATCTAAACAAGCTTAAGAGAAAGTCAGTTCCTCTCACTTACAACTTGATGGGTGACCAAAGGCTTCCAATATTCAGAAAGAAGAAGCAGGTCCCCCAAGCCCTGGAACCACAAAGGGAGGAACAAGTTTAGCAAATGCCTCAGAGAGTTGAGGAACCATCATCCACACCATCACGGGCTCGCTCTCTAGGTGTACAGGAGGTCTCATTGTTTGTAGACCAAATAAATAGATTGAATGAAGAACAAGAGTTATAGGAAGCAAATCAGCCACCCCGTAGGGAGTCAGTTGGTCAAAGTGTCAATGTGCTTAGAAGAGATGACTAGCACGAGGGAGAAGAGGAAACAACCATGAATACTCACTTCCAACAAGAGATTGAGTTAGCTTTAGAGGATGAGACTACTACAGGGCAGGAGGCTCAAGTTTTAGGAGAAGGTACCCAACAAACAAAGATTGATGAGGCTCATCAGAATTTTAATAGAGAAGAAGTGCATGAAGAAGAAGCGAGAGAAGAACAACCACTTGTTGTTGGTGACCCGCAGTAGGCAGTGTCGGATTGGCTAAGGGATAGAATGAAAAGGGATCCTATTGAGGAGACTAACCCAGCGATTGAGATGGAAGAATTCCTCAGTAGAATTAGTGCACCACCAGAGAAGAAGAAGGCCAAAAAATTCTCTAAAATTTCTATGGATGAGGATGTTCTCACACATTGCATGTGCCCATTCCCAAGATTGAGTGTGATCAAGATGATGTTGTTCTAGAAAATTATATGGTCACCACTTTGGAGTTAGGCCGCCCTACAGGGGCTCAGATAATTGAGGAGTGTGATAGCTCCTATTAGGCACTAAAGGACAGGTTGCTCTGAACCGAAGAAAAGTATAAATGATGGAAGAAGGAGCATAGGACATTGGTTGGTTACGTGCAACACTTAGCCCATCCATGTGGGAAGGAGAACGCGACAGTTGAACTTCCAACAAAACTCCCAAGAGAATCAGTTAGTGGCTTGGAGGACTTGAGGAAGATGGCCTAAAAAGCAGATAAGTGGGTTGGAAATGTTCACATTGAGACTGTTCTTCATTTGGAGGCTTTGATGCACATACCCTTGCAAATTCTGGTGGAGGGAGGTGTGATATAGGAGGGTGACTGATATGACTTCACTAGTTGGTATTCTTTAGTGGTCATGGGCTGAGGTTTCTTCGATGCAGCACAGACGGATTCAGCTAGAGTCAGGAAAGCTATGGAAAATATTTTGGACGAAGTCTTGAACACACTTGAGGCTATATTTGCTAGGAGATTGACTCCAAAGGAGATGATTGTGAATGGCTTGAGGAGCAAGTTGGAACCTTTCTTCTCAAATGTGAGATCATTTGTTCAGGATGATTTTGAAAATATTTCAGCTTTCTCTAGCCTTATTCAGAACACCCGGGATGCCTTAGTCACTTGGAGAAAATATTGTACTCGGCATGGGTAGACAGTCACAGTTCTTGAATTTCAGCTCAACCAAATTCCACCTATTTTGGTTTAGGAGGTTGAGGCGATGTTAGCCCGATTCATCAAATTCGCGGTCAAGGAGAAGGAGAATGGAAACACCTTATTGGATGATGACCTTCTAAAGGATGATGGTGAACATTAATTTCTCATCATGGTTTTGGGAGAGAGTGAAGAAACATTTGCTCATTTATCATCCCACTCCTCTTCGTGGCGGTTTTTAGGGAAGAATCTTGATCAAGGCATATGTGGCTCAATCTGAGCCCTTGATTGTAATTGAATCTAAGTCGTCTGTTGGACTGGGCCAACTATAAAAGGGGCATCCCCCCTCATTTGTACATGAATTACTATTATCATTAGAAGATAGGAATAGAGAGAGACATATAGCATAGATTGATAGCATAGCTTAGATTGAAGAGGAAGGAAAGTTTTCAAATTGAATGCTTTGTAAGAGATTGTTGTGAACACTCCTATAATAAAAAGAGTTATCATTGATTGTGGTTTCATCTTTTATTGTAGGTAACTAGCAAGATTTCTTCATCCTTCCAATTCGCGTAGAGTCTTAAAGTAGATCTTAGATTAAAGGAGATATTAATTCATGCATGTAGATAGTTGTGGAATGTGGTGGTCAAATTGATCAAGCTTCATTAGTCCATACCACTAGCAACTCATTGATGGTGGGTTCTCCTTGTGTGTTCAACTAGAATATTATGTACTTAACTTCGATTATAACTTATATGTTGGTATGTGTCATTGTGATGGTATCTTAGTGTTAAGTTGTGATCTGAATACCTCAAGTTACTCCTTTGAATATTGCACCGATTTTGTGGAGGTTGTCCAAAGTGAGGCAAAACAGAGCTTGGTTTAAGTTTGCAAGAGTTGATCTCCATGTCCCGTGCTTAGATTAGATAATCACACTTCTAATCCCTGCTACCATTTAATTTCAACATTTTCTGGTTAGTTTAGGCAATTCGAGCTTCATTGGTATATCTTCCGAGTTTTGAAAGTCCTTTCCAAGTAAGCAATTGCGTAAGTCCCCTTGAAATACCAAAAAATCACATCAAGCCAATTGAGTCTACGTCCACTGCATGAAGGAACCTTGGAGTTGAATGCATGATCTTTCGCAATCTTAACATGCAGGATATTTTGATCAAGAGAGGATAGAGTGACTGTTGGAAACTTTATTTTGTGTTGGTGCGGTCATAAAACACTTGTCAACAGGTGGTAACATTTTTCTCCTCTCCTTTGTGATTTGGTTGACTAGCACTTTACTGTTTTGTAGTGTTTATTGCATCTCTACTTTTTCTACTTCTCTATCGCATATTTCTCTATCATTGTTGTTTGGCTGTCCATGGAGGTGGAAACACCAAAATGAGGGTTTGACTAAGGTAGACCCCTATACAGCCCCAATAATTTTTCCCTCTTTCCTGTGTGTTTGTGAATGTGCATTGGAGCTAGCTGGAAAACTAGCACCTTAGTGAGATCATCTTCATCACTTTAGCTCTCATCTACCTATTTTCTAATCTTTGTTTGAACCTTTCATACTTTATAGTTCTATTTTGCTCATTTAGGAGTACTTAGCTAAGTCGTCAACTTGTTTTTTGGCGGTCCATATTGTACTTGTTGTCCTCTAGCCGTATGGACACCAGCACACCTATGAGTTGTCAGCATGCCATGTTGTCATCCCAAAACCACACTTATGTCCTTGAACAGAGAGTTGTCTGAGGTACAATATCGACTCCAAAAACTAACTTTCCTAGCCTAAACATAGATTTTGGGTCTGAAGACTGATTGAAGAATATTATAGTCCTCATCATTCTTGACTCTTGTTTCAAGATATCCCTTTAGAGTGAGGTAAGTTAGGGCAGCCCTCTACTCTCGACTCTTTGTGACTTGGAGCCTTAGCGTGGTTGGTCCCCTTCTCTTACATTTTGGTGAACCTAACGTGAACCAATGTTTTCCCATTCGTTGGTGTTGAAGCTTTTCCTTGTATCTTGTGGTCATTTTTCCCCTCAGTGTTGTGAAGTTTTATGAGCATCACAACCCAATCCATGACCTTCGTGTATATTGTTAGGAGAAGTGTATGACACCTTCCAATGGAGAATACAAAGGTCACTTCTAGTTTTTGAATAGGCCTCTTTTTCGGACCTACAATTGGTCTTTCTACCTAGGAGCAGTTGTCGAGTGGCGAGGTAGGATTCTTTGATGAGATCAAACATGTCCCCACTCCTCCTACATCTCCTACACCATCATCAATAGATGAGCATCAGGTTGTCCACATCCCTTCAGAATATATCTCTACCCTTAGCAAAGGGTTAGGCGACCTTGAGAATCACCTGGAGAAGGACCCGAAGATGGCTAGGGCTGCTAAGGTTATTAGCAGGATAAAGTATATGGTGGGAAAATATCGAACATGTATAGAGCTCCTAGCTAACCTCTCTAGTCTGACTGAAGCGTGTGCCCCTTCAAACAATGCTAACATTGTACAAGGGGCCAATTTTGAGGAACATGAGAGAAAATTAGGAGTATCAATGCCTCCCACATCCATGTACATGGTTGACACAGTCCCTTCGATCAACGCCCCTGCCTCTGAGAGATCTAAAACTCTCAAAGTAAACAGAATTCCCTTAGTTTTTAGTTTCACCACTAAGGTCACCTCTAGTAGTTGAGGTTTCTACGGTTTGAGTGGTGGGGGCTTTGGTATTGGTGGTAGCTTTGGAAGCAGGGGTGGTGCTGGCAGAGGTGGTTCAAGTGGAGGCTATGGCAGCTCCTTCGGAAGCAGGGGTGGCTCCAGTGGAGGCCCTATTGCTAGCGGTGGCTTCGGTAGTGGTTATGGAAATGGCCACGTTGGTGGTTCCGGAGGTGGCTCCAATGGTGGTTCCATAGGGGGTCCCACTTTTCCTATGTCGTCTAGTGACCCTATTTTGAACACTCTTCTTCATAATATGGGCAAGATGCAATGCTAGCTGGTGAGTCTCTCCCAAGCCTCTACCCAAGCTATCTTTTATCCCTTCCTCCAACATAGCCCATTGTTAGTAGAAATCTTAAGTACTCCCTTCCCAAAAGGAATCGAGATTCCTAAATTCAAGAAGTATGATGGCAAAGGGAACCCACAAATGCATGTGTCTTCCTTTAATGCCATGTGTACAGACTTCTTCCATCATGATGTGTTGATGGAAAAATTATTCCCCCAATCTCTTAAGAATACAACACTCAAGTGGTATTGTTCCTTGCCCAACAACTCTATTTTCTCATTCGATCAACTTGTAAATCAGTTTCTCCAATAATTCCAATCCAACATTAGACTGAAGATGACCTTTTCAGATCTCTTCCGGTGCAAGCAAGGGGATAATGAGAAGATTATTGATTTCATAGCGTGATATCAAACGCTCTTCTCACAAATTTCATACCTGTTGCTCGATTCTGACATGCAGAAGGTATTCATAGGGAACTTGCAAAGACCTTGGCAGGAAAAGTTTGCCCTTATGAAATACCCTTATTTTGCACATTTGTGTGCAACGCTACGAGAATATTAACAAATGATAGTTTAGTTTGGGGGACTCTCACGTTCCCATCTGGAAGGTAGATCCATTGAATCAATCTCAAGAAAGGGTAAGGTTTTTGTGAATGTAGTAGCCACTACGAATGATAACGACCTCATACACAATAGAAAGTTCACAAAGTTAGTAGAATCTTATTCTTTCATCCTACAAAGGTTGTTGAGGGATAAGATCATAACCTTGGAGAACCCTACACCTCTCAAGGAACCTTACCCTAGTTGGTATTATGCACATTCCTTCTATCAATATCATCGAGTTAATAGACATGATACCGAACAATGTATGTGTCTGCATCATGAGATATAGGATTGCATCGAGGACGGTACTATTTGTCTCGATAGGAGTAAGCAAAATACAAAAAAAATTATGGTGAAAGCGAATAGTGAGTTTCAAATATACACGGACCTGTTTTTGTCTCATTCTACCAACATGATTATTGATCCCTTTGATTCTACCACACGGCCTTAAGCATATGTTAATATGGTTACAATTACTCCCTCTACATAACCTGCGACTAGCTCGTCGAAAGTGACATTCACATCGTGGGATATGCCCTTGAATAATAAGCCCTCTCCCCTTTACATTCTCACTTGCCTCAATGGGAACATTGTGACAGGAGTCCTCATTGACCCTACAAGCCGAGTGAATATCATTATAGACGAGACATTGTGGTTAAACTCATTACAAAAGGAGGAATACGAAGAAACGAAGTCCATCATCCGTACACATGATGACCTTGCTCTTAAAACTTATGGTTCGATAACTCTATCCGTCCTAGTTGGACCTAGGGTTGTAAACATAGTCTTTGATGTTATTCCAGAGTCATACTTGTTTAGAGTGAAGCTAGGCATACCCTAGCTAGCTTCCATGAATGTAATCACCTCTTTCATTCAAAAATGTTTAAAGTTCTCCCATGAAGGTGTTGTGCACGTAGTGTGTGACACTAGGTACTAGCCACTGGTATCTCGTGGGGATATTCATTGAATCACTTATGGCCTACCTCAGTCGGTCTGCTTCCTCAAAGAACATACCTACTTTATAAGAGTTATGTGAAGTATAAGATTGGAGGCAAAGGAAATTTGAATTTGACCCTTCTAGTAGCATAGCAACAAGCTACCTCCCCTTCTCGAGAGGGAAAGGAGAAGTTACCCCATCCCCAGGATGGATCTCCTACTCCCCTTTCTAGAGAAGAGTTCTAGATGAATATGTCAAGGTTTTACCCTTTGAGTTCAATGATTTCGGCTTGGTGAAAACCCAACATGTGGATATCTGATCTTCCTACCAAACCACCTGGACCTTGGTACTACTTATATGGTAGAAAGAAAGGTTCCCATGGGGAATCCTCTATGCCTCGGCCTCTGTGAACTCCCACTTCTCCTACTCCAAAAATCACTAAATGGGAAGAGGCCCGTTGCCAAAGCACTAGAGTCGACTCCCCCCATTGTCTCCCAACCTGCTCCTATTGATCTTGTTCAGGATCCTATCCCTCTACTGGAAATAGCTATGGTGGACACGCCCATGGCTGAGCAAGATTCTTCCACTCCTTCGCAACCTATGGCCTCGAGCTCAAAGAGTCATAGAAACCACCTTGCACATGAGCGCAAGTGCCAGCAAAGACTCTTGTGGCTGAGCAAGCCGCTTTGTAGAAGAAGGATGAGAAGATGACTACCCCTGATGCATCATCCTCTCTCCTCCCCTTTTCTCATGTTCAATCAAGCTCCATATCACTCCCGACTCCTATTGTGAGTGCGCCTGACCCCAAAAAGGTGTAGGTGTTCATTGCTCCTTCAGTTGATCCACCTTTGTTGATGTCTCTTTTGGACATCCCGCCTTTCCCAAAACCTGTGGACAAGTCGAATACTTCGGCGGTGTCTACCACAATTTTCTCCTCCTCTTCTCCTCCTTCTCTCACCTCATCCATAAGGAGTTCCCAGCCCTCAAAAAATCTAAGGGTAGAGGTCGGCCCTTCCAACAATGGAGGGCGTAAAGAGGAGCCCACCTCCTTCGAAAGGTGGTATCGTGCCAGCTTGTTCTATTCTAGTGACGGAGCCAGCTTCGACTTCTCCTAAGTTCATCACTGCTCCTGAATCACTCAGTGAGCCAATCGATGAATCAAAATCACAATCCTCTCCGTCTGTTGAGGTACGACATGAAACTCCATTAAAGTGCATGTTTGACTCTCTAGATGAAGTTTTGGCCTTGTCAGCGAACTTCACAAAGTCGTTGACCATAGCTCCACAAGAGTCAAACAGAGAAGACCTTGAGGGGCCTTCTTCCTTGGCCCTTGTTGTAGGAGGGTCGGAAGCTCCTCCCCTTAATATTCCACCACTGCAAGCTCATCCTCCTTCCCCTTATGATGATCTATAATGGGAAGTGAATGACCTCTTGGTCAATATATGTTAGGGGGAGGCCTCTTCTTTATCTTTAGATTAGATTTGTGTATGTTGTAATGTGTTCCCCCATAATCGTGCTACGTGTTCTTGGATGGCCCTTATCACCCTTGTTGGTGCTTAGATACAAGAGTGATTTTTGTGTCATAAACCTTCTTCTATTTGTATCATCATTCTTCCACATTTGTGCTTGATTTTTGGAAAATTGGGGATGATGCAAACTGTTGGGGGCATTTAGGCTTCCCTTCCATGTTAACCCAATATTTTATTTTTACTTTGTCTTTCGTGCATTCTTCCTAATCTAGTTGGGGATTGATGATCTTTCACCGTGCACCGCAGTTACCTATTCTTTATAAATGCATGAGAAAATATGACCCCATGAAACTAGATCCCCCTGTGTCCTTTGTTTGTTATTACTTCTCTTTCACTCTTCTCTTATATTTTTCTCTTCCTTGTTTGAGTTGTCCCTCTCATGTCTGACAACATCATTTCTATGATACTCTGATTTCCAAAAAATGCATTTGTTGTCAATGAATCTTTTTCTCGAGAATATTTGTAAACCTTTTCAAGGATCACATTCTCGAAATGGATCCCTAATAGAACATGTTTCCTTCATCATGGGTTTGCAAAGAAATAACTTGAGAAATTTCCTCCGAGGTGGAAGCAGCTTTGGCCTTCCCCCACGAGGAGGCATTTTCTTCCTTTCAAATTCCTTGATGAAGTGAACATCTTTCGAAAGGATTCCTTGATGATGAATCAATCTGACAAAAAATGTCTCTTTTGCACTTTCAAATAGCGCATCCCTTGAGTGGACCCCCTCTCACATCGAGTTCCTAATGGACCCCTTTGAAATCCTTCCTTTTTGTCAATGGTCTGTGTGACTATTCGCTTGACTGCCTGTGTGGCCGCTTTTTTTTTTGACATACTTTATCTGTAGGTAAACATATCGCTTTGCAAGTGTGCTTGTAAAGCTGCTTTCCAATTTGACTCTACGGAGTCTCCTCCTCTAGGTTTCCTCCTTGAAAGAGATCTTGGGGGATGCCTCCTTGTAGGTTCATGGGCCTGTAAGGCACTTTCATCTGGGTTTCCTTCATGTGAGAGATCTTAGGGAATACCTTCTTGTGAGTCTGCGGGCCTGTAAGGCGCATACTTCACGAGGCTTCCTTCATATGAGAGATCTTGGAGGCTACCTCCTTATAGGTCTATGGACCTGTACAAAACTTTAATCCTATGGGATTTGTCCATCATTGGTCTGAGGGTCTTCAGTGTACCTTGTGCAGCTTCATAGTTCTATGGGGCTATGAAGTATTTTGTCCTATCCTACACGTTCGAGCTCGCCAAATCATGGTTTGCTTCCTCGACAATTTGGGTATACATTTCTAACCCTACTAACTCTTCGATCTACTTTTCCAAAGCACTCATCAGTATTTTTGCTCCCTAAAGAGGGGGAAAAATGTATAGAAGTGAATTTGCACCCCTTGCGCAAATTCCCCTTTTACACATCCTTACCTTAGAAAACCAAATCCAAAGGAAAAATTTCACATCACCCAACTGCCTTCCACTTGGCATCTATCTGTTGTGTCGGTGGGAGAATATTTGTCTAGGATGTGCACGTGGCACGCAAATGTCTGTGTAGCGCATTGTCGTCCCTGATGAATTCCTACATCTAAAGTTCGCAGAAGTCTTACATTTTCTATTGGAGTCAATTTGTAACGTCCCTCTTCGAGCAACCGACCCCAAAAATGGTAGATTATTCCCACTTCTCCTTCAAATTTATCCCTTCTTCATTCAACTCATCTTCTTTTCACTCTTTAGAAATTCAATCTCATTTTCCAACATTATCTTCACTAGAAAACAACACTTCAACACTCCATTGCAGCAACAACACTCTGACAACTCCGCAAAGCAAGTGTGAAGCAAGCCATAGCAGTGTGGGCTTGGAGTCTTGCGAAACCTCCCCTCATCACAGTCGAGGTTGTGGTGACTTTTCCAAGTCCGCTTTCTTCTCCATTGGCTAGTGAGATTTTGGGTGGAGGTGGTAACGTTTCGCTCCTCTCCTTTATTATTTGGTTGAGTAACACTTTACTATTTTATAGTGTTTATTGCATCTCTACTTTCTCTACTTCTTTATCACATATTTCTCTATCATTCGTATTTGGTTGTTCGTGGAGGTGGAAATGCCAAAATGGGGGTCTGACTGAGGCAGACCCCTATACAGCCCCAACAATTTTCCCCTTTCCTGTGTGTAGATGAACGTGCATTTGGAGCTAGCTGGCGAACTAGCACCTTGGTGAGATCATCTTCATCACTTTATCTCTCATCTACCTATTTTATCATCTCCATTTGTACCTTTCATACTTTATAGTTATGTTTTGCTCATTTAGGAGTACTTAGCTAGGTCGTCAGCTTGTTTTCTAGCAGTCCATATTGTACTTTATGTATGTTGGTCGTACAGACGCCAGCATGTTGCACTATCATCCCAGAACCACACTTACTTCCTCATATAGAGACTTGTCTGAGGTACAGTATCAACTCTGAAAACCAGCTTGCCTAACCTAAACATAGATTTTGGGTCTGAAGAGTGATTGAAGTACATTATAGTCCTCATCATTCTTGACTCCTATTTCAAGACATCCCTTTAGAGTGAGGTAAGTTAGGACAGACCTCCGCTCTCGGCTCTTTGTGACCTGGAGCCTTGACTTGGTTGGTCTTCCTCTCTTACAAGACCACCTACAAGCATTCCACACAAGATGTTAAGGACTCACTCTAAACACACAAATGAACCTAAAACGACGAACAAGTTGACATAAGGCCACAAAAAATCAAAAGCAATGAAATTTTAGAAAAAAAAAAGAACAAAGGAAAAAGTGATGAAACTTTTCAAGAGTGCAAAAGTGACAATTTACAACAAGAGCACCCAAACAGTGACAAGCAAACAAAAGAAAAAAAATATAGCAAGTGCAAAATTCAAACGCACAAAAGTAGGTCAAAGCCACTCAAATAGGGCAAGTGCACAGAAATATGTCAAAAGCGACCAAATTACAAAAGCAAAAGCACCCAAATTGACTCAATAGTGCCAAATTTTCAAAATTTGTGCTTTTGACTGATCGGACTTAAAGCATTAATTATGGAAGCATGGAAAGACAAAAACGAGGATCAAGAGGGTACATACCGAAGAATCGATTCCTGTAGGCTGTCTAAACTCTCGAACCAAGTCCGCACGATGTGGAGCACCCCGAATCCTCAGCATTGCTCCTCGAAAACTGACAATATGAGAAAACCAGAGGCAAGAAATTATTATAGGCTCAAAGTGCAAATGAGGTAATTAGATCCTTAATTACCTATTTTAACCCTCCAAAACCCTATTTTTTACTTAGGAAACCTTCCTAGGATAAAATTAGGACCTCTCAGGAACAGTCAAACAAGCAATAAAAGACCTATAGACTTAATTTTTCGCTCTCTATGCATCTAAACTAAAATAGAACAATGTCGTAAGCCCGACCTCAAAATTGCAATTTTCAGCCAACCTCTTGAGGGGACAGCCTAGAGTCCTACCATCATTCTGCTACCATCGGGGCACAATGGGGCATATAAAATTATTCAAAACTTGATCTAAACATCAGAATCTTTGAAACAAAGCAACCAGTACTTTGTCTCAAAGAGGGGAAAAATGTAGACATGTAAAATTGACCAAACACTTATCACACACCCTAAATGACATTTTCACATCATCGGCATCATTATTATCGAATATCATTGCATTTCACATCAAAAGCATCAAAAACCCTAAATTCATCTATTAATTGAATAATACAACATTATTTAATTAATTAATTTTTCACCATTTTCGACGAATTAAATAAATTACATTTATTTAATAAAGTCCTAAAACCCTTATTTCTCCTATGAATTGAATAAAACGATATTATTTAATTAATTCCCTTTTTCATCAATTTTGACAAATTAAATAAATTAAATTTATTTAATAGATTCTTAATCTAACTTTATTCCTTCTGATTAATTAAATAACACCAATTATTTAATTATATCACTAATTCACTTTATTCCCCTAAGTTAATTGAATTATTAAATCATAATAATTTAATTATGACACTTTCCCCTCAAATTTGAATAATCAAATAAAAACTATTCAAAACATCATCAAAAATCAAATCAAACTAATGCAACTTTGTTTGCAAAAGTCAAACTTGATTTGCACGTTCAACTCCAAAAGAAATTAATTAATTAAATCGATTAATTAATCATTCTCAACCACTTTCCTGATTGAGCAAATTATGAATCACTGATTGCTCAATCTATTTCCTAACTGATCAATCTATTTCCTGATTGATCAATCTATTTTTCAATCCCACAGATTCTTCAATATATATTCCAAAATAATGATATAAAATAATGTGAGTGGGAAATCTATGAGTGTAAACGAGATCAAAACAAAGAATAGAAGCTAATCTAATCCAAAATGATGATCAAGATTCATTCCTTCACTCACGAAATGAAGCTAAACTATTAAGGAAATCAAGAACGTAATTGACTAAAAGCTATGACTATGAAATCCAAAACAAATAGCATTACACATCTCTTGTCGGAGTGTGTTCATGAAGATGTGGTTGCTCGTATCAATGTGAAGCCTCCATTGTTGCATGTGAGAGCTTTGAAGAGTGTGTGTGTGTTGGATCAAAGATGTTGGTTGAAACTTTGTCAATGTCGATTGGGCATTACTTCGTTGTTCAAAATAGGTTGGTTCTTCAATCCTTTTTTGTGAGGAAAGAGGTTTGTTATATAGAAATTATGATTTGAAATGGACAATCAAGATTACGTAGTAGAATATCTTGATCGACGGTCGAAAGATGTTGAGAAGATTTAGATGGGCATAATCTGTGTAAATTGATTATGCAAATAGTGTGATTGGAGAATAGATTGATCTGCCAGGAATATAGATTGATCAGTCAAGAATATAGATTGAATAATATGTGGGATTGAAGAATAGATCGATCTATTAGGAATATAGATTGATTAGTCAGGAATTTGAATTTTGCAAACAAAATTGTATTAGTTTGATTTTATTTTTGATGATGTTTTGAAGAATTTTATTCAAATATTCAAATTTGGAGGGAAAATGAGTTAATTAAATTATTATGATTTAATAATTCAATTAACTTAGGGGAATAAAGTGAATTAGTGATATAATCAAATAATTGATGTTATTTAATTAATCCAAGAGGAATAAAGTTAGATTAGAACTTTATTAAATAAATGTTATTTATTTAATTGGTCGAAATTGATAAAAAAAAAAGGTGAATTAATTAAACAATGTATTATTCAATTAATAGCAAAAATTAGGGTTTTAGGACTTAATTAAATAAGTGAAATTTATTTAATTTTTCATAAATGATGAAAAAGTGAATTAATTAAATAATGTCAAATTATTCAATTAATAGAGGAATTTAGGGTTTTTGATGCTTTTGATGTGAAATGCAGTGATATTCGATAATAATGATATGATGATGCAAAAAAGTCATTTAGGGTGTGTGATAAGTGTTAGGTAAGTTTTACATGTCTACAAAATTATTGATTGACTCCTTCAAGGAATATGCCTCCAGTTTAAAATGGCAAGTTGAAATAGAGGTTGAGATGAGGCTTGCAGAAAAGAAGTTGTTAGAGATTACAAATAAGTGTGCATCAGCACACAACAGAGTTGAAGAGTGCTTGAAGGAAGTGTAAGCATGTGAAGAAGAGGCAAAAACTTTATTTCAATATTACATAAAGTGGAATGATTCCACACAAAGCATAAATAATTAAATGGACTCAATTGAGTCACAGATAACCAATGCATCAAGTGCCTATGATCTGGCACAGGAAACAAATGATCAAACTCAGTCTATCATAGTAGATTTGCATGACAAATTCTTTACCCTGTAGAACTAGAAGGAAGATGTAATCAAGCAACCTGGGAAGTTAAGGGACTTGGTGAAAATAAAGAATATACATGTGTCAAGTGCCCTTGTTGGTACTAATAGAATTTCAAATTCAAAACTTATTCTCAATAATTCGAAAGAAGGAGAAGAAACATTGGTGGAGCTTGAGTCTCAATATATAATGCTTGTAGCAGCAAAGAAAATTTGGGAAGAAGGTAAATTTTCTTGGCAAGCCATTCTATAGAAGCTTCATGGGTCAACATCTTTGGGCTGACCATTTCTACTTTTATGCATTTTTCACTTTTTCAAGTTCACATATTTTTTGGTAAACTTCTTAAGGATGAGTTAGTATATTTATTCAATTATCTCAGTTTGTATATATGTATGAGAGGGAGCATATAGAGTGTTGGTGCCAATACACCATTTTCCATTGATGTCAAAGGGGGAGAGATATTTGGAGAGAAGTAGGAGAGAAGTTAGTGTCGGAACATGTTGCCATCAATGACAAAGGGGGATATTTTTGAAAGAATGAAGAAGGTGTTCATTAATGAGTTATCTTTAATGTCAACATTGTATTAAGGATGATTTCAGAAGAGACATTTTGCAAGAGGGTTTGATCTACACATAGAAACGGTTAAGTATTTTTGCTAAGTGTCTACATCGACAGATTCAATACACAAAGACCTTCGGTAATTTGGTCCACATTCATTCAACCTTAGATATTTACTTCTACAGTTCTAATATGTTGTTTATGATTGTCAGTAATATATTCATTTAGAATTTCACTTGGTTTGGATAAGTGGTTTGTAAGTTGCAAGTAACAGAAGATCGACATATAAGGTTTAGACAATTTTTTGTGTAATGGCTATGACTTATTTGGTCCGCACTCCTCTACAGATTTGGGAAAATGTTAAAAGGTTTCATAGCATTATGTTTTCCAGATGGCATGACATTTTGAGGTCCACTTGTCCTATGGTGATGAACAGTTGGAGTATTTTTCTTTTAGGTCCTATGCCTAGCCGACCTAATGTATGTAAAGGGTTGTGGAGATTAAATATATGTTATGGATGTAAGAGGGAGCTATTATAGTTCCATGCCAACATATATTACGATTTTCATATGTTTTTTTGGACGCAAAGGCATTTTGATTTGAATTAGGTGTCGATAAGTCACATTTTGTATGTTTTAGGGCTACATCTAATTAGGTCGACCTAATTGGTGTTTGTGATAAAGTTTGAATAATATATAAGGTTTTTTTGAAATTATAGATATCAATTTTTAAATGTGTACATGATCCAAAAAAAAGAAATGATGCAAAAATATGTAGAGTTGAGTGAACAAGTAGTGCAATTTGAGAAGATTTGTGTGAATTTAAAGCAAAATAGAGATTTATAATCTGAGCTAGATGAAATGTATCAAGTCATTGTTTTGACCTTCAAAGAAATTGAATTATGTATATGGTAGATGCATTTTGTATCAGTTCAAACCTTGTCTATGTAGCCACAAACTCTCTTCTTTCTTTCTTTCTTTTCTCAGTGAGCAGTGAGCTCACTTGGACAAGGAGTCCACCTAGTAGTGAGCCTTTCTGTAATATCTTATAACTGGTTATAATATATTGTGAGCTAATACTCGCCATGGTTTTTTCCATTTTTGGTTTTCCACATAAAATTTTTGGAGTTCATGTGTTATGTGATGTTGTGGATGTTTTCATGTTTTCATTCCTTATAATAGTTAAATATGCTTTGGTAATTGGATGGCTAATGCTTAAATGGTTTAATAGAATATCGACTCACCCTGCCTTCTCAGTATTATAAGTGTTCAACACAATGTCACAGAAGTAGGACCACTAGTAGGTCTACACAAGGATATGACCCCTTGCCAAGTTCTTTATTTTCTTTTTTTGGATTGTAAAAAAAAATAGAATTAAAAACCTTTGAAAAAACTTGAATTTTTTTATGTGACGTCAACTGCTATAATGGAATCAAGGAGTGTACAACATGTACATATCCATACAATTGTATGTATTTTTGTGTACATCTCTTATGCTATTTTTTTATTTTTTACAACTTTTCAAAATTTTACAAAACAACAAGTGATCTTTAGGTTTTTGACCATTTTGGACTGAATGGTATGTCTGTTTCACCCTAGAATGAGCTGATTTTCTCTCAAGGTTGTATCTCTTAGAATTTGGATATAAATTAAAAAATTTGGTGCTCTAATACTATGTTGAAGTAGATTAATGAACACCACAACTCCCAATAAACATCTACAATCTTGAGAAGAGAATTGATCCACAAAAGCATCTAATATGCCTTCTATATTGAATAATGAATCTAAATGATTGATTAAAATGAATGATTAATACTTATAAATGAAAAAGCAAACCCTAGATGAAATTTTGATTAGATTGAGACATGTGTCATCATCTCATGCAATGAGACAACTTAACCTACAAATAGCCCAATCTAATAATATAAAAGAACTCCTAAGTTTAGCTGAATTAATTAAAGTAATAAGGAACCTAATCATTAATTAATGATTAATTAATTATCAAATGATGTCCTAATTACTCCAATAGAACATCAACTCAATGTGCATTATATACAAACAATCATGTTAGAACATTTCTATGATATAGAAATTACCATTACCTGAAGGAATTGATAGCATGACCCCATTATAAACATGAGTATGAATTATTCACTTATCATAACTCAACATAAGTTAAATTTCCAAGAAATTAATATTCTATTATGCTAAATAATAAGAATGTTTAGAATTGCTAGCTCTATCACAATGTTAATGTTTCCTAATGCAACACATCCATAATTGGAATATAGAATACCAAAAGTAAGAGAAAACCTAAACCAAGTACCATGGCATTAAGAAAAACCCATGTACGTATCAAGTTATATCCAATATCACATGTCGAGTTCCAATAATACCATCAAGAATAGCAACATAATATTGGGCTAGCACTATGAGCCACTCAATGGTCTAATAAATAGAGAGTAGTAGTTACTTTTTCAATGAATGGTGTGGTTGTTATGGATTACTCCAAGTTGATATAGAAACATAGTGCCATAGTTTGTAATTTTTTCCACATCTCCACTAAACCCCACACTTCTTGAGGTAATCAACCTTAAGTTTTTCCCTTAACAATGTGCACAAACAAGCAACCATGCAAGCATGACTCCACCATACTTGCAACTATGTACTCAATCGAAGGATGAATACTTAGCATCACAGGACCAAGGATACATAAATCATGAATATAGTGTTATAACATAATGCATATACATCATAATGGGGTAATCACAACCACAAAGGAATACAAAACATAATTCATTTTCCCATTCATTACTTAGTGTCAAAACAACTTTCTTACACATCATCATGCAATATGGTTGAGCCATCAATGACTTCTAATAGAATTAAAAATTTCAAGATATAAATGGAATATAATTATAATCTCGCATTTAAGAGCATCACAATGCATCTAAACAAGCTTACCAACACACAAGTGTTTACATACTAGGCCATGAATAAATCAAATTACCATGATTTCAACTCACAATGTGATGTATCAAAACATAAAAAGCAAGATGGGGCTCTCTACCATCCACTATCATAATAAGAATACACCAAAGTGAATTAAATATATGTATTATATAACATGATTCATTCAATAGCAAGGATTATCAAGAAGAATGCAATTGGAGACTTTAGTCTTTACCCAAACATTCTATCATATCAATGCCATGCACTTTCTTCCACATGATGGTATGTATAATTTACAGTAAGAAACAGATATGATCAAAAATAAAAAATAAAAAATTCAAATCATAAGGTCACAAAACAAATGATTCACTATTACCTATCATTTCAAAAACATTTATCATTCTTTATGAATTTTATACAAATGATTTGATCACAACATTTTCTCAAATTTCCATATACAACATTCGCTAAGAAGGTATATAATGTTTCTTCCAATCCAAAACTATATTTTAACATGTTTTCTTTTTTAGAATAAGTTCAATGATAGCACTTAAAGCATCAAGAAGGTCCATCACACATATGAGATGATGAAAAAATAAATGAAGGTCTAATTATCCCCTCTTTATAGTATAATTCATCATATAACCACATGGAGAATATACCAAGGGAAAAGCACAAGTTGCAGACAAATGTGTGTGCACAAGACAAGATCTAACACACACACAACCCATAGCTCCCACAATCAACATGGGCTCTGATACCAAATGTAATGCCCTAGGCTTTCATCCAAGACATTAACAATCAACAAACTGTGGATAAATTTTTCATGATAAAAATGTGACACTAACATGCCACATTGCACTTATACACACACAAAAACACAACACCAATGCACCAACCATGATGACAAAATGGGAGACTTAACATTATTGTGTGACAACCTCACTATAACAACTATATAAAAGGATAGAGTTACCTCTAACAATGATAATCATGCACTAGACCACAATCTCCTCTTGTGAACCAAAATATTAGAATGAGAGTGGCACATCATCTCATTAATCAATCCAAACAAGATCCAAACTCAAGGTTCAACCACACATAAGGTGGACAATCAAGAGATCCAAGACCTCACCTAGTCACACAAGTACTTGTTTCTCTCACTTATAAGCATCTTCCAACATAAAGAGTGTTGCAAGGTGTGTTCCCTTGGTCTCCTTGTGTTGTGCAACACAACGCTCAGGTTCCCGACATGGCTTAATTGCCTCTTGTGGATTCATTAACTCTGGCGATTGTATCAAGCATTAATAGGTCAATCTTTTGGTGCAACGACAACCGTCTATGCAACAATTGGTATTAAAGTCTGGGTCATGGGTTCAAACCCCTCACTAGCATTGGGGGAATTTTTGCAAAGTGTGTTCCCTTGGTCTCCTTGTGTTGTGCAACACAATGCTCAGGTTTGTGAAATGGCTTAACCACCTCTCATGGATTCATTAACTCTGGTGGTTGTATCAAGCATTAATAGGTAGATCTTTTGGTGCAACCACAATTTTTTGTACAACAAAGAGATGCATAACTCACAAGTTACACATGGTACCATCAAACTAAGAAGATAGGAATTCAAGATAGAGCCTAGGAAACCTTTCTCCTTCATACAATTTTTTTCTAAAAAGATTCAAAGTGATTTTTGTCTTCAAATCACCCTTGTTGGTTCCAAATAATCTCTATTGCTAGTATGAAATCACCCATGTCATCTCCAAATTTCCTAGATGATCCCAAATTGCCTAAGTTTCCAATGGAAATTTCTCCTATGTCAAATAAGCAATGTCAAGCAATGAACAATGCCTAGAATGAAAAATAGGGTTCCCAAAACCATAAAAATTGGTTGCAAGGAAAAACAAGGGATTCCCTACAAGCCTCACAACATTAAAAATACACAACATATAGTTCCAACTTCTCAAGACAAGAATCAAGGGAAAAAAACCCAAGATGAGTGAAGGGCTAGGCCTAGACAAGCCACAAGCAACTTACACAACATAAGGCAAAACTTTCATATTTTAAGGGATATATAAAACAACTTGAACCACCCATTTTTATTATTCCTAAGGTTCATTGATGTAGAGGGTACACAAATATCACAACAATGGACTATAAGGAACAAGAAAATATGGTTTTGACAACAGTTTGCATAAGTTTTCTTTAACCCTTCAATGGTGACAACAAACAATACCTTGTAAACTAGCCTAATTGCTTGTTTTCCTTGGTTCAACTCTCAAGAAATAATCAACACGCATTTTATTTTCATTATTAGGCTACTAAATACTTTAACCAGACCCCACATACCTCATTTAAACCCTAAGTAATAATGGCTAACTCAAAACAATGTTTTTTTATCAAAACCCTCAACAAACTAGGGTGTATGGTAGTCTAAATGCTAATAAAAACACACTATCCTCTATAAATCACACAAACCAATGAATTATCACTTTCCTCTGGTGGAACCATGCAAAAGGAACTGTAGAAAATATGTTTCAAATTTCATGAATTTTCATTGATTAGAACAAAAGTTATGGGAAAATCTTTATCGTTGGAAACCCTAGTTTCAGAACAGAGCAATGGGCACTATTTTGATCATAACTTGAGAAAAAATCAATGAAATCACCTCAAAAAAAAATGCATCTAAACCTTAAGACATTCCATTATCATCCTACAAAAACACAAACCTGTAACTTGATCGTACATATCCATACCAAACCGTTATTTGTTTTTTTCTTCAGAAAAACTATCATAAATTTGTAAATAAGAGGCTATTTTCTTGAAATATTGCTCCTTGACTTCTTAGAGCATGTATCTTCATTGAATTAACATCAAAAAACTCTAAAAAATAAATTACAAGTCGAGCATAAGTCCTTTTTCTTCAAAAGCCCTAATGACTTTCATTAAACTTGATAATTATGCCCTTTTTTTGCAACTTTTAACCATGACATGTAAACAAAACAAGCAAAAAAGACCTTACATGATTTCCATGGTCCTCTTAAGACATTATTATGCTTATAAAACTAAAAAAAAGACTTGAAAAACAAATTTCAACCTTGAAACAAGCCAAAACTCCCTAGGAATTCAAATTTGCCTTTTTGGTAGGAAACCACAAATTTGAATTTCTAGCCTATTCAACCTATCTAAACCATTGGATTGTGATCCCAATGGACCTCCTAAACCTGAACCAACTCAATATAGGCTCTTAACATCAAAACAAAACATCATAAACACATTTTTTAGTGATGCTTCTACATCATACTCCTAAGGAAAAGAAAAGAAACTCAGGTTCCACCTGAGAGGAGGTCTACAACAATCATCACATGCTTGAGAATATCTGACTCTGTCATCCATGTAGCATCTTTAGTTGGGAGTCTAACCACTTAACCAAATACTGGAAGTTACACCTTCACCTTGGTTCCTTCACTCTTGACTGCCTTCAACGGTCTTTCCATCCTCAATTCATCAACATCCCTCTCTTCTTGAGGTGTTTCATCTACCACTTCTTCTTCTTGGTCACTCACATCTCCTGTAACCATTCCTCTTCTTTGTTTAGCTTCAACTACACCGATTCTTGCATCCAAACTGACTCTCATCTCCCTCATTTCTCTAGCAAGGGCTTCTCCCAACTCTGTTGCTATCCTTTCTGCCACCTTTTCAGCATTTCTTGGAGGCATCTTTCTTTTCTTGCTTAACCCTTATAAAAAAATTATTTCTTAACTAGCCCTAATACCAAAAATGATGTAGAGGAAAATCTGTTGGAGTTGAGAAGATACAACACCACAGAAGCCCAAAAGATCTTTGCAAGCAAATAACCTGTTATAAGGAGAAGCAAAGAGAAACAAAAAAGAAATGCTCAAGAATGTGGAGCAATGTATTCACCTGAAAATGTAAAATGAATAATGATACAAAAGATAGTTTTCAACTACATATAGATGAAAACCCTAAAAAGGAAAACCCTAGGCTTGCACAATAATAATTAATAAAGTAATTAATTATTATGCACCTAATGTTAGCTTAAGTGAAAAAGAGTTAAAAGGAAACTTTACATAATTAAACAAATATTGTTTAATTAATAAAGTAAATGTCCAATTACTCTAACACCCCCCCTTAAGATAGACATAGGGAGAAGCTAAAACCTAGAAGAAGCTACTGAAAGCAAAAGCAATGGGTCCCGGCAACAAGGCCAGATCAGGTACCCAAGTACAATGAAATCTCTATGAAACGGAGAAAAAGGAGAAAACCCAGTGGGAAAAACTCCTCTCCAAAAAGAGATAGAACAACATGCTGAAAGAAACATGAAGGAAGGAAGGCCTCATAAAGACCCCCCAAGGACAACTTCCTTCACCCCAAGCATAGAGCGCAACTGAAGATAGCGCGGAGATGCAAAAGGTTTCGTGAAGATGTCTGCAACCTGCTCGGCAGTGGGAACATACTCCAAGATGAGAGAACCATCCTGAATCAACTGTCTGATGAAATGCATATGAAGCTCAATGTGCTTTGTCCGTTGATGCTCCACCGGGTTGCGCGAAATGTGTATAGCACTCTGATTGTCACACCAAAGAATAGTGGGACTATCAGGAGGAAAACCAAACTCAGTCATCAACTGACGAAGCCATAAAATCTCCTGACTAGCGAGCACTGCAGCTCGGTACTCAGCCTCTGTAGATGATAATGCATGAGCAGTCTGCTTCTTGCACGACCATGTGATAGGACCAGAGCCAAGACAAAAAACAAAGCCAGAAGTAGACTTCCGATCATTGACATCACCAGCCCAATCTGAGTCAGTGTAGCCAACAATGTGAGGATCCCCTAATGTGTAGTGAATGCCATATGAAGTGGTGCCCTGAATGTACCTCAAAATACGCTTGGCAGCTTGCCAATGACTCTCATGAGGATCATGTGAGAATCGAGAGACAAGACCAACCGCAAAGGAAAGATCAGGACGAGTGTGAGTCAGGTACAACAAACTGCCAACCAACTGCCTGTAAAGTGTAGCATCTACTGAAGGGGTGGGGCAAGTAGTAGTCAAAACAACCCCTGACTGAAAAGGTGTGGGGGCAGGCTTGCAATCAAGCATGCCAAAGCGCTGAAGCATATCAAAAGAATACTTCTGCTGGTAAATGGAGATCCCCTCTGAAGACTGAATCACCTGAAGACCAAGGAAATAGTGCAGAAGGCCAAGATCTGTCATCTCAAACTGCTCCATCAAGGCTAGCTGAGAATTCTGAATCATAGAGGATGAGCTACCTGTGATGAGAAGATCATCAACATATAGCACAAGAATCAGGATCTCACCCTCAAGATGCTGAATATAGACCGTGTGATCAGAATGACAACGAGTGAAACCAGTGGAGAGCAAAAAAGAGTCCATCTTCTCATACCAAGCCCAAGGGGCTTGTTTGAGACCATATAATGAACGCTGAAGTCTACAAACCAAAGAAGAATCATGAACAAATCCCTGAGGCTGCTCCATATAGATCTCCTCCTATAGGTCACCATGTAAGAAGGCACACCTCACATCCATCTGAAAAATGAGCCATCCTCTAGAAGCTGCAAGTGATAATACAAAGCGAATAGAATTCATCTTGGCGACAGGGGAAAATGTCTCGGAGTAATCAATACCCTCAACCTGTGAGAAACCCTTCGCAACAAGACGTGCTTTGTACTTATCAATAGAACCATCAGCAGCATACTTGGTGCGATACAACCATCGGCACCGAACCATCTTTCTGCCCTTAGGAAGAGGACAGAGATCCCATGTATTATTCCTCATCAAAGAAGAATACTCTTCCTCCATGGCACTATCCCACTCAAGGTGACCTGTCGCCTCTAAAAATCTCTGAGGGTCCTCTGAAAGAGCATGAGTCAAAAGACTAGAACCCGTAGTATGAGAACGAGTGCGACGAGTGTCTGAAGGATCACCGGCCATAGATCCTGCTGCCTCAATAGTAAAGCGAGCCCATTTGGGCCTCTGAGGTGGAGCAAGTGGAGGTGGAGATGGGGGAACATCAATATCCTCATCAGAATCCTCAAAATAATCCTGAAGAGCTGTAGTGGGTGGAGTAGGTAGTGAAGTGGACACTGGAGATAGGGTATCAACTGGAGGAAGGTGCTCATCAAACTGAACATCCCGTCGAAACAAGACCTCTCTGGAATCAGGATCAAATAACCTATACGCCTTAACATCCTCACAGTAGCCGACAAATATGAGGGGTCGACTCTTCCGCTCCATAGCTCTCCTCTGAGCATCAGGAATAAAAGCCCATGCCTCACTACCAAATACTCGAAATGATGAAATATCAGGCTTGTCATGAGACCAAACCTCCTCGGGAGTCATATGTCGAATCGCCTTGTGAGGCATCCGATTCTGAATATAGTTGGCACAATTGACTGCCTCAGCCCAAAAAGACGAATCCATGGACCTGGACTGAATCATACAATTAGCCATCTCCCGTAAATTTATGTTCTTTCGCTTAGTGATACCATTCTGTTGAGGGGTGTAGGGAACAGAAAACTAATGCTGTAAACCATGCTCAGTGCAAAAATCTCTGAAAGCCTGATTCACATACTCCCCCCCATTATCTGTACGTATCCGCCGGATAGAGAGACCAGACTGCTTCTCTATAAATGTCTTGAAGACACGAAAGGAATCAAAGACATCAGACTTGTACTTAAGAAAGTACAACCATGTGCGTCTGGAGAAGTCATCAATGAATGTGAGTACATACTTGGCCCCTGAAAAAGGAGTGGGAAATGACATGAGGTCACTATGAATCAACTCCAAGGGTGCCAAAGCACGAGTGGTACTTCCCTTCGGAAAGGGATCCCTGTGATGCTTGCCGAGCACACAACCATGATAAACACCGTCAGTGCAGGAAATCCGTGGAAGACCAAGAACAAGTGACTGTGTACTCATCTGCTGAAGATATCTATAATTGACATGGCCCAAACGCTCATGCCAAAGCTAACTCACTGAATCTGCATGTGCTATAAGAGATGAACCTGTACCCTCAGAAGGCACAAAGCCATCAAATCTGTAAAGACGAGATGCAGTATCAACACTACCAGTAGCCACAACCAAATCAGAATCATGGAGGTCCCGAATAACCACATCATGTGGTGAGAACTCAACTGTCTTACCAGAGCGAGTGTGGCAAATCTGATAAATGGACAAGAGGTTCATCGAAATGTCAGGAACAACCAAAACATCCTGTAGAGTGCCTCCATCCAAAGAGACAGAACCTGAACCCAAGACGGAAAGCTGTGAAGAGTCACCCACTGCAATCTGTGAAGTACCACAAGAGGCAAGAGTGACCAACTGCTGAGTGTGAGTCATATGGTGAGAAGCACCAGAGTCTAAAATCCAAGTGGACCCATTGGTCGATGCTCGTGCAGTGAGAGCATGACCCTTCCCTGTGGTGGAAGAAGAAGAAGACGGCGGTGAGGAGATGTGTTGCTGCTGCATGGCCTCCTCTAAAGCCTCTAATCATTTCCAACACCTGGAAACTGGATGACCTTGCTTGCCACAGAAACTGCAAGTGTCTCCTGATTTCTCCTTAGTCTTGGAGGAAGACTCACCAGACTTCGAAGATTTCCCATGTTTGGGATTAAATGGTGGTTTGGAATCAGACTTAGGAGGTGGTTTGGAGGAATGCTCACTACCTGCAAAATCTTTCTTGGGCCTCGGTTTCTGCTTCTGTTTCCCCTTCGGTGATTGAGCAACCAATGCTTTGCTTTTTGAACCTGAGAGCATATCCATCTGAGAAAGGTGGGACTGTTCCTGAGACAAACGCTCACAAAATAAATCAAAGGTAGGCATGGTAAAATTGGCACCCAAACCATCCATGGTGGAGTAGAAGGAGGAAGCAAATATCTGAAATGGGCCACGAAGCTTCGAAAGAATCAAATAAATGCACTCTGTGTCTGTCTTGTTCTTCCCACAACCCTGTAAAATAGAGCAGATAGTTTTGAACTAGTTCAAAAAGTCCTCAATAGTGGGGAAGGAATCAGGTAACAATGAAGTCAGCTCTGCCTCAATCTGTAATGCGCGGAACTCATTAATGGCCCCAAAAAGTGTCTCAAACTTCAGCCACATGGCTCGAGGAGTGAGCAAAGCATCAAGGTGAAACAAAAGACTGTCTGAAACATGCAGGCATATCAAACCCATAGCCTCATCCATCTTGTTCCTGTGCTGCATAATCTCAAAAGCACGCTGCAACTGAGGCTGAACCTCATCTAAACAAGACCATAACCCTCGTGACCTGAGTAGCCTCATCATACGAGACTTCCAAGTGTGATAGTTATGTGATGTGAGTAGCTCAACTGAAGAGTCTGCCATGAAACCCTGCACCTGTACCTGCTTGTGTTTTTTTTATTATTATGTGATCTTTCAGAATAAACAGAAGATGCAGAAGGGTTTGTATTTTTGAGAGTTTTGGTGTTCTAGTTTTCTGAGATAAATGACAGAAAGCAAGAGAAAAAACACCCCCCACAAAAGATAAACCCAAACCCTAGTACAAACTGAGAAGAAGGAAGCAATGCATAAGCAAAAAATACTTCAAGACAAATTCTCATGTACCTGGTGAAAATTCTGATAAAATAGATCACATCACTGAATAGAGCATGTTGAGAGCTTTCCAACACCTATTCAAGTTTGAAAAATGAAGTCCGTTTGCATCTTCTATGACCCCAGAAGTGAAGAAAGAAGACCACACTTTGACTGGTAAAAAAATATCTAGACTGGTAAAAAATTAAAATTATTTCTATACAATCAGATTGGTGTTATTCTCAGCTTTCCAACGCATCTTCCTGTTCGAAAAACGGAACTAGGATGCCCAAGTTATGCCCATTTTTGTGAGAGCAAAAAAAATTGCCCTATTTCACTCCTCTAGCACCCTGGAGCTTTAAAAAGAGAGCCCCTAGTCGCGTGGGCGAACCAGGGGGCTGAGATGGGTGGAGCCCTTGCTCGCCATATGACCAACCGGCGGGGGTTTAGAGGCCTGCGAGGGCTAGCAGAGGCGAGCTCGTCAGGGTCGGGGCCGAGCGAAGTCGGCTCGGTGGAGCACAGGGAGCAGGGTGGAGCGCGGGCCGGAGCACGGGGAGTCGGGCGGAGCGCGGGCCAGAGCACGACGGGGCCAGTGACGGTGGACGGAGCATGACGGAGCATGGCGGGCGGTGCGATGGCGGCGCGGTGGTGGTCGTCAGGCGGCGGAAAACTTGTAAACTAGCCGCGCAAAAAAAAATAACAAAACCTTTGTTTTTTATTTATTTTTTTGATTTTTTTGCGATTTTTGCTCCGTACGGCCCTAGGGCAAAAAAAATTTTGCCTTCCAAATTGACTATAACCAAAATCGACGATTTGACAGTCGATTTAGGGGTTTTTGGGTGCTACAAATCCAATGGAACTGTCCATTTGAGCCCAAAGTGAACCCAAAAAATGGAGTATGCTGAATCCACCCAAAAAAAACTTTAGAACCCTAGATTTGCTTCCAATGCAAAATCTCAAAACAAGAACAAGCAGCTGCAAATCTGAAGCTCTGATACCATGTTGGAGTTGAGAAGATACAACACCATAAAATCCAAAAGATCTTTGCAAACAAATAACCTGTTACAAGGAGAAACAAAGAGAAGCAACAAAAGAAATGCTCAAGAATGTGGAGCAATGTATTCACCTGAAAAATGTAAAATGAATTAATGATACAAAAGATAGTTTTCAACTACATATAGATGAAAACCCTAAAAAGGAAAACCCTAGGCTTGCACAATAATAATTAATAAAGTAATTAATTATTATGCACCTAATGTTAGCTTAAGTGAAAAAGAGTTAAAAGGAAACTTTACATAATTAAACAAATATTGTTTAATTAATAAAGTAAATGTCCAATTACTCTAACAAAATCAACTTCACACACAATGGACCATAAAGAACAATGAAAATGTGGGTTTCACAACAGAAAACACAGGATTCTCTAATCTTTCAATGGTGACAACAAATAACACCCTGCAAATTGCTCTTCAAACCTAGACATTGTAACAAAAAATAAAAAAGTAACTTTACAAGTACAGCCATGGTCTTCCAAACCTTTTTAGACTTGGAAAAACCAAAAACCAAGAGTTTAGAACAAACTCCCAACCTTGTAGCAAGCCAAAACTCCCTAGGAATTCAAATTTTCCTTTTTGGCGAGAAACTACAAATTTGAATTTATAACCTATTCAACCCTTTACAAGCAAAACCATGGTCTTCCAAACCTTATTAGACTTGGAAAAACCAAAAACCAAGAGTTGAGAACAAACTCCCAACCTTGTAGCAAGCCAAAACTCCCTAGGAATTCAAATTTGCCTTTTTAGCGAGAAACTACAAATTTGAATTTCTAGCCTATTCAACCTATCTAAACCATTGGATTGTGATCCCAATGGACCTCCTAAACCTGAACCAACTCAATATAGACGCTTAAACATCATAAACACATGTTTGAGTGATGCTCCTGCATCATTCATTTAGTTGTATTAAAAAATCATGAATTCTACTAATTAAATTTTAACCATAATCATTTTACCATTCATAAGAATTGACATCATACATCAAATGCAAAAAGCATAAAATAGCAATCCAAATTTTAAATATAATGTCAACTATACAACACTATGTTGTTGTTGTAAGACCCACCCGTTGATTTTGGATATTATGCTATTTTGCTTCCTTTTAAGTTGACACATTATGATATTTTTTTTTGGTGTTTACTAGACATTATGCTACTTTGTTATCATTCAGACTAATACCTTCATGCTATTCTTCTTGTGACAATTTAGACATTAGACTCTATATCTAATGTGTTTTTATGATTAAAAATGCATGTGTAGGATTGGTGAATTATTATTCGATAAATTGTAGGTATGATGATGAATAGTTAATTGTGATACAAATATTAATTTCAATATGGTGATGGGTAGAACTATTAAGTTTAAATTAAATAAAAAAATTAAAATTATTGGTTACCTTGTGAAAATTAAATAAATTCTCTTATGTGAATTCAATGATTATGAATCTCTGAGATTGTGATAATCATGAATTCATATTTTAGTGTGATTAAATTTTTTATGGAAATTTCATAATGAAAATATGTGTTTTATTTTGGTTTCTTTGGCTATGCAATTTTATTGGACGTATTAATGTGTGAAATTGAGTGTGGGGGCATATTATTCCATGACCTATAGAATTGGGTATTTTCAAGGAACCCAATGTGACAAACCTTGTAATGTCAACTATAGTCCATTTGGAGGGACTATAGTCTTAATGTAATAATTTATGTAATGTGGTTTCAGGCATGAGTGTATATGATTGTGAGGTCTTAAGTCCTTAAGTTTGTATTTTAATTTGTGTTGTACCTTTAAAGGTAATTTATGATTTTGATTTATTTGAATATAAAAAGGGGTGAAAAAAGGTTTATTTTGTGTAGTTTTATTATTCTTAAACCCCCTAGAGTCTTAACCCAAGGGTTGGATACTTAATAGAACCCATATCTTTGACTAAATCCAATATATGACTCCTCTTAAGTTCCCACTAAGAAGGGTAACGTGTTTTGAATTGTTATGGGGATTGCATGGACTTATTCCAATCACATCCCCATTTTTCTCCAAGTTCCATGATGGAAGATGTTTCGGGAAAGAGTTCTTAAGTGGACTCTTCCTTCTTAAGTGTTTGTTGAGTTTTTTTAGGAAGGAGTGGAAGAGACACCTCTTCAAGGTCTTCCACATAAGGGAGACTTAGAGTGGGTATGTTGTATGGATGGGAAGGTGACAAGTGTCACCTCCCCATTTCTAAGGATCCCAATTGAGACTATATTTATCTTTTCCTTTCTACATGTTCATAGGTTCTTTTTTTGGTTGCATTTTTTAGGATTTGTTGGAAGGAGTTGTATGCAAAGTATTTTGGAAGGCTTTGAGCTCTTCTTCAAATCTCTTCTTTTGGTAGGATTCAAGCTTTTTATGTGCATTTTTATATAAAATTTGGTGAAATATTGTAATGATTGTTGAAAATTTTCTTGTTCTTATTGTGTTGTTTAAATTTGGGATGGGTTGTTAAGGGGATTGGTCTCTTACTTCATGGGAGTTGTCCAAATGTGGGGTTGAGAGAGGGAGAACCTCCCATGGGAAAAACTCCATCCTTTGAAAAAATGGATCTTGGGTATGAGTACCCATCTTATTATAAGATGTGAAAGGTAGTTGCAATGAGAAATTTGATATGTGAAGAGAGGTGTTCAAAACTGCTTATAAACTTTATGTGTTTTCCCCATTGGAAAGAGAGGTCAACTCATATCTCCCTTACGAATCTTGAGTAGATTCAATGTGTGTAAATATAGGGTATGACATTTTATATTAGAGCATAGGTTCCAACATCAAGAACTCTAGGCATATGTGTTCATCATGTTAATATCTCATTATGGCATTATCATGTAAGATTCCACCTAGGATGTGAAAGGGTCACAAATGTGATAACAGACATAGTGTGGAGAGAGAGAAAGTTGTGACACCACTAGCAACACCACATGTTCCAAAAGTACCTCAGCATGAGCTACCAATGAACCTCGATTCAAAATCCTCTATGCATTAAAGGATTTGATTGGGGTAATTCATGCCAAATTACCAGATGCAAAGGAGGGTCCTTGATGTGAGCAAACATAAGAATCTATAGGAGCACATAGATCAAAGCATAGAGAGCATAATAGGAATCCCTCTTGCATTCATGATGAGAATTATGACGAGGGGGAGAGAGGATCAATTCACTTGGATGTACCACCACTAGTACCTTAGCCAATGGTAGCAATTGAGAATAGATATTTTCATGATGCAAGTGATCATATTTGAGAATTTCTACAGTTGCCACCACCTACGTTTGTGAGATCTACAGATGGTGTAGAGGCCAAATATTGTCTTCTCAATCTTGAGAGGTGCTTTGGATTGCATGCATATTCAAGCAATCTAAAAGAACAGTTTTTTATACACTTGCTTTGAGGAATAGCCTTTACATGGTGGCGCTAGGAGGAGGGAAAACATCGCCTCTCTATTGACACCATCACTTGGGAGACCTTCCTCGAGAGGTTCAGGGCACATTACTTATCTAAGCACTTCAAGAAGCATTGTATTGACGAGTTTCACAATCTCCATCAAAGGGGATTATCAGTAGCACAATGAGTTTATTTTTCAAGCTATTATAGTATGTGGATTATCTTCAAGATGAGAAGCTTCTTATTAACTATTTCATCAAGGGACTAAATGCAAGCATATCAAGATCTATTTCATCATAGTATATGGATTATCTTCAAGATGGGAAGCTTCTTATCAACTGTTTCTTCAGGGGACTAAATCCAGGCATATTAGGACCTGTTCATATGGCTGATCTTGAGAACCTTTGGATTGCTATGGAGAAGGCCCTTATTGCTAAGGAGATTCAAGGGAAAGCTCATGATGCATGAGAGTAGCTCAAAATTTACAATTAGGGTACAAATATACAAGGCTTTCGTCAACCTCACTTCCTTCAAAGGGAGGATTTAGACCCCCTTCCATGATCATCTAGGCCACCACCACAACAACAACACAGTTAGAGGGCCAAACCTCAGCAGAGTTTTCATGGTGGTCACTTTAGGCCATGGCGGCCTCAAGGTCCTCATAGGGATCAACACCCTCAGGTATAGGGTGCCACTCTAGAACACTCATAATAGTATTTATGTGGAGGACATAGTGGCTCTAGTAGGAATATTTGGCAGTACTTTGATAGGATTCAACTAGCACATGTACATAAGAGAGAACCATGTTATGTATGTGGTGTGGTTGGACACTTAGCTAGAGATTGTCCTTAGGGTTTCACAACTAGAGGGCAACATGCAGCAGGCTCTAAGAAAACAATGGGTGATGTGGGAAAGTCCCACCATGTCTTTGTAGCAGTCGAGAACCACCAAGTTGAGCATCAAGCCACAGTTATTAAGGCCTTAGGTATGATAGGAGATACACATGTTTCTATTTGATTTGATTTTGAGGCATCTAATTCTTTTATATCCCTTGTTGTAGTGGAGTGTAGTGGGCTAGTGGCATCTAGGAAGGATGATAGGTGGGATGTTGAGCTAGCCTTGGGGACTAAGGTGTCTGTAGATTTCGTAGTTAGAGATTGTCTTCTATGACTTTGAGACTTTACTACTACAGTTGATATGTGTGTGTCTCCATTAGCCTCCTATGGAGTAGTTTTGGGTATGGATTGTCTTGACACACATCGATCTAAGGTAGTATATCGCCGAAAGGTGATTGAGTGTGTCGATGACCATGATACATTGGTGGTGATTTCAGTGGTGCATAGGCTTATTTTTCTTTGAAAGATATTTGTTATGTAGCTAAAGCGGTGTATGTAAAAGGGATGTTAGATTTTTTCCATCACTATTAGTGATAGGGATGAGGAGGAGACAAAGACATCATTGAATGACCATTCCATTCTTGGAGAGTTTGTCGATGTATTTCCATCTGAGTTGTCAAGCATGCCACCATGTCGTGAGATTGATTTTCACATAGACTTGGTATCAAGAGCTAAGTCAGTATCGAGGGAATCCTATAGGATGACCACACACAAGCTCAGTGAGCTCAAGCTTCAATTAGAGGAATTTCTAGACAAGGAACATATCCGTCTAAGTGTCTCGCCTTGGGGCACTCCTGTCATCTTCGTTAAGGACATATCCTTTCATATTTGCATAGAATATAGATAGTTGAATAAGGTGACAATTAAGAATTGTTACCCAATTCTAAAGGTTGATGATTTGTTTGATCATATGCAAGGAGCTAGATTGTTCTCAAAGATTAACCTTAATTTTGGTTATCATCAGTTGTGAATCTTAGATGTCGATAATCATAAGATTTCTTTTAGGAATAGATATGATCATTATGAGTTTACAATGTTACCATTCGGGTTGACCAATGCCCCTACAATGTTCATGAGTCTCATGGACAAGGTATTTTGTACCTTCTTAGATTGGTTTGTAATAGTATTTCTATATGGAATTCTTATATACTCACGGACCAAAGAGGAGCATGTGGGGAACTTGTGACAGGTTCTTCAATTTTTGAAAGAGCATCAATTGTATGGTAACCTATCGAAGTGTACCTTCATTCGTCTAGAGCTTCACTACCTTGGTCATGTCATATCTAGTGAGGGTATCTCAATTAGATACATCAAATATTAGATCTATTATAGATTTTCCAACACCTACCACTGTGACAGAGGTTAGGATTTTTATAGGTATAATAGGATATTACCTCCATTTTGTTGAAGAATTTTCTAGGATTGTGCATCCTATTACTTCCCTTCAGCAAAAAGGGAAGAATTTTGAGTGGACAGAGTAGTGTGAGAGGGCCTTCTAGACCCTCAAGGAGCATCTCACTAGTGCTCCTATCTTAGTAGTCCTAGATCCATAAAAAAGATTCATGGTTTGCAATGATGCCTTGATTGATGGCTTAGGTGCAATACTTATGCAGGAGAGTAGAGTAATTGCATATGAGTCATAAAAATTCAAGACCCATGAACTGAACTACCCTACTCATGACTTGGAGTTGGCAACAATAGTTCATGCTCTAGTTCATTGGAGGCACTTTCTTTTGGGTCATCACTTTGAGTTGAATTTAGATCACCACAATCTTTAGTACATCTTCACTCAACCAAATCTAAACTCATCAGAGGCATTGGATGGAGTTTTTATGTGAGTATGACTTTTATGTGTATTACATCAAAGGGAGGGAGAACGTGGTAGCAGATGCTTTGAGTAGGAGGCCAAAAGAGTTATCATCTATGTCTTTGGGCATAAATTTGAGGAGTTAGATTTTGCGGCACTTACCAGAGGATGAGCAATACATGGTGGTCTAGCAAAAAATCTAATCACAGAGAGCTCTTAAGGGAAATTTTTCAAGGTACACCTTAGATTTTGATGGTTTACTATGACATAGAGGTCATATCTATGTACCTAGTATAGGTGATCTTCGTACAGTCATACTATTAGAGGCACATAAACCACCCTATGCAACACATCTAGGGGTGAAGAAGATGCACGTTGATCTTAGACAACTATATCACTGGGCATGGATGCGATGAGACATTGCAAATTTTATGATTCAATGCGTTAAGTGTTAGAGAGTCAAGGCAAAACATGAGATTCAACAAGGCTTCTTTATCTGCATGATATTCCTAAGTGGAAATGGAATACCATTTCGATGCATTTCATTGTTGGTCTACCTTTGTTCGCATATCGCCATGATGCCATCATGGTGATTGTTGAAAAATTGACCAAAGTATCCCATTTCTCACCCATGTGTATGACTTACATAGCTCTAGTAGCAGCGAGGGTTTTCTTGGATAATATTATTAGACTACATAGAGTCTCTCATATGATCATATCAGATAAATATTCACTATTTACATCATCATTTTGGATGCCATTGTAGCATACGTTGGGCACATAGCTCAACTTCAGTTTGGCTTATCATCTAGAGACATATGGTCAGATTGAGAGAGTGAATAGGGTATTGGAGGACATGCTACATATGTATTTGATGGATCATCAATCTTGTTGGGAGGATTATTTGTATTTAATTGATTTTTCCTATAATAATGGGCATCATAGTTCCTTGGGCATGCCACCATTTCAGGCATTGTATGGCAAACCTTGTAGGACCTCTTTGAGTTGATATAATATAGAGGATAGAGTGGCTATTATTTTAGAGTTAGTTCAGGATATGGAGTGATATGTGGACTTGATTAGACAACATCTATAGGAGGAACATGATCATCAAAAGAAGTATGTCGATGCTAAAAGGATTGATTGATGCTTCTTAATTGGTGACCAAGTATTCTTGAGAGTGTGATCACATAAGAGTCCAATCCATTATAGAAAAGGCTCTAAACTTGCACCATGATTTGTAGGTCCATTTGAGATCTTGGAGTGGATAGGTCTCATAGCTTATCGTCTATCCTTGCCACCTAGCCTATCATGCATCCATGATGTATTTCATGTATCAGTTTTGTAATGGTATGTGCACAATGATTCTCATATAATGGATTGGGATTCCTTGCAAGTGGAGTTAGATGAGCAACTAATGTTAGAGCCCATTCACATTTTGTCTTGTCAGACACTAGCCCTTCGATTGAGACTGGACCAGGTCAGGGTCTAGTAGGATTGATATGATGAGGTTGCAGCTACATGGGATGATGCCTCGTAGTTGAGGGCACTATATCCTCACCTATTTGATGACTTACAAGAGAAATTTCATTCCTAAAGAGGGAGGATGTGAAACCCACCTATTAACTTTGGACATTATGTTATTTTTCTTCCTTTTAGATTGATACATTATGATATTTTCGTGGTGTTTACTAGACATTATACTACTTTTTATCGTTTAAACTGATATCTTATGATGTTATTTGTCTTATGATTATTTAGACATTAGACTTTATATTTGATGTTTATTGATGATTAAAAATGCACGTGTAGGATTAATGAATTATTATGGGTAAAAGCACAAAGTTGTGTCACACTTTCAACCAAATAAATAGTTTCGAGTGAAATATTTTCAGCCGAAAAAGTTTCGACCGAAACCACATGGCCTATACGTGGCACACAGGATTTTCGCTGAATAAGTTTCATCTGAATCTCAAAAATATTTTTTTCTTTTTTTCGCTTTGAAATTGGATTTTTTAATGTGTGAGGTTTCTATAGAAAGGGTTTCTACCGAAACTGTCTATGTGGCATCCTAATTGGCAACCAACTTAGTTTTTCAGAATTTTCTAAAACTTTCAACTTCAACTAAGTATTTCTTCAGTCAAAACGATTTTTCTACAAAAAAGAAAAATACCCTTTTGTAGAGCTCGAAGTGGTGAATCCAAATATGTAATTTTTTTAATATTTTGATTAGTTTTAATAAATTTTATTTTTAAAATAATGCAATTAGGTTGTTAAAGTTAAAAAAGAGGTTGATTAGAAATTCAAAAAAAATAATAAAACATATTAATTTTTATTTTTGTTAAATATGGGGCACAAGAGAAGAGAGTCTTTTTCAGAAGGGTATAATTTTTTTTTTGAAAATGATTTTAAAATATAGACAATAGTTGATGGCTCGTGAAAACTGTCGAATTCTGAAAATTTTAACCTTAAAATGTACTTACGAAAAAAAAATATACATCAAAATTTGAAAAAAGAATCCATGCACAAGATATTGAAGTTATCTATTTGGAGAAAAAAAAATTAGGGAGAAATTAAGTTTTTTCAATTTATTTCTTAATGGCCTGTGAAGTCACTTTTTTCTGAAATTTTCAGCATTCCAAAATCTGTTCTTAAATTGATAAAAAAAGTAATGAAAACATTTTTTTTTTAAATCTGAAAAATTACATGAATAAACTTTATCAAAAATTCTACATTTCATTAGTTTACATCATTTTGAAATTCAAAACATAAAGACCACTTTTATGTGGTCAAAGTTTAGAATTTTTTTTGTTGTTGGTCGATTCCTTTATAAAATGTGACACAGGTTTGTGCTTTTACCCTTGTTCAATAAATTGTAGGTATGATGATGAATAGTTAATTGTGATGCAAATGTTAATTTCAATATGGTAATGAGTAAGATTATTAAGTTTAAATGAAATAACAAAATGAAAATTATTGGTGACCTTGTGAAAATTAAATGAATTCTCTTATGTGAATTCAATGGTTATGAATCTTTCAGACTCTGATAATTGTGAATTAGTATTTTGGTCTGATTTAAAATGTTTTATGGAAATTTTATACTGTGAATATATATATGTTTTATTTTGGTTTTTTCGACATTGCAATTTTACTAGACGTATTGTGTGAAATTGAGTGTGCAAGTATATTATTCCATGGCCAATGGAATCAGAGGTTTTCAAGGAACCCAATGTGACAAACCTTGTAATACTAACTATAGTCCAATTGGAAGGACTATAGTCTTAACATAATGTGATTTATGTAATGTGGTTTGAGGCATGAGTATATATGATTGTGAGAGCTTAACTCTTGAAGTTTGTATTTTAATTTCTATTGTATCTTTGATGGTAATTTATGATTCTGAAGTACCTATTAACAAGTGTGACAAGTTTTGATTTGTTATAGGGAGTGTAAGGACATATTCCAATCACATCCCCAGTTTTCTCCAAATTCCTTAATGGAAGGAGATGTTTTGGGAAGGAGCTTTCAAGTGGACTCTTCCTTCTTAAGTGTTTGTGGGTCTTTTTAGGAAGGAGTGAAACAGACTCATTCCCTTTAAGGTCTTCCACATAAGGGAGACTTAAAGGGGGTCTGTTGTATGGATGGGAAGGTGACAAGTGCCACCTCCTCATTTGTGAGGATCTCAATTGGGACTCTATTTATCTTTTCTTTTTTGCATGTTCGGGGGTTATTTTTCTAGTTGCATTTTTTGGGACTTGTTGGAAGAAGTGTGTGCAAAGGATTTTGAAAGGCTTGAATCTCTTCTTCAAATCTCTTCCTTGGGTATGATTCAATCTCTTTGTGTGTATTTTTATATAAAATTTGGTGAAATGTTGTAATTGATTGTGTGAGATTTTCTTGAAAATTTTCTTGTTCTTATTGTGTTCTTTAAATTTGGGATGGGTTGTTATTGGGATTGCTTTCTCACTTCATGAGAGCTCCCCAATTGTGGGATTGAGAGAGGGAGAACCTCCCATGGGGAAAACTTCATCCTTTGAGAAGGTGGAGCTTGGGTATGAGTACCCATCTTATTATTGGAGTATAGTGTATCGGATGTGAAAGATAGTTGCAATGAGAAATGTGATATGTGAAGAGAGGTTTGAAAACTAATGAACTTTATTTGTTTCCCCATTGGAAATACATGTCACCTCATCTCCCCCTTATGAATCTTGAGCAAATTCAATGTGTGTAAATATAGAGCATTGTAGTTGTTGATTCTATCTAATTATAGAATTCAAATGATAAATATATCATAATTTTTATTTTCATTTCAACTTCTTATGAAAATTAGATGTATTCGTCATATTATTAATATTGCTTCAAACATGTTAAACCCTTCATAAAATAATAAGAAAAACAACTCAAATAATGGCATATACATATTACAATGAAATGAGTCTCATCTAAAACATGGATGGTTTGAAGTCCAAATAATAGATTCTAATAATACACAGTTAGTCACTTTAATCTAGGATCATAAGACACCACTTACACATGCATTTTCTACCAAAATACAAAATAGAATAAGGGTTACACTTACAAACCCACATCCAAAAATACAAGGATGGGCATAATCTGAGATCAAATACAAGATTAAATATAATGATAACATGATTAATACACTTACTTAGTTTCAAGGCATAAATGAAACTAAGCAAAACACTAAAGTGTAAAATCTTCAAGCTCTTATAAAACACCTTAGGGGAGGTAAGGTTTTACTTGACTTGTTCTTCCAAAGTGATGTGATTGACCAAGGGTTGAATGGCTTTAGAGTTGTTCTTGGGATGAAATTGTTAGGTCTACATTGTTACACCCCTAGCACCAACAAAGCCACTCAAATTTATCATGCATGGGTCAACACAAGATTGTAAGTACTTGGTTAGTCCAAAATGTAATATACATGTATACATTTGAGGTAAGGTTTTACTTGACTTCTTCCAAAGTGATGTGATTGACCAAGGGTTAAATGGCTTTAGAGTTGTTCTTGGGATGAATTTGTTAGGTCTACATTGTTACACCCCTAGCACCAACAAAGCCACTCAAATTTATCATGCATGGGTCAACACAAGATTGTAAGTACTTGGTTAGTCCAAAATGTAACATACATGTATAGATTTGAGGCAAGGTTTTACTTGACTTCTTCCAAAGTGATGTGATTGACCAAGGGTTAAATGGCTTTAGAGTTGTTCTTGGGATGAAGTTGTTAGGTCTACATTGTTACACCCCTAGCACCAACAAAGCCACTCAAATTTATCATGCATGGGTCAACACAAGATTGTAAGTACTTGGTTAGTCCAAAATGTAGCATACATGTATAGATCCAACAATGTCATAAATTAAAATCAAACCAATTACTTCATACCTTTTAATTACTAAAAAATTAAAAACAATCAACAATTAAAGTATTAAATAGGAAGAATTTGTAGAGGAGGGAGGTTGAACGCTCAGGACCTCGGGTCACAGGAAGTTCTAGAACAATCAGCTACCCTAATCTACCTCACGCTAAGGATTGTTTAAGGGTTTATGAAGTGTTTTAAGGTAGAGAAAGAAGAGCACTCTTAATGCTGCTACCTTTCTGCTAACCCGAGAGTTTCAACGAGTTAAGAGAGCAGGTTTCTAAATCTCAGACTGTACCTTGAACAACTCTCTGCCAGAGGACAACAATGCAGGACAGGGATGAAATCACAGCGCATTGGCATCTCACTGGTGTGTTGGCATCCATACGGACAGAAAGTATGAAATATAGTGCAAAACCTCAAGGAACGAGCTAACTACTTAGCTGAGAAAGTTTATTGTGGTAAAAAAAATAAGTGACAACAAAATAGCAGCATAGAATGAAAGAAACTAATATCCAGACTAATTACGAAAAATGACAAAGGAGGTAAGAAGAGTGTACCTCCCACCTACGTCTTGTTGTTGTTGAGATCTTCACTTTGAAAGGTACCTACACACAACAAGGAGGAAAAATGTTGGGGCTGTTTCGGGGCTTGTTGCAGTCAAACCCTCATTTCAGTGTTCCATCTCCACGGACAAACAGAGTAGCAACGAGATAGAAAATACGATAAATAAAGTAATGGAAGAAATTCCAAGCAATGGCAACAATACTACGCTACGTAAATCAAATGACAATGCTATGGAAATGGAGAAATGAAACAATATCACCTTCCCAATCAAGATTCCCTCAAGCACGTAGAGGAACATGCAAGCTTGGAAAATTCAGCATTGTCGCAACAACGAAGAAGCAGTCTCACAAGACACCAAGTTGCAGCTCCAATGGTGGAAAAAGTGCAACAAGAAGTGAAGTGTGATCAAGAAGTGTGTAGAGAATTCAACATCATCAAGCCAAAGTGTGTAGAAGTGTGTAGAAACATGGAACGGCTCGAATTGAATGAAGAAAATAAGTTTCTTTGAAGTGAATAGCAGCCCAAAAGAGCCATTTGAGGTCAATCAAGGACGCAGGGGCATTACTCTTTGTCACAAATGGAGAAGTATAATTCCTTTGCAGATTCCAAAGGTGAGAATCATGTCAAGACGACAGCGCGCTGCACAGACATTTGTGCGTTGCACTAGCATCCTCAACAAAAATTCCCCCATTGACACTATAGACAACCACCAAGTGGGTGGGAATGGAATAGATGAAGTGGAAAAGCATCGGATTTAATTTTTCTAAGATGAGGGGATGCAAATGGGGAATTTGTGAGAGGTGCAAATTCACTCTGTTACCCCACTTTAGCAAGAATATGTGCTACCAGATGCGAGGTAAAGTAGATCAAAAGAGTTTAGAAATGTATACCTGAATCGTCGAGGAAGTAGACCACAATCTGACCCACCTAAAAGTACAAGAAGAAAAGTTGGCTCCACAAGTCCTCGAACCCAAGGAGAGTTGAACAAAGTGTGTTGCAGATCCACAGACCTATAGAAGTTGAAAAAAAGGCTATGTAGGTCCTCAGAGCTACAAATTTGAACAAAGAGATCCTGTAGAATGTAAGCGCTTCATAGGTCCTCAGACTTGCAAAGGAGGCACCCCCAGGTACTTAGTCCTAAAGGAAGCTAGATGTGTGAGGCTCCACAAAGTTTGATGGGGCCTTACAAGTGCTCGATCTAGCAAGGTCGATTGAAAAGAAGCTTCACAACCGCACTTTCAAAGCAACATGTTAATCCACAGACAAAACATGTTAGATATCACAAAGAAGCCATGCAAGAAAACAAGCAGACAGTCATGCAGACAGTCAACAATTGAAGGAAGAGATTTCAAAGGGGTCCCTCAGGAACCCTTCAAAACAGAGGGGGTCCACTCAAGGGATGCTCAGTTTAAAAGTGATAGCATTTTTTTAAAGAGAGAGATTTCTTTGCCAATGATTCTAACATCAAAGATTCCTTTTGAAAGATTCACTTCATCAACGAATTTGAAAGAAAGAATGTTCCCTCACAACGGCAAGTCCAGATTCTATCCTATAAATCTATGATGAAAGAAAAAATCATCTAGAGATCCATGTTGAAGAATGATTTTTTTTTTAAATAGAAGATTTTCAACGAGGGATTCATTGGCCACCGAATACACCTTCTAAAAATCGAAGCAATATGATAGACCCCCTTAGAATGGTGTGTGCTAAAAATAAAGGCATGTGACATCCTAAGGAGAGAAAAGAAAGAATGAAAGTGATGTTGTCGCCTGTGGAACATAACAAGATGTAACCATGATAATGTTGCCACACACATGAGGAACAACACATAAGCACCACATCACCAAGCAAGCACAAAAGAGAAAGATAAAAGGAAAGGACAAAACATGACATATGAACAAAAGACAGGGGGATCTGATATTTCAGGGTCAGAGCTGCTCATAAATATAAATAGATAAATATAATAATATATAAATGAATTTTCATCAACCCCCTACTATACTAGACCATGTGAAGGCACATCAAAACAAAATAAAAATTAAAGAATTGGGTCAACATGAAAGGGAGGCCTAAATTCCCCCAACACTTTGCATCATCCCCAATTGTCGAAAATCAATACATGAAAAAGAGAAGAATGATGTGACAAATAGAGAAAGTTTTACGACATAAAAACACTCATGTATCCAAGCACCTACGAGGGTGAAAAGGGTCATTTAGGAACATATAAAACAAGCACGAGGGAATACAATACACATAATCTAATCTATAGATAAAGAAGAGGCGCCTTGTAGTGCCTCTCGTGATACTGTTCTATTATGATACTATGTGTATATTGTTTATTTTGTTTCATACTTGTGATTATGTTGGTGATTGTGTCACCTGCTTGACTTATGTGTTTTGCTTGGATGCACATGATACTATTTTACGATGTCGATGATATAATGATGCATGGTGTTCATCTTTACCCGATTTTGCAATATTGTGTGGTTATGTAAATTGTTTAATACTCGTTTCATCATAATTATGATGATTGTGCTATTGCTTGAGATTCGGGTGAGAGGGACGGTGTTGCATCGCTCATCCATGAGTGCCTTGCCACACTACAATTCTCTCTCACGGTGTGTATGGCATCAGACATATATATATATATATATATAGATATAGTTTTGACACTTGTGTTTTTATGTAGGGTTGCAAGTACCCAAGCCTCAATTCCACCTGCACTGGTAGGACAGGGCGAGCCTCATAAATTTCCAATGGGTACGAAGTTGAAAACGGATTTAACAAGAAAGTGTCCCTGTCTATGTCTGTTGTCCCATCAATGTTTGACGGTGTCATCCGTCAGTATTCCGCCCTGTTATGGTATTGTGTTGTTTCATGTTGATCATTTCAAGTCGTAAATCTTGTTGTGTTTATCATTTTATTTGGATGCGTATCATTTTTGATAATTGGATTTAATCATAGTAATAAATTAAACTATTAATGTATTAAGGGAATCTTAATAATTAAAATATTAAATTAATGTATAGATTATAATTATAATGAAATGCAAATGAAACACAAATTTGCATTTATAAAATATGGTTATTTTAATTTAAAATAAAGTGGATTGATAATCCACAAGTTTAAAGATTAAATTTAAAATATTTGATAAATTTTAAATTATTTGATAGAGGGATGTAATAAAATATTACCCCCTAAAGTAAAGTTTTTAAAATAGTTCACAGAAAGGGCTAGGTTAGAATGCGACTTGGAAGCACTGAATAAGAAGGTGATAAGGGATGGTATAAGGAATGAGGAATTCAGGCGGGAGAAGGAGTTAAAAATTGAGTTGGCAGAATTGTTGAAATGTGAGGAAATATACTGGAGGGACAAATCAAGAGAGGTTTGGCTTCGAGACGGGGATTCCAACTCAAAGTTTTTACATGCCTCAGTCCTTGCACACAGGGCTGCAAACAAAATTGAAAGTATCCAAGCCCAAGATGGTTCCCATAAGCAGGGTAGTAAGGATGTAAGCCAAGCTGTGGTTGAATTCTTCAAAAATCTTTTGGGAGCACAGGAGGGCGGTTGTGTTGAAGGGGGCACTTTAGAAACAATTGAAAGAAGAGTAGAGAGTGAGGAAAATGCAATGTTGTGACAACCTATTTCGATGGAAGAAGTTAAGTCCACTCTCTTTCAGTTGCATCCTGATAAGGCTACGGGGCCAGACGATTTCCCAGCAAGGTTTTTCCAGAATTGTTAGAGCTTCCTAGGCAGGGACCTATGGCAGGTGGTGGAGGACTTCAGAAAGTCAAAAATATTTGTCAAAGACTTGATTAACATGGTCATTGCCCTGATCCCTAAGAAGGTGGAATGCAAATCGTTTAGCGACTACGGGCCCATTTCCCTATGCAATATAGTCTATAAAGTAATCGCCAAAGTTCTAGCAAATAGGCTCAAATACATCCTGGGGAAAATAATCTCACCGAAGTAAAACGGGTTTGTACCAGGGAGAGAAATAATTGATTGCATCCTACTCAATAGTGAAGTGGTACACTCTTTAAAATCTTATCACTTGGTAGGAATGGTAATCAAATTGGACGTAAGTAAGGCCTGCGACAAGGTAATTTGGGACTTCTTGCTCAAAGTGATGGAACGCATGGGATTCAATGGTCATTGGTGCTCTTTGATCAAACACCGCATATCAACTGTAAGATCCTCAGTACTGGTAAATGGGTCTTTACACGGATTTTTTGCGGCTACCAATGGTCTCCAACAAGGGGACCCCTTGTCACCTTCACTGTTTGTGATTATGGCAGAAGCTTTAGGCAGTGTCATTAGGCGAAGAAAACAACAAGGAGAATGGATCGGTGTAACTGTGGCTCCAAATGTGGAACAGATTACCCATTCTTAATTCACATATGACACCACACTATTCAGGGAAGCAAGCATTAGAGAGGCAAGATGTATAAAGGCAATGCTAGACGAGCACGAAGAGCAGTCGGGACAAAAAATGAACAAAGAGAAATCAACAATATACTTCTTTAACACCAAGATGACAGTTCAGAAGGTCATATCCTCATTATTTGGGTACCAAATGGAAAAGCTTCCAGCTAGATTCCTTGGGGTTCAGGTTACAGCTGGAGCATGTAGAGCCAAGCATTGGGAAGCAGTAGTGGCCAGCTATAAAAACAAGGCCATGTCCTAGAAAAATAATTGGTTGACATTGGCAGGCAGGATTATCATGGCCAAGGTTGTATTATCAGCCATTCCAATTATCACACTGGCATGCTACAAAGCCCCTAAGAAGGTTGAGGAAGAGCTCGAAAGAATCCTGAAGAGATTCTTATGGGAAGGCTCCAAAGGTGAAAAAAAGATACCTCTAATTGGTTGGGAAATGGCAAGTAAACCAAAAAGTGAAGGTGTTACAGGATTAAGGAGAATCGGCCTCCAAAACATTGCATTAGGGGCCAAGTTGGTGTGGAAAATGTACAAACAACCAGAAAAAATATGGTGTTGTATACTCCAGAATAAATATCTAGACAATCTCTCTCCTACAAGGATTTTGACAACTGGCAATCTTCAGGGGGGTTCGGCCATATGGAGGTTCATTAAGAATTCCCACCTATTGATCACAAATCATGTCTCCTGGAAGATAGGAAATGGTCAGAAGGCAAGGTTCTGGACTGACTCTTGGAATGGATACAGGAGTCTTTTGACCAATTCAACTTGGGTCAGGATAATGAGAGATTGGAAGCGGAGTATGGCATTGAGGTAATCAGCTACGTTGACTTGCAGGCAGAGGAAGGCAGTGGGAGGGTGATTTGGAAGAATCTGATCCACCTGCCCTTAGCCCAAGGAGTAGTGGTAGCAGTGGTGGAAGAACTAAACATACGAGCAGTGGTGGAAGAACTAAATCGTATGGTATGCATATCCAAGGAGGACACCATAATCTGGTGCGGGCAAATTCAAGAGAGTATTCTACCAAGCTTGGCTACCAGTTGCAAGTGGAAATTGGAGCAAGAGTTGACTGGTTGGCGTCCCTATGTTGGAATCACGCGGTTCTTCCCAAAGCGGGCGCTTTTCTCTAGGTGGCTAGTAACCAACGTTGCCTTACCATGGAAAGATTGAAGAGGATAGGAATTGTCGACCCATCTCGTTGTGTAATGTGTGAGCAAGCGGAGGAGGATACTGACCACCTATTTTTACTATGCCCATTAGCAATCAAATGTTGGGATTGGCTTCAAAGATCATTCCAAATATAGGGCCCAAGGCAGAAAAAACTACGAGAGTTCTTGAACTCATGGCAAATAGGCAACAGGAACAGTTATTGGCATGGCTTATGGGTTTCAACACCCTCGATGGTAGTATGGCACATCTTGAAGGAATGAAATAGGAGAATTTTCAAGGGGGAAGCCCTTTGTAGCGATCATCTGATAGAAAAAATTAAGCAAGCATTAATAGAAGTGGCCAACAAAATGATCCTAGTCAATGCAAAATAAAAAAAATTCAAAGTGGGATGCAGACATCCAAAAAGAATGGAGCAAACTAAAATGCCCTAAGGAGCACTTTTCTGAGAAGAGGAAAGTTGACAGAAAGTAGGTCCACTGGAAGGGCCCGAAAGGATTAGCATGGAAAATGAACTTCGACAGTGCAGCTAAGGGTAATCCAGGCATGGCAAGGGCAGGATGCATCATTAGGGACCAAGTTGGGTAGTGTGTTTGGGCCACGTCTAAAAATATTGGAGTGTGCACAAACAATATTGCAGAACTGGAGGCACTGACATTGGGTCTACAAACATGCATCAATAAAGGGATTAGATCAGTGGAAATCGAAGGAGATTCAAAAATTTGCATTGAGGCAATTATCAACGGTCGATCTTCAAGCTGGAAAATTAACTGTTGGGTTGGACAAATAAAAACATTACTAGGAAAATTGGATAATTACAAGATTGGGCATGCCTACAGAGAAGCGAACAAGGCGGCAGACTGGCTAGCAAATGTTGGTGTATGGCAAACGAACAAGTTGATCGTAGACTCCAATGTGGAGAGATGGGATGGGCTAAAGTACATCGTCAATCAAGACATGGTAAAAAAGAATACATAATCCCAACAAGATATGGGAAGGTACAATTTCATCAATGGTCTATGGTGGCAGAATCTGGTTTAGGCGACGTATTTGAGCATAGGGCCTGCCTTGGGTCATGTCATAAATGATGCTCTCCCAGTGACGGTAAACGTAATTTGAAATGGACAAGAACCTTGGCACTCTGTCACGTGAACTCACCACAACAACATGGCCGAAATGGATGTCGTCAAGTTGCTCAAAACTCTCATCCCAAAACCATGTGAACCACAAGTCAGGACTCGATTCACATGTGCGATATCCTAAGGATAGATTTAGACTAGATTCGGCATGGCCTGAATCGACGGGCTCGGTTCTCATCAAACCTTATCTTAATAGGATTAAGGCTATTAATAGTTGGACAGTTTGATCTTCATCTCTACACGGAAGTTCCAAAGTTTGTCAAAAAAGTGCAGGATGGTATTCATGTTCGGTGTCGAGTGCCATTGCACTAAAGAGCACATAATGGCCCAGTGCAGAAGGCTTTTTAACATCCCAAACCTAGCTATAAGGAATGCAATAGTCGATATGGTTTCAACTCTTCTCTCTCTCGACTAGCACTGGTGCGATGGAAAAGTCTATGAGCTCATGTTGTGTCCATTAGTGGACAATAACCGAGGCCAGGGAAGTCATGGTTGAGTGGCTCGACGGATTCATAGAAATCGGTAACGCCGAGGCCGTTGCCAATGCCATTCTGAACCTAAGTGACGAGGGTTGGGTCGGCTTCCTCAAGTACTATTTTGACCCAGAAATATTGAATATGGAAACCGACAACTCTGACACTGACGAGGAGGAAGCGGAATCCAACGAGGAAGAAATGGATGAAGAAGATGCTCGGGCCCGTCAAATAGCAGCAGATAATTTATGTATCAACGCATGGGAAGTCTTCAGGGTTGGAGTCAAAAATGCCAACATGGACGCATTCCCTAACTTTATGCACCCCAACTCAGCTTGGCTCAACGAGGTCCGCTTGCATCGGTTGACCAGGATTGGGGACATCCTAGCAACCATTTACCTGCTCATAGAATGAGCGGGGTTTGTAATCTCATTCCCTGACTGTAAAAGCTAATCGGAAATGTACATGGGAGTTACCCCCTTTATCTACAAATAAATAAAATAAAATAAAATAAAATAATAAATAACAATTATGTGTATATATATTTTTTAAATTTTTTTACCCACCCAGATTTGTTTAAGCATGATACCATTAAAATAATGAAATAAACATCGAAATTCTTTCCCCATTACGGCTATCAAGATTAGTGGGGGTAGATTTCTTAATTTGCTAAATTCCTCCAAGTGTTAAGTAGGGTAAATATAAGGTGTCGGGTGGTGAAAATAAAAGTGGGTAATTAGCCACTTGTCCTATTTATGATTAAGCTTTCTTAATAAAAAAAATTGAAGGGAGACGGGGGAGGACGGTAAAAAAACAAGAAATTTGCTTTGGTGAAAGAAACAAAAAAACTTTGCAACCGAGAGGACTCTAGAAGGAAAACGAGAATTTGGGGAAATTGTAGAAGAAAGGATAGTCTTAATACTTCATCCTCATATCGCAAATCTCCAAGTTGGTTATTATTTCAATTTTCTTTCCTTGCAAGTATTTCGTTTCAAAAATCTTAAGAGTGGAGATTTTATTTTACACACTTGATATCTAGTTTTGCGTAGGGTCTGCCTGATTCCCGTGTAATCCTTGAGGGGTTCTCATTTCCTTAACTAGACTTAAGATTATTAGTCGCAGTGTTTAGACTTTGGAGAGTGTATAAATTTAAATAATCTCCCTAAAAGCATTGGCAACCTGTCATACCCATAGTACTTGAAAATAGAAGGTTGTGGAGGATAAACAATCTCCCTAATTCCATTGTTCACCATTAATAGGGAGTTTTAAGATTTGAATAACCCTTGTTTTTGTTGGCAATCTATTGTTGTGTGCACTTAAAAATACAATTAAAAATACAAAAAAAAAAAATCATTATTATTATGTTATTAGAATAAAATAACCGTGATATTCACTTTATTCACAAGTTCATAGAATTAGAATAAAATAACCGTGATATTCACTTTATTCACAAGTTCTTAGAGTTAAAATAAATTAAAATTAAGTTTAAAAGAAAATGGTAAATTACATTTGATTTTCTTTTATTGATATACATATATTGCTTATAAAGAAATAATACATTTAGAGAATTTAAGTGATTTGTAGGCAAATAATGGAGAATTAATAAGCCGAAAATTGATTTATTTATATGTTTAGCTATGTCACTTGAATAAGTTACAAGATATGGTGAATAGGTTAGAATAGGTTTGTATACTCTTATGAGAAATAGAGATATCAAACCTAAACTCATGAATAATATTAAGTCCCGTGTGAATTGAAGTAAGATTTAAAGATTTATTACTTAGCGGTATTTTCAAAGTGCATTCAAAATTAGATTTAACTACAAGTGGTTAAAGTTAAATTTATTTAGGAACTATTAGATTTGTGATTTGCGTGAATTTTATATTTTTGATTAAATTTATTTGAGTAAACATGTTACATTCGAATTTAATTTATTATTTTAAAGTAACAAATATATATAAGGTATATTTTAAATTTTAATTATTTTGAAGTAGACAAATGTACAAGCTAAGAATTTTTAAATATTTTAATGATATTTTTAAATAAGTATTGTGTTTATTGTTCAGGTACATTTAAAAATTGATTTATTTTCATAATCAGATTTATTTCCTAATACATTTAAATTAGATTGTTTTCCAAAGTATAGATTTAACTACAAGTTAGTTAAAGTTAAATTTATTTACGAAATTTCTTTACTATTAGATTTGTGATTTGCGTAAAGGTTATATTTTTTATTAAATTTATTTGCATAAACAAACATATTACATTTGAATTTAATTTATTATTTTAAAGTAACAAATATATATATGTTATATTTTTAAATTTAAATTATTTTGAAGTAAACAAATGTGCAGGCTAGAAATTTTAAAATCAAGAGAAATTTGGTGGTATACATACTATAGGTTTTCAGAGTGCTTATTTATTTTAAATATATTATGATGGGAAGGCTTTTAATTATAGTGGAATATTTAGTTATTCATTACATTATCTTTAATAAGATTGGATTATGATCACGTTTAAATGAATGGGTATTTATAGTCGTCTTTGAACATGTTTAGATAATTATTTTGTTCATATCCCCCATTGGAACTAATTTCTTATGTATATTAGTGGATTCCATGTCCATATCTTCCACTTGCTTTATTTTGCTTTGAGGTAATCTTTATGAAAAGACATGTTCTAGATATGTTGGGAACCCATAAATGTTAAGTCACTTTCTTTTCGATAGTCATGGGTGGTAAGTTGTTAGGCTTCCAAAGGTGATGGGAAACTTGATTGTGTTGAATTTTTCCCATGATTAAACCTTTGTATTCCATTGATCGTATTCCTATTTTAAGTTCTTGTGGGTGTACTTTGTTTTATGATTTGTTTTGCCTTAGTTTGACTATGAGCGAGATGGTTTATGCCTCGCACGCGTGCTCGTATTGTGACTTCTATGTTTGGTGCACCCCTTGTTGTCAGTTTTTTTTTGGAACTATTGGGGAGGGTGGCTCTTCATGGGGGTCGATGCACAAAGGGGCAGTCAGGATAACCCATGAAAGAGTTGGTTAAACAAGTGAAAACCTAATCAGATAAACTAGTGGGTTTGGGTAGTAACACATTAATTAATATAGTAAGATACCTCGTCCACGTCGTTAGTGCTTTCATAGACTAAGGGTGGGTTGAGAAGGTCGTGGTTGGCAAGATCGCTACCTCATCCTCATGAGAGGCTAGTGGTTCCACACAGGTCACCCTATGGGGTTGGCGCCTAATGAGAGGCAATCAGGATAACCATAGATGGGGGTCGGCGTCTGTTGTGAGGCAGTCAAGATAACCCATGATATGACCGTGCGATGACACTCTCCCATAGTATTCTTTGTTTTCCTTTGTATGCCTTTAGAAGCAATCACCTTGTAAGTGGTCGGTGAGATTGTTATATGTCATGTTTAGGTTGACCTTGTGATTTGGTCTTGTGATCATTTTGCTTGTCTGTCTTGGTCGTGGGTCCTTTCTTGTCATCTCCTAGCACGAGGAGTGGACCTTCGAGTCCACGCGGTCGGGTGGAACGTGCTATGCACCCCATTCGGTTCCCAGGTTTTGTTGGTGATGCAGAAGCGAATGCAATCTCCAAAGCTTCACTTGGTTGAAGACTATCCCACATTTTGTACCTTATTCTCCATTATGTATCATTTTTGTACTCCATTTACTCTTCCCGTTGATATAAGGGAAGCATCATGTAATGTACGGTTGAATCCATGATATGTTGTATTTGTGAAAATATGTTCCACTATTGTAATATCAAACTATGAATTGAATTGTAATAAAATGATGTATCCTTTACTTCCTATTGTTCATGGTTGGCTGCATGTACCATTATTTTATCTTGTGATTGTATGTATCTGTTGTTATCTTCTTGGCATTATCTTTAACGATGTGGTTGGTATGGATTTTACATTTAGTAATGCCGACACGTGTACCCCAGAGGATGTAGATGATTTTGTAAATGCACAACGGCTTTTCATGTAATGTATATACATATTCATCTTATGAATATTTCTCTTTCAAAAAAAAAAAATGTGCAGTGTTTGTTGCCCTTCGGGGTTCACATGGCGAGGCGTTACATCATTGGTATTAGAGCCAGCGTTTACAACTCTGGGTACTCTAGGTTAATTGTGCCCATTAGGTTAACCTTTGCTCTTAACTCTTGAACTCACATGTTCCTCTCTAATGTCGTGCGGGAACATGCCTTCGGGTAGAGGTTGTGGCCGTGGAAGAGGCTGAGGTGGTGGCCACGAAGCCGACCGCCAAAGGTCATCTTCTTTGAGCTCCCATGATTTAGAAAGTGAGGAACGTCAGAGTTCCCAAAACAATCCGGGAGGCGGAAGGCAGAACCCAGAGCAGCCGGGCCAAGAAGGAGGGCAATTGCGACACCTCCTTGAGGAGATTCTTGGTCGTTTAGGCCCTAGGCCAGAGAAGGAGCAATAGGTAGAGAGAGAAAGAGAGAGGTCTCCAAGGCGGAAGGAATTGTCAACAGAGCAGGATGCAGTAGCGGCAAGTCACATGAGCGACCTATTGAGAACTCACCCTCCCACTTTTGATGGTGTTGGCGGAGGACTTGAGGCAGAAACTTGGTTAATAGACTTAGATCACTGCTTTGTGATGCATCCTTACGGCAACAATACTCAGGCTAGGTGTGCCATTATGCACCTCAGAGGCTTTGCATCTACGTGGTGGCGACTAGAAGAGCAAAAACTGCACCTAGACATCAACATGGTGACTTGGGAATTGTTTTTGGAGAGGTTTAGGGTCTGTTTCCTCTCAGATCACTGGAGACAACGACGAGTAGATGAGTTTCATGAGTTAAGACAAATGGCAATGTTTGTTGAGCAGTACGAGCACCAATTCTTTGAGCTGAAACAGTATGCAAGAATCGGTAATGATGAGGCCATGCTAGTACAACACTTTGTTAGGGGCTTAAACGCCTGAATCAATGGAGGAGTTCGGGCCTTCGAGCCGAAGACAATGGAGGTAGCTATTGAGAAGGCCTGTCTGGTAGAGTAAAATTTGGCCATGGCTTGGGGAGGTCACACAAGTGTGCAGATTGGTAGTGCACCTACGTTTGGATCTGGTTCATGAGGTGGGCAGCCTCAAGCTGCAAGATCTTCTAGGGGTCATCATACACCTTCTAAGGGCGGTCAATAGCAACAGCAGTCGCAGACCAAGCATAAAAACTCTCAATCTCAGCAGAGTGGCAGAACTCAGTTTATAAGAGATCAGAGTCGGCATCGAACTCGGCAGGACCGTTTTCAGCAACCTACTCTGAGTTCTCAATTGGCCCCCAGTCGAAGCAGGTTTCAACAATCTAATGCACCATCGAGTGGTGGAGGTTATGGACGAGGTACAAGTTGTTTCTCCTATGGACAATAGGGACATATTGATAGACAATGTCTGAAGAAGAAGACTTTAGGGTTCAGTCAGAGACCAGCCGCTTCTGAGCTGACAATGGGCGTTGCAGGCAGATCTCATCGAGTCTTTGCGACGGTTGACAACCGTCAAGCTGACCATCAGGGCACCGTGGTTGAGACATTAGGTGTGTTACAAGGCACTAGTATTTCTACTCTCTTTGATTCTGGTGCATCAAATTTGTTTATTTCCCCTTTAGTAGTAGAGCATTGTAGATTGGTGGCAGCAAGGCAAGGCATTAAGTGGCAAGTCGAATTGGCCTCTGGGGCAAAGGTAGCAGTTGAATCGTTTGTTCAGGGTTGTGGTTCGAAAATTGGGTCGTTGGTGTCTACAGTGGACCTTCGAATCCTACCTCTTGGGTCCTATGATGTCGTTTTGGGTATGGATTGGTTGAATGCTCACCGAGCAATAATAGATTGTCATTGCAAAGTTGTGCGGTGTGTAGATGATTCGGGAAATGAAGTGGATATCGTTGGCATACAAAGACCCATCTCATTGCAGATGATTTTTGCGATGCAACTAAAGAGGTGTTTCCGTCAGGGCTGTCAGTTGTTTGTTGTGTCAGTCAATGACTTGGATTTGGGAGAAAGTCAAGAGGTGTCATTGGATGACTATCCCCTCCTTAAGGAATTTACAGATGTTTTTCTGAGTGACATTCTGGGAATGCCACCTAATCGTGACTTTAACTTCAAGATTGATCTTGTACCTGGGGCTGAGCCTATATCTCGAGCTCCATATCGGATGACAACTTAGGAGCTTCAGGAGCTCCGTTTGCAGTTAGAGGAGCTTTTAGCGAAAGGGTTCATTCATCCTAGTGTTTCCCTGTGGGGAGCACCAGTTATATTCGTAAAGAAGGATAGCTCCCTTTGTTTTTGCATCGACTACAGGCAGCTAAACAAGGTGATGGTGAAGAATCGGTACCCTTTGCCGAAAATCGATGATCTATTCGATCAGATAAAAGGGGCTCAGGTATTCTCAAAGATAGACCTTAAGTCGGGATACCATCAATTGCGGATAGCCGAAGCTAATATTCACAAAATAGCATTTCACACTCAGTATGGGCATTATGAATTCACTGTTATGTCGTTCGGGTTGACGAATGCACCATCAGTTTTCATGAGCCTGATGAATGGGGTCTTCTGAACCTACTTGGACAGACTTGTTCTAGTGTTCCTCGATGATATCCTGATCTACTCAAAAACTATGGAGGAGCATGAGGAACACTTGAGACAGGTGTTACAGTGCTTGAGAGACAACTAGTTGTATGCTAATTTGGCTGTGTGAGTTTTATAAGACTGAAGTGAAATACTTAGGTCACGTCATCTCTGGTGAAGGTATCTTCGTGGATCCTTCGAAGATTCAAGCCATAGTTGATTGGTTTGTACCCACGAATGTTCCTGAGATTCGCAGTTTTATGGGTTTGGCAAGCTACTATCGACAGTTTGTGGAGGGCTTTTTGAGGATAGCACATCCCATCACTACCCTTCAAAGGAAAGGGAAAATTTTGGTTTGGTCAGAACAGTGTCAATTAGCTTTTCAAACCCTTAAGGAGAAGTGGACCAGTGCACTGATCTTAGCAATCCCTGATCCTACTAGGGAATTCGTAGTATGTATAGATGCTTCCTTGGATGGCCTAGGAGCCGTTTTGATGCAAGAAGGTCATGTGATTGCATTTGAGTCCCGCAAACTCAAGGATCATGAGTTGAATTATCCCACACATGATTTGGAGTTATCTGTTGTTGTGCATGCCCTTGTGAGATGGAGACACTTTTTATTAGGGCATCGGTTCGAGCTTCATGGCGATCATTGCAGCCTGTAGTATATCTTTATGCAGCCGAACCTGAATGTCAGGCAAAGGAGATGGATGGAGTTTCTTTGTGAATATGATTTTGAGGTTAAGTACATCCAAGGCAAGGAAAACATAGTGGCAGATGCTCTGAGTCGGCGGAGACATGAGATATTTGCAGTAACTCTTGATGTGGATTTGAGGGCCCAGATCCTCGCAACACTTCCTTCGAATAGTTGGTATCAAGAAGTGAAGGCAGAAATTGAGTCAGATAGGGTCTGGAGGGAAAGTTTGTTGGTTATGCTTTGGGATCTGATGGGCTTTTGCGGTATTTGGGTCGTATGTGTGTACCTCCTGCAGAGGGTCTTCGTACCCTAATCATGTCTAAGGCACATCGAGCTCCCTAGTCTGCTCTTCCAGGAGTCAAGAAAATGTATGTGGACCTTCATTCTTTGTACTTTTGGGCTGGAATGAAGAGAGACATCGCAGACTTTGTGGCGAGATGTTTAGAATGTCGGAGAGTTAATGCAGAACACCAGCATCTCGCAGGTCTTTTACAGCATCATCTTGTTCCTGAATGGAAGTGGGATATCATATCAGTAGACTTTATTGTCAGTTTGCCCATGTCTTCTCGTCAGCACGATGCTATCATGGTCACCGTTGACAGGTTGACCAAGGTGGCACACTTCTCTCCTATCCGATCTTCCTACATTGCTTCCTCTGTAGCTAGAATTTTCATGGAGGATATTGTTCGACTGCACGGAATTCTACGAAGGATCATTTATGACAGAGATCTGGTGTTCACTTCTGCATTGTGGACATCATTGCGGCATTCCTTAGGAACTCAATTGAACTTTAGTTCTGCCTACCATCCTGAAACAGATGGCCAAACTGAGAGGGTCAACTAGGTTCTTGAGGACATGCTTTGTATGTATGTGATGGATCAGCGATCGCAATGGGAGGATTATTTGCATATGGTAGAGTTTGCTTATAATAATGGTTATCACAGCTCGATTGGCATAGCACCCTTTCAGGCACTATATGGTCGTCCTTGTCGGACCCCGTTGAGTTGGGACCATCTTGAGGACCGAGTTTTGCTTGGACCTAAAATGCTTCAGGACATGGAGCAACAAGTTGCTTGCATCAGAGAGCACTTAGTAGCAACCCAAGACAAGCAAAAGAAGTATGTTGATGCGCATAGGTTCGACCGTCAGTTTTATGTTGGTGATCGGGTTTTTCTGCGAGTGCGTCCGCGAAAGAGTCCAATCCGTTATGGAAAAGGCTCTAAGCTCGTGCCTCACTTTGTGGGACCGTTTGAGGTGTTGGAGAGAATTGGCCATGTTGCTTATCGCCTAGCATTGCCGCCCAGTCTATCGCACATAAACGATGTGTTTCATGTTTCTATTCTTAGGCCCTATTATCTAGATGTTTCTCACGTGCTTGATTGGAATGCGTTGCAGGTCGAGGACGAGTAGCTGGCACTCGAGCCCGTCACCGATCTTCAGCATAGGAGACTCGTCCTCAGGGGCAAAGAGATTGAGCAAGTGCGAGTCCAATGGGACCCTAATGATGAGTCATCAACGACATGGGAGGATGCATCCCGCATTCAAGAATCTTTTCCTTTTTTGTTTTCTGGCTTCCAGGAGTAAGCCTAGTTCTAAGGGGAGGATGTAGTGCCTCTCGTGATACTGTTCTATTATGATACTGTGTGGATATTGTTATGTTTGTTTCATACTCATGATTACGTTGGTGATTGTGTCACCTGTTTGACTTATGTGTTTTGCTTGGATGCACATGATATTGTTTTACGATGTTGATGATATAATGATGCATGGTGTTCGTCTTTACCTGATTTTGCAATATTGTGTAGTTATGTAAATTGTTTAATGCTCATTTCATGATAATTATGATGATTGTGCTATTGCTTGAGGTTTGGGTGAGAGGGACGGTATTGCATCGTTCATCCGTGAGCACCTTGCCACACTACAATTCTCTCTCACGATGTGTATGGCATCAAACATATATATATATTGTTTCGACACTTGTGTATTTATGCAGGATTGCAGGTACCCAAGCTTCAATTCCACCTACACAGGTAGGACAGGGCGAGCCTCATAAATTTCCAATGGTTATAAAGTTGAAAACGGATTTGACAAGAAAGTGTCCATGTCTATGGATGTTGTCCTGTCAATGTTTGACGGTGTCGTCTATCAGTATTCCGCCCTGTTATGGTATTGTGTTGTTTCATGTTGATCATTTCAAGTCGTAAATCTTAATGTGTTTATCGTTTTATTTGGATGCGTATCATTATTGATAATTGGATTTAATCATAGTAATAAATTAAACTATTAATGTATTAAGGGAATCTTAATAATTAAAATATTAAATTAATGTATAGATTATAATGCAAATGAAACACAAATTTTCATTTATAAATGATGGTTATTTTAATTTAAAATAAAGTGGATTGATAATCCACAAGTTTAAAGTTTAAATTTAAGTTATTTGCTAAATTTTAAATTATTTGATAGAGGGATGTAATAAAATATTACCCCCTAAAGTAAAGTTTTTAAAATAAAATAAAATAATAAATAACATTTATGTGTGTATATATATATATATATTCTAAAAGTTTTTACCCACCCAGATTTGTTTATGCATGATACCATTAAAATAATGAAATAAACATCGAAATTCTTTCCCCATTATGGCAGTCAAGATTAGTGGGGGTAGATTTCTTAATTTGCCAAATTCCTGCAAGTGTTAAGCAGGGTAAATATAAGGTGTTGGGTGGTGAAAATAAAAGTGGGTAATTAGCCACTTGTCTCGTTTATGATTAAGCTTTCTTAATAAAAAAAAATTGAAGGGAGACGGTGGAGGACGGTAAAAAAACAAGAAATTTGCTCAGGTGAAAGAAAGAAAAAAACTTTGCAGCCAAGAGGACACTAGACAGAAAACGCGAATTTGGGGAAATTGTAGAAGAAAGGATAGTCTTAATACTTCATCCTCATATCGCGAATCTCCAAGTTTGTTATTATTTCAATTTTCTTTCCTTGCAAGTATTTCGTTTCAAAAATCTTAAGAGTGGAGATTTTATTTTACACACTTGATATCCATTTTTGCGTAGGGTCTACCTAATTCCCGTGTAATCCTTGAGGGGTTATCATTTCCTTAACTAGACTTAAGATTATTAGTCGCATTGTTTAGACTTTGGAGAGAGTATAAATTTAAATAATCTCCCTGAAAGCATTGGCAGCCTGTCACACCGTAGTACTTGAAAATAGAAGGTTGTGTAGGATAAATAATCTCCCTAATTCTGTTGTTCACCAGGCTCAGTCACTGCACTTGAATTTAATAGGGAGTTTTAAGATTTGAATAACCCTTGTTTTTGTTGGCAATCTATTGTTGTGTGTACTTAAAAATACAATTAAAAATACGAAAAAAAAAATAATAATTATTATATTATTAGAATAAAATAACCGTGATTCACTTTATTCACAAGTTCTTAGAATTAAAATAAATTAAAATTAAATTTAAGATAAAATAGTAAATTACATTTAAATTAATTTTATTGATATACATATATATTGCTTATAAAGAAATAATACATTTAGAGAATTTAAGTGATTTGTAGGCAAATAATCAGGAATTAATAAGCCGAAAATTGATTTATTTATATGTTTAGATATGTCACTTGAATAAGTTACAAGATATAGTAAATTACATTTAAATTAATTTTATTGATATACATATATATTGCTTATAAAGAAATAATACATTTAGAGAATTTAAGTGATTTGTAGGCAAATAATCGGGAATTAATAAGCCGAAAATTGATTTATTTATATGTTTAGATATGTCACTTGAATAAGTTACAAAATATGGTGAATAGGTTAGAATAGGTTTGTGTAATCTTATGAGAAATAGGGATATCAAACCTAAACTCATGAATAATATTAAGTCCCGTGTGAATTGAAGTAAGATTTATTAGTTAGGGGTATTTTCAAAGTGCATTCAAAATTAGATTTAACTACAAGTGGTTAAAGTTAAATTTATTTACAAACTATTAGATTTGTGATTTGCATAAATTTTATATTTTTGATTAAATTTATTTGCAATTAACATGTTACATTCGAATTTAATTTATTATTTTAAAGTAACAAATATATATAAGGTATATTTTAAATTTTAATTATTTTGAAGTAGACAAATGTATAGGCTAAAAAAATTTAAATATTTTAATGATCTTTTATAAGCGAAATGTTAAAATGTAAATAAGTATTGTGTTTACTGTTAGGTACATTTAAAAATTGATTTATTTTCATAATCAAATTTATTTCCTAATATATTTAAATTAGATTTATTTTCAAAGTATAGATTTAACTATAAGTTAGTTAAAGTTAAATTTATTTACGAAATTCCTTTACTATTAGATTTGTCATTTGCATAAAAGTTATATTTTTGATTAAATTTATTTGCAAAACATGTTACATTCGAATTTAATTTATTATTTTAAAGTAACAAATATATATAGAGTATATTTTAAATTTTAATTATTTTGAAGTAGACAAATGTATAGGCTAAGAATTTTTAAATATTTTAATGATCTTTTATAAGTGAACTATTAAAACGTAAATAAGTATTGTGTTTACTCTCCAGGTACATTTAAAAATTGATTTATTTTCAGAATCAAATTTATTTCCTAATACATTTAAATTAGATTTATTTTAAAAGTACATTCAAAATTAGATTTAACTTCAAGTTAGTTAAAGTTAAATTTTTTTACGAAATTTTTTTACTATTAGATTTGTGATTTGCGTAAAGGTTATATTTTTTATTAAATTTATTTGCAGTAAACAAACATATTACATTCGATTATATTGGATTATTTAATTATTCATTACAATATCTTTAATAAGATTGGATTATGATCACGTTTAAATGAATGGGTATTTATAGTCGTCTTTGAACATGTTTAGATAATTATTTTGTTTATATCCCCAGTGCTCGTTGGAACTGATTTCTTATGTATATTAGTGGATTCCATGTTGTCCATATTTTCCACTTCCTTTATTTCGCTTTGAGGTAATCTTTATGAAAAGACATGTTCTAGATATGTTGGGAACCCATAAATGTTAAGTCACTTTCTTTTCAATAGTCATGGGTGGTAAGTTGTTAGGATTCCAAAGGCGATGGGAAACCCGATTGTGTTGAATTTTTCCCATGATTAAACCTTTGTATTCCATTGATCGTATTCCTATTTTAAGTTCTCGTGGGTGCACTTTGTTTTATGATTTGTTTTGCCTTAGTTTGACTATGCGGGAGATGGTGTATGCCTCGCACGCGCGCTCATGTTGTGACTTCTATGTTTGGTACACCCCTTGTTGTTGTGAGTTTTGTTTTGGAACTATTGGGGAGGGTGGCTCTTCATGGGGGTCGGCACACAAAGGGGCAATCAGGATAACCCATAAAAGAGTTGGTTAAACAAGTGAAAACCTATAAAATAAACTAGTGGGTTTGGGTAGTAACACATTAATTAATATAGTAAGATACCTCGTCCACGTCGTTAGTGCTTTCGCAGACTAAGGGTGGGCTGAGAAGGTCGTGGTTGGCAAGATCGCTACCTCGTCCTTATGAGAGGCTCGAGGTTCCGCACGTGTCACCCTATGGGGTCGACGCCTAATGAGAGGCAATAGGATTAACCATAGATGGGGGTCGACGCCTGTTGTGAGGCAGTCAAGATAACCCATGATATGACCATGTAATGACACTCTCCCATAGTATTCTTTGTTTTCCTTCGTATGCCTTTGGAAGTAGTCACCTTGTAAGTGGTCGTTGAGATTGTTGTATGTCATGTTTAGGTTGACCTTGTGATTTGGTCTTGTGATCATTTTGCTTGTCTGTCTTGGTCGTGGGTCCTTTCTTGTCATCTCCTAGCACGAGGAGTGGACCTTCGAGTCCACGCGGTCGGGTGGAACGTGCTATGCACCCCATTCGGTTCCCAGGTTCTGTTCATGATGGAGAAGCGAATGCAATCTCCAAAGCTTCACTTGGTTGAAGACTATCCCACATTTTGTACCTTATTCTCCATTATGTATCATTTTTGTACTCCATTTACTCTTCCCGTTGATATAAGGGAAGCATCATGTAATGTACGGTTGAATCCATGATATGTTGTATTTGTGAAAATATGTTCCACTATTGTAATATCAAACTATGAATTGAATTGTAATAAAATGATGTATCCTTTACTTCCTATTGTTCATGGTTGGTTGCATGTACCATTATTTTATCTTGTGATTGTGTGTATCTGTTGTTATCTTCTTGGCATTATCTTTAACGATGTGGTTGGTATGGGTTTTAAGTTTAGTAATGCCACCACGTGTACCCCAGAGGATGTAGATGATTTTGTAAATGCACAATGGCTTTTCATGTAATGTATATACATATTCATCTTATGAATATTTTTCTTTCAAAAAAAAAAAGTGCAGTGTTTGTTGTCATTTGGGGTTCACACGACGGGGCGTTACATGCCCACTAGTCCTCATCAACCAAGACATTGTCGTTCTCCCAATCTAGATCATCATAAGGGGAGGGTAGACGAACCTACAAGGGCAGAATATCAAGGGGGGTTAACCTGCGACCCTCCTACAACAAGAGCCAAAGAAGAAGGCCCCTCGAGGTCTTCTCCACTCAGTTCCTATGAGGTGAATGTAAACGATCTTCCAAAGATCGCCAATAGGTCCAGGACATCATCTACAGAGTTGAACATGCACTTTATAAGAGTGACATACTTCAACTTAGCGAGTGATGGAGGCGGCACTCGAGATCCACTGCTAGGCTTACCGAAAGACTCAAGAGCAGTGATGAACTCTAAGGATGTCAGGGTTACCTCTGTCACTAGGACGACACACCCTAACGAAGAACAACCCTCCAAAGAAGGCGAACCCTTCTTCTGACCCCCATTGCAAGCAGGGTCGTCCTCCATATTTCACTTCATTGGGGGATGCAAGATCCCCATAGATGAAGCAGAGGGTGAGAAGAGGAGAAAACCACTGCAAACACCGTTGAGGTATTCAGCACTTCCATGGGTTTTGAAAAGGGCAAGATGTCAAGAAGGGACATCAGAAGAGGGGGCTCAGTCGAAGGAACAATGATACCTGCACCCTCTTCGGGTGAGGATCGTTCACACTTGCAAGGGGAGTCGGAAGCAAAACCAAGGCTGAGGGAACTGAAGAGAAGGAGTGGAAGGGGAGGACATAGCAGAAGATGTCAAAGAAGGACCTGCTAGCTCCCCTTCCTTCTTCTACAAGATTGCTTGCTCTGCAGCCAGAGCTTTCCTTCGACGCTTGTGCTCACGCGCAAGGTGGTTCCTACGGCTCAAGGAGCTAGAGGTTGCAACCTGAGAAGGGACTGAAGACTCCTTTTCAGCCATCAAAGTATCCATCACAACCATTTCCGACAGAGTGAGTAACTCTTGGATGGGAACAAGAGGAAGAGATGAAGAGGCAGACACAACAACGAGAAGAGCAAGCTTAAGCGCCTCAACGACGAGCCTCTTCCCATTCACTACCTTAGAGGTATGAGTGATAGGAGGCTGCGGAGGCTGAGACATAGAAGACACTCCACGGGGACCCTTCCCCTTACCATACAAAATGGGCCAAGGCACTGTGGGTAAGGCAAGAAGTTCAAATGTTGGACGCTTGGCCTTTCGCCTAGTGGACACCATCGAACTCCCCAGCAAATGATAGGAGCGAAAGTCGAAGGTGTCGCAACAGGGTGAGAGGAAGCAGCAGGTGGAACAATAAAGGAAGAAGAAGAGCCCTGAGCGAACTTTTCCTCTTTTTTTCGAGCAACAGAGGCAACCTCACGCTTCACCATCATACAAGCTCTATGCGAAATAGCATAGGGAGGAGGGTATCTCACTTTCGGCATTATGCCTCCACTCTTGTACTTCACATAAGTTCGATACAGAAGGCTCGTCTTGGGAGGGAGCAGACCAATAGGGGTAGGCCAGAAGTGATCAACTAAGTAGCCCCCAAGTGTAATCGTCGGTTTGTAACTGGTGTCGTGGACTACATGCACAGAACCCTCATGGGAAAACTTCAAGCACTTAAGAATTACTGAGGGAATTGCATTCATGGAAACTAGCCAGGGAATGCCTAGCTTCACTCTAAACAGTTTGGAACCCAAGATGATATCAAAAAGTGCATTCACAGCCCTGGGCCCAACCAGGACTGATAAGGTGATACAACCAATGGGAGGGGCGGAAAGCCCATCGTGTGTACATATGGTGCTTCTAGACTCATAATATCCATCCTTATGTAAACAATTTATTAACATGATCTCTATGATGGCATTCACCCGACATGTAGGGTCGAAGACAACACCAATTATAGTATTCCCATTGATATGTGTGGGGATGTACAAGGGAGATGGTTCTTTATTAGCATTCATCGACAAATCTTGCTAAGTAAATGTTATAGCAAGAGATCCGCTCACAAGTTGTGCAGATGGGGTGGGCAGATGCAAGAAGGAAGCCATCTCTTACATACACTAGACAAGACTTTCGTGAAAGCCCCCAAGGGTTTCACAATTAAACACCTATTTCATCTTTAGGTTCTCTTTTGTCTTCTCCAACCCTTAGCCCTAGAGTTTTTGGCTCAATTTCTTCTTCTATTAACTCTTCAATGTTTCAAAGGTTGCTCGCATATGCTTCCCCTTCTCTAACTATGAAGGAGTTCATCTCCCAAGGAAGAATTTGCTCCTCTACAAAAGGCTCTATGGATTCTTCACATTGAACTTGGTCTACAAGGTCAACCCACACTTCGTTTGATAATGGAAGATATCTTGCTATTGCCAACCACTCTTCCTTTATATGGTTATTTGTAGTGGGTTGAAATGTTTTGATATCTTTTCTCCAAACTACAACTTCAACTAACATTTCAACTCTAACCTTCACTTTGAGATGGACTTCAACTTCAAATTTGCACTACTAGAGCTTCTTTGCAACTCATTTTTTCTTCTCTATTACATTTGCTTTGTAAATATTAAAGATCACCCGATCTCTTGGTCGTGACCATGTTGTGGTCTCTTCCTACTTTTGTTGGAATCTAACGAGCATGAATATCTTCTATTGAACCTAATTTCTTTTAAGGCAATGGTGCCAAATGTTTTCTCCTTTCTAATAAAACTAATACTTGAAATAATGAACAAATAGAGTAAAAATATATCTTTATTCACATATGAAGTTCTTACAAAAGTAGACCAAAGATGATCAACCAAAGAACATACTACTTTCCCCAACTATGCACAATTTATTTGAAGAGCCTAATGGTTGCCAAGCAAAACACAATTGTCTACCGACTCCTATAACTATACAAAAGTTGACAAACAATTAATACATAGTGGAATACAACCATATTAACAAAATATGATAAAGGCATTCTATGATGACTACATTGTTGAAGCAATTTAGGAAGGTTTTTCAAGAAAATAGTTCAACATGAGAACAGTTGCTCTTGAATTGGCATCTTCCCAACATTGGTCTATCAACAATCATTTATGGATGCTAATGGGGTAAAGAAATAATTGCTATATTTCTTACACCAAAATATAATCCATTCTAACACATGCACGGTTCTCTTATTGTTATTGTGCCTGCAAAGATAGTTCATGAAGAATTGTGTATTGATTATTAGGCCTTCAATAAGATAACCATCAAGAACATGTGCCCTCTTTCTTTTTATATTAGAGATTGTATACCCAAAAAAAACAAAAGTAGGTACAATATATGGTGTACACACAAAGCTACCAACTAGTTTCATCTTAAGAACACATCATGGAAGACAACTGACTAGGACAATCTGCAGCCTTAAACAGTCATAGAATCAACAACAAAAACTAACAGACCTAAAATATTTATGACTGATTCTTATACATTACTATTATCAAAAAGGCCTAAAAGTTAATAGCAGAAGACATTACAAGCTATTCCCAAGAGCACTTTTGATTACTGTCATTTTCTTAATAATTTATTTCAAAGGTACCAATTACTAGATCAACTTCATCTTCAAAATTCAAATCTTTTAACTATGGGCTCAGAGTTTAGAAGTCTCCTGGAGTTTCTTCTCATGTTCGTTTCTTTTTCTTTTTCAAGTTTAGAGACATTGTTTTTCTCCATGTACTACTTAAGCAGCCACAACTCCTTTTCATCCAGCTTGTCTCTATCCTGGGGCATGAAGTGTGTGTTGACAATTTCTCTCTTGTACACCAACATGAAACCCTCTTTCAGGAGGATCATAGATTTGCTTTTTGGAATCTCCAGAATCATTGAAGCTTGCATCATTTTGTTAAAATAAGTGAGCTTACAATAAGAGTCAGTAAGATACCTTTTTTTACCTTGGAATAACTCGTCATTTCTTACTTTCCAAATATGCCACAAAGCTTCACTAGTTAAACAAACCAGAAATTATTAAGCTTGGCAGAAAAGGATTTGACATACCCAAACAGAATTTCAGCCCAGTTAAATCCTTCCCTGTCACCCCAACTTAAACAATTGCCCAAAAAATAGACCACTGTTTAAAATCTAAAGGGCACTCTAAGAAGAGGTGTTCAAAAGGCTGAGACTTATTACAAAGATTGCAAGAATTGACAATGAAACCAGAATTATGGACACCATTAGAAAAAAAAAAAGCTTTCTTAGAATAAACATTTACCTAAAACAAATATTTTTGGACTTGCAAACAGAAGATCATATTAAGTTAAGAACAAAATACAACTCTTTGCCAGACATCCTAAAGTTCCAATTATCTTTGATTTTGCATAATATTTCTCTCATGTCCACTAGCATACCATACATCTTTTTGGAGGTCATTTTTTCCAACATAGAATCATCCATCCATTGAATATTGCCAAGAATTTCCATGTTAAATTTTAGGACAACAGAAAACTTGATATTATAAAAAGATTTCTTCAGAACTGAATATGTTCTTTTCCGCATATTGGGAATGTCAAATACCCTTTGCAAATTAACCCAATATTTAGTTATGCCTCTATCCATAAGATAACCAAAGTTATCAATTCCTTTTGAAGCCCAATATTTTGCAAAACAGCCTTGAGTCAATGACAGGTTTATTATTCCAATGTAAATTCCACCATATAGATATATATGCAGCAAAAGCATTATCAGTCCTAGAGAAAATTTCCTTATTCTTAAGCAAGTGTTTCACACTTTTCCAAGCCCTCCATATACTACAAAAACATTGGAGCCAAAGGAAAAAACAACTACTTTAGCAAAGAGCAGATCATGAGGGTGTAAAGCATTCCATTTCTTCCCCTTCTTGGGCTTTAGACAGAGCAATATTATTCCTGACCAAGATTTTCCAAAGCTCTTCCCCATCAAAGGATTTACCCTCTTTCACAAATTGATAAATTGATAATTTGTTAGACCAGCATCAACATGCCCACTTTACAAAGCTAGATTTGAAAGTCGGAGATCACCAAGGAAGAATCAATGAAGAGGATGTGTAGAAAATATCATTGAAGACAAGGCAAGCTTTGTATGAGTGGCTTCTACTTTCTCTTGGGTTCCATTATGCGACTACTATTTTCAAATTCTTTTGTAGACTTAGCGCACAAAATTAGTTGTGGGTTGGGACCTTTTCAAAACAATAACTATTTGGATTGGCTTTAAGCTCTTGGCAATTAGCTTCCACCACATTATAATTTGTTGGGAATAAAGATGTCTCAACCTTTGCAATTTCCTAGCATTAACATATTAATTTATTAATGCTTATGTTGTAATTTCTTGCTCATATTAATTTGTCACCTAATATGACTTGGCACAGTGAGTTGTCAGCATATTGGGAGGTGACATGGGATGTGACATGGATGTTGTGGTTTCCACATGGCAATGTGGGCGTCCCACTTTGGGAAGAGATTCCTTGACATGTGTCAGCATCTTTGAGAGATTCTATGACAAAGTATGACAGATTCCTATGACGATCTTATGACACTTAAGAGCTAGATTCTATGACAGGTTGGACAAGTGTTGGAAGGCATCTTTGCATGAGGAATCTAGGCACCCAAGTTTGACCTATGACAGGTTGTAAGAGAATGTAAGAGGCATCTTCTATATTTAGTTAGTTATGACAGATTCTCTTACAGCTGTAAGAGTTGTCATATATGACAGATTTTGTAAGGCATTTGTCATATCTATTAGGGGCAAATTTGGGATGCCCAAGTATGGAGGCATGTAAGGTGGGTTAGGAATCATGTGACAAGTATCACAGGAGTCAAATATGTGTTTGAAAAATGTGCCACATGGATTTGGACGCCCATCTCTTGTAGCTTGTTCTAGAAGCTACCTTCATGCTTGTATTTTCTATATATTGGGTGTCTTGGAGTGGGTTTTGAATGTCGAATATTGCAGGTATCAAAGTGTTGTCGGATTTCCTCCAGAAGAGCAAGATGTAGTCTCCATATTAAGGCTGTGAGCCTGCAAGTGTATTGTAACCATATTCTTACAGATTAATACATTGGTTCGATGCTTTGGAGTGTGGGGTATTTTACTCGAAAGGGTTTTCCCCATGTATATCGTGTTTTCTTCTCTTTTGTCTATTTTTCTTCTATTCTTCGTGTTTCTTATTCTTGAAATGTTATTTTACATGCCGTTATGCTGCTGAAATTTTCTCAAATCTGAAACTACATCAACTTTCCTCTAAGGGTTAATGCATGGGAAATTAAACTATGTTTGTTTCCACTTTAAGGCATAGTAGTATGTTCTTGTATCAAGATGATTGAAATCTGATTTGTTTTAAGAAACATAAGATATTGAAGGTGCATACTGGTTCTTGGAAGGCTTTCCGAGTTCGTTCTTTCCCTTTCATTTGGTATCAAAGCTTAGTTCTAGATTTGCATGTGTATGTATTTAAGTTGCATGTACTTGCATGTGTGTTGAATGTACTTGCATGGACTTGCATGTCACTTGCATGTGGTGTTTGGGGTTTTGGGTATTTCTTCTGTTGTGATTTCTTTGCTTGACAAGCTTGAGGGAATCTATTTTGAAGGAATTGGTTGATTCTTAATAGTTGTTTGAGTGGAAGTTTTGCAATTGATCTTGTTTTTTGGAAATAGCAAGCATTGTGAAGAATGGAGAAAATAGAGTTATATGGAGTTGATCATGTGGTTATATTTGATATGTTATTGATCTGGAGCTCTTGTTTGACAGCTAAATAACCTTGAATGCATGTAAGGCTATGGAGTTGATCACTGGATGATCTGGAAGCTTTTGGAATAGCCTCATTCTCTCTCGGATGCATGTACATGTCAGTGGTGGAATTGGACTGCAAATGGGCCTAGAACTTCTTGAACCTCTACTTTCCTGATGGATGTTTGTACTTGCATGGCTCATATTCATGTTTTTTGGATTTGAGGTTTTTATGGGTTTTCCGCTTAAAAATCTATGGTTATGCATATTTATGATATTTCATTGTTATGGTTTAACTATTATGGTTGTTTTCAAACTTGTGGGTCTTTCAGATGTTAAGTGGATATGGATTTGCATGTGTGTTACAAAACATGGTGGGTTTGCAGGTTTTACATAGTTAATCAAAACTTGCAATTTTGCAAATCTATTGATGAACTATTTTTCCATATTATGTTTCCCTTGGGGTGTTTTTGGATGTAAGATAGTTACAGGTTTGCACGTATGCTTCGTGCATGTTTTGAGGAGGTTTGCAACTTTCTCATTGAGGAAATGGCGATTTAATGGTGGTTGTGAAGTTGGGATAATTTATATTTTATAAGCTTCTAGACAACCTATTTCCTTTAAAGGTTTTATAGTTTTCCTGTGTTCTAAAAGTTGTGGGTTTGTGTAGATCTGCAATATTCATTTGTTCAGATGAAATATGTGTGATCTATTATTCTAGATGTATAAGTGATTTCAGATTTACACGAAGATGTTTTTACAGGTTTTACATGTTAATAAAAAAATTTGTGATTTGTAGATCTGTGGAGAATATTGTTTCAGACTCTTAAGAGTTTTTTGGATGAAAACAATTGCAGATTTGTAGGAATGCTTGATTAGTTCCTTGACTATGGTACTCAGTTGTGGATTTGTTTGGAAAATCGGGTCTATTGGTGATCTGGTGTTTGAATTTTGAAATCTACATGTTGTCTTCTTTGATATCTCAGTTTTGCATGTTACTAATGTGATGATGAGTTTGCATGCTTCAGTGTATGGGATCTACAAGTTATGCAATTTGTGGATTAGCTACCCATTGGTTGCAGTGGGATGACTCAAATGTGGACTATTTATATCCACGAGATTGATTCAGTGTTGATACAAATTTCATTTGTTGGCCTTGTCTATGGTCATTTGTACATTAGTATATTGTTTTGAGATGAGAGGATGGATAGTCAGTTTTGGGACTTGTAGCATGTTGTTTATCTTCTTGGCTTGGAGATTTTGGTTCTACTTATTATTTGGTGTTGCTGATATTGCATTTTATTGTGTTAGAGCCATGAAGAATATTCATTAAGGAGATGGTTGTCATGATGCTTGGAGAGCTCAATATCACCGTTCAATGGGAGCTTTAGCAGTGACTGTGGATTCACCACTTGGTGATGGATGATCTTCTTTAGTGTTGCAGATGTTACTAGGAGGAGCTCTTAGATCTTGTTGTTGTAGAAGGGTTCTTCGCATTTGCATGGACATTATTTGGAGATGGTTATTTTTTTCTTTTTCATGTGAATGGATATGTTGACATCTTGGTTTTCCATGTAGGACTTCTTTAGTCTTTGGTTGAGGTGTCATGATTTGTATTCTAATATGTGATCCTTGTTTTGATAAGATGGCTATGTTATTATGTCACGGTTTACTCTTAATTTTGAATTAGAGTTTTAGCATGATACAGGTGCTTGTTATGTTCTTTGGATCATATGATATTCTTTGAGGAGGTGTGAGATCATGATGTCATGTTTATGTTCCCGATTCATGATTGGAGCTTTGACATCGATCTTGTGTGGTTCTCTTGGTATTGGGTACATTGATCATTTGTTTGATTACTTCATGATGATGCTTTGTTGCATTTGGAGTTTGGCATGGATTGATTGGTTACAGGTACTCATGGATACTTGGAGACATAGGTGAGACTAGAGTTCTCTTGTGGTTAGAGACATTTGTTGAGATAGTTACTTTTGATGAGATTTCAGTAGGAAGTCTGAGAAGCCTACACCTTGGTTGGACGTGAGTTCACCATGGACCTATGAGGAGAGTGTGCTTGGATGAGTCATAATGACTTGGATATCTTGGAGGAGCATTCTCATTCCCCACTCTTGGTCCTCTCGGCAGTTTACTTGAGAGGTATTGCCCATTGTTTCTTTCAGGTTATTATGTTATGCTTTGCCTTCTCATGCATGTGGATCTTGAGCTATGGATATATGGTTTTGGAGGATTCATTTGAGGAGTGTTGGCATGTTTATCTCCTTATGCATTGTGATTGCATTCATTGATGTTGAGTTTAGGAGATGTATTGGGCTTATTTCCTTCATTGGGAATGGATTTAGTTTGACTTCTTTGGTTATGAGAGGCTTACATCCATGTTAGTTACATGATATATATGTTATGTTTGATCTTGGTGATTGAACGATTGGGTGTTGTAGAGGAGATCATACTTGACACAGTTGGCATTTAGAGGTGTATGTAGAAGGATTTTCTACAAGTATATGATGTGTGTTGTTTCTCTCTTTGGTCTTGGTTATCTTCTTGGATGTTTGGTTTCAGATTACATTGATTTTGAGGTCTGGTTGGACCTATTGTGATCACTAGCTTGTGGCCATGTGTTTTCACTTATGTTCTTGGATGATGACATAGAGGTTCCTCTATCTCTTTCCTTTGTTGGGTTGTGGAGAGCATGGGAGAGCTTTGGAGATTTGTGGTGAGAGTTGTTCTTACAAGTTACTCATTTTTCAGGTTTTGCATATCATTGTGGATGTTCGTTGGTACTACATGATGTTGTTTACACTTTATATATGATGCTATTGGTAGACTTGATATGCCATGGTCTATTTTTCAGATTTGACATTACCCATGCAGTGGGAGTTCTTGGATGTGTGTGTTCTTCATTGACAGTTTTGACACATGGAGCTTGTGATTGCAATTTATGGGTTGGATATGTTGTTGGCATAAGTTCTACTAATGTTTTGGATACCTTTGAGGTATGGCAGATTGAATGGGTTAGCATTTGTTGTGGGTGTTATTTTCGACCTTGTGGGTTTATCAGTAAGATGAAGGCAACCTGTTTTGATTGTTGGTCTAACTGATGGTTTATCTTGTTCTCTGGAGGATTCTTCATCTTTAAAATTGTGTTCTCATTACGGGCTTGGAGTTGGTTGAGCTTTTGTTTAGCTCGTGAGCATAGTAAAGTTATGACAGTAGCCTGCAGCCTTTGTTATCACTTGGATTTGGTGCTTGTGTTCTTTGGATTAGTGCATATACACCTTGGCTTTTTCCTTTTCTTCCATAGGTGGCATATTTGGAAAATGACAAGAGTTTTTTGCTTGATATGGTGGACATCTTGGATGTTGTTGCAGGTATCTTGTTAGTGCACGAGAGCATGCTGGAGATTCATGTGGTTTCATGGATGGTTGCGATGATGTTGTTTGGACCTTAGCAATTGATTACCTAATTAGATTGGCTCTTAAAAGGTGTTCAACAAGTGGGAGAATGTTGGGAATTAAGATGTCTCAACCTTTGCAATTTCCTAGCATTAAAATATTAATTTATTAATGCTTATGTTGTAAGTTTTTACTCATATTAATTTGTCATCTAATATGACTTGGCACATTGAGTTGTCAACATATTGGGAGGTGACATGGGATGTGACATGGATGTTGTGGTTTCCACATGGCAACGTAGGCATCCCACTTTGGAAGAGATTTCTTGACATGTGTCGACATCTTTGAGGGATTCTATGACAAAGTATGTCAAATTCTTATGATGGATTCCTATGACGATCTTATCATGCTTAAGAGCTCGATTCAATAAAAGGTTGGACAAGTGTTGGAAGGCATCTTTGCATGACGAATCTAGGCGCCCAAGTTTGACCTATGACAGGTTGTAAGAGAATGTAAGAGGCATCTTCTATATTTAGTCAGTTATGAGAAATTCTCTTACAACTGTAAGAGTTGTCATATATGACAAATTCTATGACATTGTAAGGCATCTGTCATACATATTAGGGGCAAATTTGGGGTACCCAAGTATGGAGGCATGTAAGGGGGGTTAGGAATCATGTGACAAGTATCATAGGAGTCAAATATGTGTTTGAAAAATGTGCCACATGGATTTGGACGCCCATCTCTTGTAGCTTGTTCTAGAAGCTACCTTCATGTTTGTATTCTCTATATATTGGATGTCTTGAAGTGGGTTTTGTATGTTGACTATTGCAGGTATTGAAGTGTTGTCATATTTCCTCCAAAAGAGCAAGATGTAGTCTCCATGTTAAGGCTGCGAGCTTGCAACTGTATTGTAACCATATTGTTACAGATTAATACATCGGTTCGATGCTTTGGAGTGTGGGGTTTTTTACCCGAAAGGGTTTTCCCCACGTATATCATGTTTTCTTCTCTTTTGTCGATCTTTCTTATATTCTTAGTGTTTCTCATTCTTGAAATGTTATTTTACATGTCATTATGCTGCTGAAATTTTCTCAAGTCTGAAATTACATCAACTTTCCTCTAAGGGTTAATGCATGGGAAATTAAACTATGTTTGTTTCCGCTTTAAGGCATAGTAGTATGTTCGTGTATCAAGATGATTGAAATCTGATTTGTTTAAAGAAACATAAGATACTAAAGGTGCATACTGGTTCTTGGAAGGCTTTCCGAGTTCATTCTTTCCCTTTCATAATTGACGCACACCTAAGGGTTTCCTTTGACTAAAGTGTCTTCAGCATATTCTTAAAAGACATAGAATGCTATCAAAGGGACTCTCGTGTGACAATTATGGGATACAATAGTAAGAATGTGGTCTAAGCTCACCCCTCACCAACTAAAGGCATATAACCTTGCCAATGATTAACTAAGCCAAAAAAGGAGATGGAATGTCCGTGCACTTTCTGTTGAGACAGAATATGCAATGTCCTCAAAAACTGAGCAATAGAGGATATTTAAAAGATAAGTGAATAAATCTGTAAAGTTCTGAAGAGCTAACATTATTTCTCTATTCGTCAAGATTTTAAATGATTACTATTGCACTCCCAAACATTAAATCTCTAGAGACAAGTACAATAAGTCGTTAACAATGACAAAGGTATAAAATTGGTATTAGATATTCATTTAAAAGAAGACACAAATAATGTACAAAATATTTTCTCCTTTGGAGTAAAGCAAAATTTGGGATGACAAAGCTAGCATAATTTAAGCTCCTATCATAGACATCTACTATCATACCATCAAAGCTACACCACCACACCTTCATTGGTCACATGAATTCATGCAGATTTTCAATATGTAGACATTTAGTCAACTCGTGAATAGCAATAACAGGATAAATGATCAAAAGCCTATAGTTGCCTGTCATAAAGGACAAAGCTTTGTGATCAGAATCTATTCATACTAGCCAAATTCTAAGCATCAAAAGTAGCTGATGATTAAGATAAATTGATTTAATTTACTATAGGAGGAACAATCTGGAACTCAACCTGGAATGGCATGAGAATCTAGTATTTAACATTTCTTACCCTTGAGTTGAACAATGTCTTGTATCAATATTCAGATATGACACGCTCCAAATGATCTGACAGATATTAAAAAATAAAATTACTAATAAACAATGATCCACACCATACACAATGAGAATTTCATATGTAATGACTAATAACTAACTCTGATTACTTTGGTAAATGTTTTTCATGGCAAAAAGCTATTTTGCAAGTGAACAAATAGAGCAAATCATTTAGATTATCCTTAGATAAAAAAACGGATCTGAATGATGACATTATTTCCTTAAATCTGTCTTGTCGAAGTTTCTGTAGTCATAATCATCAAGAGTCAGGTTTCCCTTCTACAAATTCTCTGTGTTTCTTCCTACTTCCAATATAGTAGCTTATGTTATTACCCTGAGGTGAATGCATTACATCTCTCTTTTTGTCTGGATCAGCAAGTGGAAAGCCCCAGCCACCAGAATATGCCCGACAAGGACAAAGGAAAGCCTTCAATAATTTATGCACAATAAAGCAGAAAAAAACTTCCCAAGCCTGAAGAGTAGAATTTTCTAAAAGGGATAGATAATCAAGGTAGACTTAAAACTGGAACCTTTGGCAGAAAACATTTGAAATTCAATGTTGCACAAACAATTGGAAAAAGTTCTTGGAAACTTTGGAAAACAGAAATATGGGTTGCAGGAACAGCCATGACTCAGGAAAAGTAGAAATTTGGGGTAAGTTTCTCTAAACAAGAGGAAATGCATCATATATGCTGTCAAATTGCTGGAAACATTTACAAATATTCCCTCAACTGAAGATAGTTTCCAAAAGTCGTCAGTATGTGGAAACATGGTAAGGATGTAAAAATGAGTGTCTGATCTCCAGAAGAAATTTCAAAAAGACATTGTAAGAATCGCAAAATACAGACTCAAGCATTTCTGACCCTCTTATCAAACCAGTATTCATTGGATTGCAAAGGATTGCAAGCTGTATGACTCTGGTGAATTGACAATTCTCTCAAAAGTAAAGCAATTTTGTTATTAATTTTCCAGATTATGAAGATAAAGATGTAGCTTTTGGATGACTGTGGATGATAGGAAGAGGCAAACCATTCTATACACATTGAAATGACAATTTCCGTGCATATTAAAATATATCTTCAACCATGTTATGTACAAGGTAAAAAGGCTGAGTAAATTTTCCATTGGATGGAGAAGACAACACTCTACTTTTTCCAAATAACAGATGGAATGTATTGATTAAAACTCTAAATGTACATATATGAGAAGATTACAGATGGAATATATTAATTAAAAGTCTAAATGTACATAGATGAAAAGAATTTATTTATAGAGAAGAAACTCTTCCAACAAATAAAACCTTTTGTAACAAGAAGGAACCTCCTTAAGGAATACCTCAAGGGGATCTGCTCAGTTTAGTAGTTACTAAGAGTTTAACACTAAAACTAGTAATGCAGATGGTAAATAAACATGTCCTGTAATGAGCACAACATGATATTCATTTTCTCCCTGCTTAGGAGGAAGTCATCCCTAATTTCTTCATGAAATAGGGAAATTGAAGCATGAATTAGATTGTGAAATCATCCACAGATAATGTCATTTACTTTGGCATTGGATTATGGATCTTCATGCCATGAGGGCAGGACTACCACTAGCATGTTTACATCCAATGGATGTAGGACTGTATGCTTGTCTAGAAATCTCTGCTAATGGAATTGTCTCTATTGAGTTACATAACTGCAATAACTGAATTTGTCTGTTTTGAATAAAGAAAATTCTCGATGTCCTCCATGCTTAAGAAATTTGCATAGAATGGGATAAGTATTTAGCTTGCCCTTAAAGAGTGATATTTTAGTACAAAGTGTACATGTCGGTCTCCTAGCTAGCTCTTCTATTATGGATCATCCAAGAGATGCTTACCCACCAAGGCAAAACACGAGACATTTTTTGAACCTCATAAATAGAAGCTATACATATTCCACCCAAATTGTTAATCAAACACAACAGATCTAAGCTGGAGAAAGAACATCACAAACCATTTCAGAAGGAAGCCTCTTTTGATATTTGCACCTTAAAGCATCATCACTTTGGAACTTCAACCAATTCCGTTTTCTTCATATAACACAAAAACAATATACAGCAGTATAATTTTAAAAGATTCAAATTCAATAACAATTGAGCTCAGTGCATCTTTGACAAGGCTTCTTGCTACTAGTATTGTTTCCATCTCAGTCATGAAATATTCAGCCAGCTCTAGGCCCCATCTCTAAACAAGGAGGTCCCTATCAAAAGAGGTAAAAATACCGGTGCTAGGCCTGCACTTGGCACATGCAATATAATAGAAAAGGGCACCATTTTGAAATAAGGAGTACTACTCAAAACTAGATACCCTCTTCAGATAGAATGTTCCCCAACTCAGAATAACGAATACTACTAAAACTAGGCCCCATCTCAAGGCAAGCACTATTGCAACTCTGCCCCATCACAAAAAATATCACAAGCATTGGACCCTATTGAAGGCATTAGTTGTATTATGAAATAACATACAATTTTTCATGTATTGTATTGGCATACTTGAGTTAAAAAAGTATTTTTACATGTTTTGTTCCAAAACTCCATCGAAAAATAGCTTTAACACATAGTTGTTGACCGAAATGCCACGTTGGTTGGGTAACTATTTGGCAATCAGGCTTTTTGAATGCAAATAATAGTGGCAACGGTTGAACATAAAAAATCAAATAATACTCCAAACAAATTATATATATATATATATAAACATGTGCCCAAAACAAATTTTATTTTTTGCTTTACAAAGCCAGAGTGGGGATCAAGGAGCACTGCATCCACCACCAAGCGCAAATTAAGGCTGTTGAGACCACATAGACCCTCATGGCGCATGCCATTTTTTATAATTTTATCACAATGTTTTCTTCTACACCAAATCCTCATTATTTCTAACCAGATCTTTATTCTTTAGATAACTAACAGTAAAGCTAAGGAATATAAGGGGTCTAAATGATGAGAATTGCATGGTTGAAGATGGGAATATCATCATTCTTGAATCTTTTTATTTATTTTCTTCTCTATTTTTAAAAACTACTTACAGCAGTCAGCAGAAACTCACAAACACTTATAAGAACTTGATAATATCCACCACCACCCCAACCTCACCACTTCCCCCACTTTCTACTAAGCCCAAGGTGTTGGTTGTTTGCTGCTCTATCTGATAAATTAAATACATGAATTATTAGCAGAGATGACAAGGCATGGGTAAAGTACATCTTTATTTGCTAATGAAATTATTACAGAAGAAGACCAGAGATGGTCAACCAAGGATCAAAGTTGATCCAACTAGATCATACTACTCTCCTTGACGATGCATAATGAATTTAAAGGACCCAACAGTTGCCAAGAAGGACACAACCATCAACCAACCGATGCTTATAACTACCCACAGCCGAAAACCAATTAATACAAACAATTACTACATAGTCGGTTAACCAATATTACCGAAGCATAATATTAGACATTGTGCACCAACTACATCATCCCCCTCAAAAGAAAAAATCATCTTCCAGACGACAAATAAGCATTAAGTAACATCAGGGAAGACTTGCCAAACTAATGATGAGTGTGTAGACAAGGGCCTGTAGACAAATTTGGGAGTGTATTTTGCAAACTCGAACTTGAAGTGTACTAGGCAATGCAAAATGGATGTGATGGGGCTCTAGGGGCAACACCCCCAACAAGGTCAAGGGGCAGCACCCCTTGCGGGGGTTTGGGGTAAGCGCCCCTAGTGAGGTCAAGGGGTGGCGCCCCTTGTGGGGGTTTGGGGGCAACGCTCCCAATGGGGTTGAGGGGCAGCCAAAACTTCATGGTGCACCACATTTTTAGGATTTTTTAAGAGGCAAAAAACAATGCTAATGAAGGCAAATAACATAGTGTTTAACTAACGTATGATGGTGATCAAGTAAGGAATTTGTCGTATGATGGTCAATGGCCATACTATGTGGATGTTGGGTTTGGGCCGTACAAAGTACAATTTTTTTCCTCCTGAGTCGTGACTTACAACTTTTTGCTTCTTGTTGCACTCATCCTTATTCCGTACGCAATTGTTGGTTTGTGAGCACTATACGAGAAGCTAGGGTCGCCTTAGTCAGACAATCTTGAAGACTCTTCCCTACCGTATGATGTGAAAAAGCCTTCATACTCTTAATTTTCTCTTGGATCACGTCTTCACAACCGTTGGTTGTACGGTGTACTTTCTTTCTTCCTGTGCGATGCAAACTCTCAACCACAACCGTATAGTATAGACTCTCGACCATGGTCGTATGGTGTAGACTCTCAACCATGGTTGTATGGTGTAGACTCTCTAGCTTGGCCATACGATTTCAATGTAGATGTTACCTTCCTTGGTCGTCATACACCGTACGGTTCTCACAATATATCATACAAATTGTTGTCGTACGATGTTGTTTGTGTTATGTCATACTGCCTCTTCACATCGTACAACAAACCTTGCCCTCTATCATGCAATTTCTCTCTCTTCATGCCATACGATCTCTTGCCTGCATTGTATACTCACTCATTGTTGTACGATTATGATGTGCATTTTAACTTCTGATGTCATTCGTACTGTATCCTGCTTGTTTCTTTTTTATACTCTCCGACATGCTAGGGATCATACAGGATGTAATTGTACCTTGTTGCCACCTTTGTTATTCTGTACATTGCTACCACCTTTGGCCAACCATACTTTCCTCCATAGTGCTTGCAAAATAAGGGTTCTTCTCCATACTATTTAGTCCTCCCTCCCGCCATATGGTGTCCGCTATTTGCTTATGCCATACGATACTTGACCTGGTTTGGTCGTACCTTATGCTCGTCCCTTTGTCTTTGCTCCTCTGTATGGTGTGTAAGATTAGTGGTCGTACAATTTTGTTGGGGAGTAATTTATATTTTTGCCATTTTTTAATGTTTTTTAATTTTTTCACTCTAATTTATCTCCTCAGTATTTTAATAATTGTTGTTGGAATCATTTTAATATTTTCTCCCAATTGCCCAACAATATTTTTGCCTCTTCTTTTCCATTGTTTCTTTATTTTCTAATTTTATTTTATTTTTGTAGTGTTTTTGTGAAGTTGATTTGAATTGACCCATATTTGTACGCTCCACGTTAAATATTTTTCTCTTAGTACTCTAAAACGTACCATCCGTTATTTTGCATTACAAAGTTGAATACCTTTGTTGCAACTATCGTCTTTTGCCAACCATGGACTGCATCCCACGTACATAAACTATCCAACTTTTCAATATCATTTTTCATCAATTGCTCTTCACTAAGAGTCGTAGCTTCAAGAACATTACAAGTCAACGAAAATACCTCATAGTCTTCCATTTGCCAGTGAAATAAGCCACAAAGAGAATTTTTTTAATTGTCCGGACATGACTATAACTCCAAAATTCCTTCATCGTTTGGTTCCATCGGACCTTAACTCTCCATCCATTCTTCTCCAAAATCTGAATCGAAGGAGGTTGCTTCCTCACTGGCTGCTTGGTTTTTCAAATCAATTATATACTTTCGACCCTTATACTCAATGGAGATTGTATTTTTTTTTCAGTTGTGATCGGCTTTGGCTGCCACCAGCCAACCCCAACCTAACAATGCATTGTACACTTTCTTCCTTAATGAAATGACCACAAAGTTCAACAAAAATGTTTGAGTTCCAATAATTAACTTTTGTCCCATTAAAACTCCAAGTACCTTAATACCTTGTTGATCTGCACTGTAATGTCCCAACCCTGTTGGAAGAATCCTTTTTTGTGATTTTTGCTTAGTTTGACATATGACACATTTTATCAAATAGTTTGCCACCCCACTATATTGAGCTTTTTTCCAAATAGTTCTCAAGAAGTTGACAATGTTTGTGCAATAAGTTCAAAACATAATTCTTTCCCATAGATTCATAATTCTAGAATAACAACAATGCAAATTACCAACATGCAAGAACCTTGAATCAATTCATACGCCTAAGATTATATTGCAAGTGCATAAGCCATCAAAATTGTGATAATCTTACATAAGCTATGGCTGACCTGAATTGGCCCTATATGAGCGTAGCCCTTTCAAAACTTGTTCAAACCATAATCTAATTTTTCCCACTCCTTTGACAATAGCACAATTGCAGACTGTATACCCAACAATACTCCTTTAGTGATTCGGTTGCAGCAAAGTGTAGCAGATAGGCAAGGAAGACCTGAAAGGCATTTGGTAATGATGGTTTGACTTTCCATTTTCCATGTCTACCCCCTTTGACTCCTTGCTGACCCGCCACTGCCCATGCCACCACTTCACAAGGATTCAATATCCTCCAAACTCCCACGGCAATCTCAGAGCATATAATATGAGGGGCGGCAAGTGTAAAAAGTCTCATGGCTTCCCAAAACCATATTGGCACTGACTCTATAGACCCATTTTGACTACCACATCAAACTTCAAGAGGCTCCTCATTCATACGTAGCCTACTAAATTAAAGGCCACAACTCTATTAAATAGTATCAGTTGCTTGCTTGCCTATTGTGCCTTTTGTTCCCACATTGGTTGGCTGCTATCACAATAAAACTTTATGTATTCCGACGTCCAGTCTAAAATCAACAAGTAATAATATGAGTCGCTTATGCTGGCAAGGGCTACCCAAATATAATTTATGCTTTGGTAAATTGTTCCCAAGAGTGCCACTTCACTTCCATCTTTAACCCTTGATATTCAAAATCACCTCTTTAAATACCATAAATCAACACGTAAGAAAGATGTTTATTCTAAACTAAAGATTGCAATAATCTTCTGCAAATGGTAACCCTACAAGATCTTTATAAATTCTTCAAGCCCTGACTTGAATCTTTTCTTGAATATGTTAATGTGCAATGCATAACCCCTTAATGGAGCTACCAGCAAGCAGCCTTGGGAGATCTTTCACTCTTGTAGCATGATGTTCCTCATGAGGGTTTTCGTCCTCAAGAAGCCAAGACTTTCTAGACTTTCCAGTCCAACCAGCAAAACCCTTATCAACTTTTTCTAAAACATGAATGTGCAAATGAGCTCACAAAAGGGCGTTTATATCTCCCTCCAATTCTCACGCCCAAGTTGACAATTTAAAATTATTTTATTTATTTTATTTCCCACCTTATATCTCCCTTAAGTTGGTGCCACTTTATGGCATAAAATAATCTTTTTAAAACTCCTTATATCACCTTTACCATAAAGTCATTAAAATATATAAATAACGCATAAAGTTAAATAATATCAATTTTATTTTATTATTAACGTTATTTAAACTTAATACATAGGACCATGATAAATGCCAAGATAAATCCATGGTGAGAATCCGCCAACTTTCCTGATATGGAAAATACTGCCAACTGACCAGGTTGTTGACCACCCTATAACTTACTAAAAATAGTATGGACAAAGTGTCCAAAACATGCTCTAGAAGGTACACAACAATAACCTTGAAAACACTGAGCTAGGAAACATCAATTGAGCAGAAATGGTTGACTGACCAATCACAAACACCCTCAGAGGGCCCCCTAATCATCCTGTTTGTCCACGGGGACCAAGTGATAGACTAACCTCTGCAACTGATGACTGCCTAGGAAAAGGGGACATTACATGCACCCACCAATTAAAAAGTTGGCGGCCAAATAGTCAACTTGCCAATAATTCTCCAAGTGTCTTCAAGAAATAGATTCACACCCGACCTGCCATCAATAATTGTATTGGTGAGATTCCTTCCAAGGATCTCCATATTCACCACTACTGGTTCCTTTGTCATGTTAACTATCAGTAGCATTGGATCAATCACTTGGTCGCTCGATAATGGAGGTTTAGTTATTGGTTCTTCATTCTCACTAGGTTCCAATTTGGTCGTAGCATGTACCATCTCATTCTCCCCCGATACAATAGCATTTCGAAATTCAAGAATACTTTGTAATAAATCCATTACTTTAACCGATACAGTAGCTTGAAGTACTTGTGCAATATTTTTCTCGGATTGTAATTGAATTGTTATCATACTTGCATTTGCATTTGAGTGACATTGTTCATTGTCCATAGTATTCTCCACTTCAGCCCTTGCTTCACGAAGCCTTTCTTTTTCTGTGCATGGGTCTGAATACACAACCTTCTTTGCTTGGGCATGAGTAATGGCTAATACTTCATTATGCCTTGCATCAATCATATTGACACTAGCCTTTTGCTTCAGACATCTGATGTCATTGTGGTTTCAAGATCCACACCGTTTGCATAATAATTGCACTTTATCTTGCTTGTTTTGGCAATCTCTCGCAAAGTGTCCCCATTCGCTACATTCTCGGCATTGTATGATAGGGCGTTCTTTGGGGTCATATTGTACTTGGCTTCGCCCTCCTCTTTGATATTGACAACTGCCTGAAGATGCATTCTGTGGAGTGGACTCCTCCCCCTGCATAAAGAGTACTTGTGTACTTGTCTTCAAATTGTATGGACACTCCTTTATTGAATGACCCAAAACTTGACAAATCTCACAAAACCTCTTTTTAGGACAATTACCTTTTGTGTGCCCCTCAATTTTGCACTCAGTACACCATAATTTGTTAGTATCTTTTTTGGTTTCCTTCTATTCTTTCATCATTCAGAGTGTTTCCCTCTAAAGTGCTTGTACTATTCCTGATTCATCGTCATTATTGTCATCTGAACTTCCATCTTCCTTTGTTTTTCTTTTAATGCAAGAGGACATTTTATCTTCACTTTCTATGTCCATTGTCCGATTGTAGGCTTTTGCATACAATGATGGAGGCACTACTTTCATTTTCTTCCTCAACGAAGGAATCAATCCTACGATGAACCATCTGGTCTTTAGTTCATCGGCTGACTGAATTTCTAATTTCACCAGTAACTCCTTTAGCCTATGATTATAGGCTCGTACATTTTCATGTTTTCCCTGCTTCGTGTTGTATATCTTTGCTACGATTTCATTCTCGTCTCTCAAAAGTTTGAATTCTTCCTAGAATGCCCTTCTTAATGCATCCCATGTGGCTTTGTACACTACGTCTAATTTTGTATACTAATCAATCGTTATGCCTCTAAGAGTTGTTTGAAATGCTCTTAGTCAATATGCTCTGTCATCTTGGCCATTGCTACCCAGATTGTTTTGCAAGTTTTACAATGTCGTACAGGGTACTCCGACCTGTTTTTGGTGAACTTTGGAAGTTTTTGCCGCTCCACATTCAGACTTGCTGGAGGAGTCACCATCTTACTTCTCTAATGCACCTTCTGTGATGATAACCTGTTTAGAGATTTTTTATTTGTATGTTTCGATGTGTTCCCTGCACTCTCGGACACGCCGCAATCCTCTACTCGTCCCTCTTCAATGTTCGTCACCCTCGAGCTGCCTTCGGGGTCCTTCCAGTATTCCCTTTGTCCTTGTCCTAGAGTTTTTGACTCCGATCTTCCACTGTCTAATTCTTTCATCAATGTCCAGTGTTCAATGGCGTATGGTCTCTGTCAGACCGTCGATAGGTTCTCCCTCACCTTCCCCTTCGGCCGACCTTAATGGTATGCACGGTTCTCCATCGGCAAGGTTGGCAATTTCTTCCTCACTTTCCCTTTCGCCCAACTATAAACCTTCTTCATTACTTAGCCTTACTTCTTCATCTATCGATGATGGTCTATACGGTTCTCTGGTAGTGTTCTCTTCTTCACTTTCCTCTTCGTCTGATGTTGATGGTATGGACAGTTCTCTGTTTTGGTCGGCGAGATCAATGTATGTTTCATCAAGAAGTAATAGATGTCGTGATATCTCTACCACTCTCCCTTCACGCGTTCTCTTGACCTGACGGTTTTCTTTCTCTCCCAACTATGGCTTTTGCTTACACTTCGGTTTCTACTCTCGGTTGGACTCAAGCTTTCCCTTAGAAAGCGTTTGCCTTCTTCAACTTCACCCTGCAGTTGTCTCCTTCGTTCTCTCTGTTCGATGATCCTTAAAGATATCCTAGTCTCTTGATCTTGACCACGTTGTGGTCTCTTCCTACCTTTATTGGTGTCTAAGGGCATGAATCTCTCAAATTTGACCCAATTTCTTTAAGGCAACGATGCCAAATGTTTGTTACTCTATCTAATAAATTAAATACATGAATTATTATCAGAGATGACAATGCACGCATAAAATATATCTTTATTCGCTCAAATTATTACAGAAGAAGACTAGAGATGGTCAACCAAGGATCAAAGTTAATCCGACTAGATCATACTACTCTCCTTGACAATACATAATATATTTAAAGGACCCAATGGTTGCCAAGGACACAACCGTCAACCAACCGATGCCTATAACTACCCACAATCGACAACCAATTAATATAAACAATTAATACATAGTTGGTTAACCAAGTGAAAATAAACTGCAATTAAATTATTTGATGAGGCAAACCCCTCTCATAGAGGCACCCCACTTTGGGGATTTAATATTTCAAATAAAATATTTATATTTAAAATGCAGCCGACCTCTTTGAGAGAGTCACATCTCTTGGGTGAAGAGGTATTTGAAGGGGCATTATGAAGGCATTTAAGAGAGTTGTGGAGTGCATTTGACAGCAATAAATCATTGAATATTATTCCTATTTAGAGCAGATCTGAAGCAATTAAAATCAAACTTGAAGAGCAGATTTAAAAGAAGTTTATGAGCAGATCTAAAGGTGATTTGGAGCAGACATATAAGCTGATTTGGAGCAGACCTTTAAGGCAGATTTAAAGCAGTTTAAGGCAGATTTGAAAGAGATTCAAGAGCAGATTTATAGATCATTCATAGCAGATTTATGTGCAAAAGTTGTTGAAGATTTGAGCAGACCTTTTAAGGTATTTTATTGCAGATTTATCCAAAGTTGTCAGCAGTTTTATGAAGGCTTTTGAGCAGATTGGTGAGGAAGTTTATAGCATATAGTTGTTAAGGTACTGAGGCATATTTGTGAACCATATTGAAGTAGCTATACTCAAGAAAACAAACACAATTTTCTTTTGGAGGTTGGTGCCTCCTAATTGAAGAGATCGAGAGGTTGGTGCCACTCATTAGGAGAGATTGGCGTCTCTTGCTGGGTTGATGCTCAGTTGTGGGGATTGGTATCTCCAGTAGGTTGGTGCCTACAAATCTTGTAAGTGGGGATTGGTGTCTCCAATGGGTTGGTGCATACAAAGATTGTAAGAGAATTTTTTATATAAGCAATATTTTGTTGTGGATTTCTCCCGTAAGGGTTTCCATGTAAATCGTGTGTTCTTCTTGAGTTGTATAATTGTTAGATCTTGTGTGATTGACATTATTATGTAATGTCCCCTTCCTGAGATTGCCCTAAATCTTGCCCTAGAATCACCAGTTTAATGTAGTTAGGGTTATAATTTACCAATTAAATGCTTTAAACAAGATGAATATTGGTTTAGGTCCTACAATCATGTTAGATAATATTACAAATATAATTCATATGATCAAAACATATATAAAAAATGTCTTATCTATTTAAACCATGTAAAATACATAACAATTTCAAATCTATATAAACTACACACTATCTATGGTGCATGATGGAAGATTAGCCATAATAGGACTTGGATGAGAAACATGATAGAGCGCTCGAAGCTATCCTCATGCTAAGCCCAAGATCAGATATACCATCCCTCTTGGCCCCAAGTGGCAGACACGTGGGCATCCAACATAGGGTGGCATGCTTAGTGGATAAACTTGTATCTGCCTTCCCTATCCATGTTTCCTTATCCATCCTTCTTATGATTGAGACTCCTTGAATCCATCTCAACAACCAAACCATGTAGAGATCGGAGGGAAAGCTACAACAGGGTGCCCGTAGATTCTCCTATCTAAGCCCAAGGGCGGACATTCACCCCCTTGGCCCACAAGTGGCAGACACGTAGACATCCAACACGGGTGGCGTACTTAGAAGGAAATCTAGTATCTACTCCCCCTTCTTGTATTTACCCACTCCTCCATATGGTTGCTTATTGGGAATGAGCAATTTAATGACTAATACGAATTTAGTTTGACCAACAATTACATCAATAAACATATCCAGATTCATAAGAGATTATACATTAATCATAATAGCACATACCACAATACCTGCTAAAATATAAGACTGCTATATTCTAAGATGCAAATATATTAACAAATGCTGACTTCTGCCCTTATCTGCTGAGTGCCAATAATTATGTTTGATCTGCTCCAATTGCCTTGCTATTCAATCTGTGTTTTACTGTTCAGAAGATATTGCTCCCTTATTGCAAATTAGTTATAATGAAAGTAACTATGCATATATGTATCTGCTTATCAAATAAATATAATATATATATATATATATTAAATGCATATGTATTCAAAAGAAAACCAATTCTCTGATTATATCAACTGCTGTTGCTTATCTGCATGCAGACTTTTTTTTTATTCCTTCCCTATTCTTCACTCCTCAAATGTCATTTATATCTTCACATTTAAATGAGGAGACGCAACACTTTGCAAGGTGGTATCCTTTTGAAAAGACACAACCCGTTTGTTTACAAAACTGATCGCTGCCTAAACCGAGCACTCATTTTTACCTTTTATCATTTATAGAATCGCTGTATTTTCACCACCTTAATCGCTGCCACTTCATAATGAAGATCGCTGCTTCTTTTTCATTTATACTTAGGCGATTACGATTAATAATATATTCCTTTCTTTTTGAAGTCAGCGATAAATAAGTATTAAGTTGTAATACATATTAGGTATTAATTGTTATTTGTTTTTAATATCAAAGGAAGTCGGCCAGCATATATGGTCGGCCTCCTAAAAACATAAATTTTTATTATTTATTTTATTTATTTATTTGCTTGGTTAAATGTTGCAGTCTGCGGGGGCATGACATTCTATGGTTGTTATGTTTTGAAAAAGTTAAAAATAGTATTATACTGATTCACCTGCTGCCCCCCTCTCCCCCATCTTAGTATAAGTGTGTGCTCATCATTGTGCTCTTGCACTTCATTTTTTGACATCTTCTATCCTCCTTTAACTATCATCTTCCATGATATTGAGGTAACTCAATTGTTAGGTGCACCTAGCTCTCCTAGTCTACACCTCAATAAATTGACTTGTATTTTGAAAACCAACATCCTTTGGCTAGATGTTCGTCTAATTCAAGGCATGCACTCATGAATGATATTTTAAATTTTTCCTTAAAGATTTTTTTTTGCATAGTCAAATACACCCTTGGGCTCCATTTTTTTTATCAAAATTCTCATTCAAGAACTTTAGATCGGAAAAGAGGGGACCCAGCCACCTAACAAGCTCTAAAAAAGAGGGGGCCCCCAGGGATTTTATTGATGAAAACCAATTCCTCCAATTTAGAACACTTAATTCTGCTTTCCTAAAGGACAAAGGGTGACAAGACATGGAAAACAAGATGAGTCCTCAAGGCTTTGCACTTAAGACAACTTGAAATTGAACACAAAAACTTTTTGTATGGATACAACAAGATTCAAGCCTATTTCTAAACATCTAAACAAACAACTATCCTTCCCTAAACAAGAACAATGATAAAATAAAACGCATTATGGAAAGGAAAATCAAATTACTAAACAAAAAAAATGATAACACATACCTACCTACAAACAAGAGGGGACGAAGTGACTAGATGAAACCATTTATGGGCTGAGAAAAGTAGTAATGCCTCTATTCAAGTCAAGATCCAATGGTAGCTCACATCCTAAAAACCTTTGCAAAATTTCCATGGAGATCCATGGTTTAGGATGTTATGGACAATCCTATAGACAAAACTCAAGCACAAATCCATTAATATTTGATGGTTCTAGAAAATCTTCTTCCTCATTAGAAAGCCTTTTTATCAACTGGAAATACCTTGCCTCTTTTTGAAGGTAGCTTGTAATGTTTCCTCATAGCACATCTTCAGGAATGATGACCATCTCATATTTTACCAATCTTCTTCGCCTGTTACTTCATCATACTCAATCATAGATTAAAATGAAACACTACTGTCCAACAGAGGTTGAAGCTGAAGAAAAATCTCCATCACTTGTGTCTAACTTTCCAATTTGACAATGGGAGCTGGTAGTAAGCCATGTGTGGTCAGCACTTCTTCAATCTCTTCATCCACACTTATTGAGACATGATCTAATAAGCTGTCAAGATTTGTACCTTCTTCAAAAACCAAAATATTATTAATATCAAAATATTGTAGGAAATCACCAAGCTTTGGAAGTAAACCTTGTAGATCATCCTCAAATAATGATCATGGGCTTTGAGCAAACTAAACCTCTTTAGCTTCATCATGACAATCGACTTCAAACAATGTGTCCATCAGAGGGAGAAGACAATTAGACTTATCTTCAAATGTGCAGTTGCTATCTTCTAACATACAGGCTAGAGTGATAACATGAACCTCTAATACCATTTCTCCTCTTTTCATCAGCAATTCTTCTTCCATAGTGACTTATTTTGGCATACACTAATTGACAACCACTAATGGTTCAACACTTGATTCCTCATTGATGCTTAAAGGAGATGTTGAAGATGAGGATGAGTGAAGACTCAAATGAATTGCTCTCAAGATGTTGCAAAAAAATGTCAAGATTTTCCAATGAATCCTGTATAAATACTATTGATATGACATGTACCTCTAAAGTTGAATCATCTTCAAGAAGATTTTGTTCTTCAATTAAAAGTATTATTTCCTTCACCTCATCCAATGCTGGTTCATCAAAGAATCCTTCAAATGCAGAAAAGAAATCATCTAATGCATTTTCATCCATGGTGTTGTTAACGGATCCTTCTTCAAAAGAAAATGTTAGTCCATCACCTGGCTCTACGAATGCTTTAGAAATTGTCCCCCTCAAAAAACATGTGATATACTTGTGCAAATCCTTCTATGTCCAACATAGAAGATTATTCAACATCTTGGAAATTGAGCCTTGGAATCAACAATAGTAATCACATTGTCTTCTATCAAGAGAGGATCAGCAAAACTTGGAATCATTGGTCTAATTGAATCTTTTCATGCCAATAGTATTCAAATTGTCTTCTATCTCAAATTATTTTTCTTGTGTGTCTTCCAATCCATCAATCCAACTAGATTTGATCATTAACGCAACCTCTTATAGAAGTGTATTAATAAAACAATTCAAGAGGATTTCCAGATATGGCTTCAAAGTAGAGTTGATCTTTTGATAAGGCAATTGAATCATGCAACAAGTTCTTTCATCGATTTGTTGCTATCTTTCTTAGCATTTGACGACTGGGCAAAGAGAATGTGACTATCCTTGGCTGGTTAGAATCATGCCAAGAACATTTCATCCATGATTTACTAGTTGGTGATTGATCCTATAGGAAAGATGGTGGAACCATTTTGTTGCAGCTCCATCAATGTCTCAATAAAAAGTTGAAATCTTTATTGATGAAAATTCAATCAAGATTCTAAATCCTTGAAGCACAAACCCTTGAATCCACAAACAAACTAGTGAATTCTCCGAAACCCTCAAGCAATCCCTTGTAAGTGTGTGAATGTAAAATATGAAAGTATTTTAAAAGATTTTTTATCTTTTATAAAAGATCCTTTTTCAAAAGCTCCCAAACCCTAAACTAAGAAAATAATATTTAATTTACTAAGTAAAGCAAATATTTATTGATCATCAGTAGCAATATATACAAGAGATAGTCGATTAAATGAGAGAATTGACCAACCACCCAAGACTACCTATGATATTGACAATAAGAAGTTATTATTAATTTTATTACATGATGTAATACTTAATATTTATTTATTCCAACGATCCTCCCCTTATCACATCATTTCTTGAGAGTACAAATCAAGAAGATTCAAAAATTCAAATTTCTTTGCTGCAAGCGATTTGGTAAAGATGTCAACAAGTTGCTCCGAAGTGGAATATTTGACTATTGCCCAAGCTCGCAAATGTAGTTGATTGAACCTCAATGTGTATAGTGTTCTTATGCAAAATTGGATTAAGAACAAGTTTCAACACACCCAGATAGCTCCACATACAAAACAATGTTTTCCCTTCGTGGAAAAGCAAGTGTCATGAATATACTCCCCCCCCCCTACGATGCCAAAGTATGTCCCAAAAAGACGAAAAATCTTGAAGTAGACTTCATGTCATCCAAAACATTTCATAGTTTGCAACTATGTATCCTTTCAAAGAATAATTTTCACTTTTTCTATATTCCAAACCATACTCCACTACATCGCCGATGTACCTCAAAACTCACTTGTCATAGTTTGCAACTATGTATCCTTTCAAAGAATAATTTTCACTTTTTCTATATTCCAAACCATACTCCACTACATCGCCGATGTACCTCAAAACTCACTTGTTGCTTTCTAGTGTGAAACCTGATGTTCCTACAAAAACCTTGAAAGATGACCAACATAGCTAATTTTTGGCCTGAAGTAAGTTAGGTAAATGACACTGCCAATCAATAGGCAACAAAGAGTTGCATTCACCTAAGATGATGAATCATGTTTGGAAATTTGCAATCTTGTCTCCATTGGTGTCAACATGAGCTTGCAATCTTCAATCCCAAATTTCTTAAGAAATGTCTTGACATTTTTATCTAAAATACAAAAAATTGATTCTTCTTCTGCCACACTTCAAGTCCAAGACAATAATGCAAGAGCCAAAGATCTATCATGTTAAACAATCATTTGAAATTAGTCTTCATTGCTTCAATCGTCTACTAAGAATTCATAGTGATGACCAAATCATCAACATATACTATCAAAATCACAATCTGCCCACTACTTGCTGTTTGATAATTTTGACTACTCTGTGAGGAAAATTTACATAAATATATAGGCATAACTATGTCAAAATTATAGGACTTGAGAATATCTTCCAAATCTCAACATGAAGTAAAAATTAGAAGAATAGAGACTAAAAATCAAAACAAATCAACAATTAGCTAGCTTAAGCTAACCTCCTAACAACTAGGTCTTACTTTTGACTTTGACTTTTAGCTTTTACATGGGATTAAATAAAATATAATAAACAAATAGAATAGTAGAATAATTCCTATGCTAAGATCTAAAACCTATATTATGCCCTACGAATCCTCATCAAGTGGTAGTTTGTATACTTCCATTTTTCAAGCTCAAACTTCATTATTTCTTCCACTTTCTTCTGATTTTCATTTGTACCTACATTTTAATGGTAATGACAAGACTTTATAGTGCTTAGACAGTTCCAAACACAACTGAGACACAAAAATGACACAAATGACCAAATGAGGCCAAATGATGTAAACAACAAGGGTGGATGGGGTTGTCTAAGTAAGGATACAACAGACAAAAGCAAAGAATTCTAAGTTCTAAACCACTCAAGAACAATCTGATGCCCTAAAGAAGCATATGCTTCCACAGTGCTTGGGGAACAGATTAAGATTTGCTCATGTTAATTTCTACAAAAGCTTGTCTAAGTCAGTTTTGAGCAAGAGTAGCTCACATGGGGTGGCTAAAATAGCTCTTGGCCCTCGAAGAATGAGCTTGAAGCTCTCATTAGAGTTCACACTCCCACATGAAGCCACCTCTTTTGCTTAGAGACTAACTTTCTTAGCCGAGAGCTAAGAAGCCATAGTTGACAACAGTGATTTCCCACGTGCCATTTTTGTACAAGGACATTAAACAATATAAGGGCCCCTACCACCACCACCTCCTCCTCTCAAAGAGAGTTGAAGCCACATAAGTACAACTTCTGCCATGTTATTTCCTCACATTTTGGGATTTAGAGAGAGAAAGACATTTCTGGGTTTAGAGAGAAAGAGAGTATGTATGCCATATCCTAAAATTCCTGAAAAACAGTCGTAGCTGTACTCATGCCCATGTTTGTATCTGGTAACTTGCCATTGAACATATAACTAAGAAAGCATCAGCATGACAGATAAAATTTACCATTTCTTTTTATTTTTGAAGTTATCAGTTTCCAATTTGGCTGCCAGCTGGGGCATAGAGCTGACTAATATCTTCAAGCTATCTTTTCTGATAATGTTAATGTTACTGTCCTGCTCAAGCATGTATATCTACTCTGAACTTTACATCTTATTATGTTGTTTTTGATCAAATTGTATACCTTCATACCGAAATAATAATTCATATCCATCCATGCATTCTCATATATATCCTACAATGTTTAATGCATCTCTGCATCTAAAACATTCTGAAGTAAATGTGAACATTCAAAATCAGATAGAGCATCATGGTCAATGGACAGCTGGGCAGTGAGACATGAAGAACATCTATATGTAATAAAGATAAATGATAAAAGTTGATGCATACCATTTATTTTCATTTGGCAGTGATATTTGCGAGGTATCACTGCCCCAGCTTGCACGCACAGCTCCACAACTGCAGGCGCATGACCATAGAAGCCTCTTCCTTCATCTAAAAGTGGAACAGGATCCTGTTTACGTTTATGCCAAACATACCTTGGTGGTATGAAATCATCTAAATCTGCAGTTTTCCACATATGGTGCCTTCTATAAGACTCATATTTAAATATCCCACACAGCCTAGCTTTATGTCCAGATGGACCAACATGCACTTCAGGGCAATATTTGCAAACTTTCACAGGATAAACAAGCATAAGTTTCTTAGTCCCCAACCTCATTGTCTCCCAAGCCTGCAGTGTCTTTTCAGCCAAAGCACCAAGCTCCTCTGGAAAAGAAGACGATTCTACTAGCTTTGTGTTCACTAAAGCTTCACTTACATCTTCCAGTAGGTGATCTGACAATTGAAAATTTCTTCCACAATCCATGTTATGAAAGTGACTAGTTCTTTTTGTTGGATGTTCAGGGAGGTTAACTCCTGCTTGAATGCAGAGCTCCACAATAACAGGAACTCTATCAAAGTCAAACCGTTTGTCATGCTTTATTACATCTTGAAACATATCATGGAGATGAAAGGCTTCTAATGGAACAACCATATCATTGATATTTCCTTCTATCCACACATGCATCAAATTCTTGGCTCCATGCTTAGGACCTCGACATGTCAGAATATGATGTCCTGTGTGGCCAACAATTATTTCCGAACAATGCCTGCACATTTCAAATACAGTTCATGTTATGCCCTTTTTTTTAATTCTTCTGGTACAGTGTATGTAAAATTTGGTAATAGGCAACTATGAACCAACTAAAAGAAATTATATCAAGGAAATTATGTATTCCTCCATATAGGAATATAAGCTTAATATGAACATAAGGAAAACAAAAGCAATGAAAATAATATCTGTAGGTGTCTTGGAAAGTCAATTTTAACTTTTTTAGTACAGCAGGATACAAAATAATACAGACCCCATATGACTAATCAAGTAGAATGAGGACCAAGTAGTAACTAAGCAAAGAACAGAATGAAAACGTACAAATTTAAGACCAAGTGTACAAAAGAAAGTGACAACAAGCAATGGTTCACAACCAACAGTGTAGATTCATAGTTAAGTTGAAGGCGTCCTAACATGCATCCATGCTGAGAAGTGAGACTCACAAAATCAAAATGGATTGCAAAAACCTAAAAAGGTACTTGCACGGCCACGTTATGTGATGTCCCCATTTTTGGGCTCTTGTGCATTGCAATTGGCAGACCACCTAGGTGTGTGTCAACATTATCAGAGGAGTTATTTGATGTTTCCAGTGAGCTCAAGTGGAATGGGAGATTCATTTGCCAATTTCAGATATGATTTCCAAATTTCGGTGTGGTCTCCAAGATTCTTGGAGGGAGCGTCTATTTTTAGTAAGTCACCCGATCGGGTCCATTTATCATCTTTCATCATCGGGATCACTCCTACGCAGTCAGTTTTTGGTTCCGATGTATTTCGGTCATTTCCGCTAATTGGGTGTAATATTGAGCTATATTTAATTAATTTTACTAAGGTTGCCATTTTAATTAAGATTTTTAATAGGGTGCCTCAATATTATAGCTCATTGGAAAGAGAACGAAAATATTTAAATGTTGGGATGCTCAAAAATGACTTTCAATGCTGGAAATATTTTAAAAATAAAATAAATCACTTTTTGAGGATATAAGGCTATTTTACTTAATAAAGTGATTTTATATTGTGTTTCCCATAAAGTTCCTGGAAAAAGTTATAAAAGGGGGGTTTGTGAGCTCATTTGGGATTATACATTCTTATTCTATTTTCTCTGATTGAACCCTTGTGGTTTTGGGAGATTGAACTTGGTTCATCTCAGCCTCTGGAAGACAGAAACCCTCTCAGAGAAGATTAGTTTCGGTGGTGAAAGATTCCTCCCTAGCTAGTTGTACGAGAAATCATTCGAGTTTCTCACTTGGATTCAAACAATTGGTGTATTGGGGAAACTTGTGAAGTCTTTTGAAAAAGACAAATTTTATTGAGGCCTACTACAGTGATTCCGTACCTGCCACAGTGATTTATGTACTTGCTACAGTGATTCCGTACCTGCTACAGTGATTTTCGTACCATTTGCAAAGGCTTCGGCACTGAAATGGGAGTGGACAGCAGCAAAGAGTTTAACATTTCAATCATTGTTATTCAGAGTATAAGTTGCTGGAATTTCATTGATTTCAGTGTATATTTTTAGGGTTTCAAGGACAACACCACATGGGGACAGTTTGGAGGCACATTTAAGACTACAATCACAGTGATAAGCATATTTCAAAAGCTACAGCAACAATTAATGCTCATACATGCTTGAGCCATGAGGGCTTGCAACTACAGTCCTTCTAATCAATATTATTGAGTGAAAATAACCTACAGCAAATTCCTTATCAGCAGATGGAGGTTAGAAATTAAAAAAAAATTATTTGAACATTGTGAATGATAATATGTGATTCCTTATCTGATCTGAGTATAAATTGATGTTCTGGTACAATGATTTAAAAGTATGTCCCTGCTGAAATAATTTCTGAGTTATAATAGAAGGGTATATTATTACTTATTGTGATCTTGGGAAAAATATCAGTGAAAATACACATAAATATAATCTCCTACCAACTGATTGACAAAATGTCCCTATGTTATCATTGAGCGTTGTGATGAATTAGTGAGGATTCATGATTTAAATTTAAAGTAGCAGCTGTTCTAAACCATTGCATTCAGAAATATATTACGATAAGTCATGCAAAGTGTTTGACGGAATGTCTACAAGCTAAAATCCTAAATATTGCAAGTTTGGGACATAACAATTTGTGATAGGGATATTACACACTAGTAGCAATAGGTAACAGCAGAGTAAGCCACTAAACCAACCACCATGAATCAGATAGAAGGAACAGCCATGGGGCCATTCCCCCTTCAAATGAAGAGAAAACTAATACAGCTAACTAAAAGTAGGAAGGAGACAGAAAGTATAACATCTTGTAAAGCATTTCCTATCATAATATCACTCTATGCATCATTCTAAGGTCATGTTGAACCCAAAATTAAAAAATTTGCTTCATTAAGGTATTTTGGTAAAAATGGTCAAAATCTTGTAAAATGGTTGCCAAAAGTCAAAAAGGGTCAAAATTTCTAAAAATAGCAATTTTCTATTTTTAGAAATTTCTGAAAAATAAACGGACCATAGGGTTTTCTAGATTTATTGTCAAAAGGATGCTCGCAAAATTTTGGAAAATTTTGAAATTTGCATGTCAGGCCCTCTTTTTTAGGGAAAATGGCTAAAAATAGAATCTTTGCATAAATGGCTCAAACTGATTTTGATAGGTTGATTTTACGTCCTAATCATGCTAGTCTAGTCAAAATTGTCAAAAAGTCAATTTTTCTCTGGTGGGTCTATTTTGCTTTTTCAGAAGAAAAATCAAAACTTCTAAGGTCATCAATGGAGGATGGCCAGCTACCAGGTGTCAGAATCTAAGTCTCAAACACTACACAGATCAATCCATGGCGAAAGATGCTCGAAAAATGGTGAATGGGGGAGGGGAATCTAAAAATAGCCAAATTTGTGAAAATTATTCCAACACTGGAGAACCCAAGTGCCTTATTTCAAGGAAGGCACCTAGGCTTCAATGCCTTAGCCATTTTTCCCAACTTCTATTTGTCATGCACGCGTTTCAACATAGTCGTCCTCAGCAAAGGTGGTCAATGCAACCAGCAAGGTGGTGAACACAAAGCACGAGATGTTTGAGAATCTTTTAAAATGGTTAAGTCTGGTGAAGAAAAACGCCCCTGTCAACCAGGGGCACCCAAGATTTCAAGCAATCAAAAGCAGTTGTTAGGGTTTGCAATTCTGGGGATTCTTCTCAGATTTCTTTAGGGTTCACAACAAATCCATCAACAGGTTCATTGGATTTGTCAAACGGCCAGAATCTTGGATCAAACAAAGGTATTGCATCAAAAGAACAAAGTGAAAATTATGAAAATCATAAGAAAAATTCTAAGTCTGGCACACATGGGCGCCCCAATCAACCAAGGGCGCCTAGGGTTTTGGGAAGTCTAAAGCAATTTCTAGGTTTTGCAAAACTAGTCATTCTTTTCAAAATTCTTCAAGCTTTCCAATGAATATCTCAACCAGACCAAAGGATCCATCAGACGTCGACAATTGCAGGTCGAACGGAGAACGAAGCACGAGAAACGAAGAAAGACAAATTTGAAAAGTTGAAAATCATCAAAAAAAGGTTAAGTCTGGCAAAGAAAAGTGCCCCAGTCAGCCAGGGGCGCCTGGGATTTCAAGCCCTCAAAACTTGTTTTTAGGGTTTGCAGCCTCTAAGAGATTCTTCTCAAATTTGATCATACACTTCAATGAAGTCATCAGTGAGCTCAAAGGATTTGTCAAATGCCGGAAAATGTAGATCGAACAAAGAGAAAAAACACAAGAAACAAACAAAGTCAAAGTAAAGGTTGAAAATTATCAAATTTTGCCTAACACTGGTAATCTTGGGCACCTTATTTCAAGGAAGGCGCCCAAGTGTTCAACACTTAGCATTTTTTCCGGCTTCTACTCATTTTCTTCCATTTTGGTCTCTGTCGGCAACTTCCGAGGTATGCAATCACAGTCAAACGTCATCAGATGACAAAACAAAGTTGGGGATCACTTCAGCAATGGTCAAAGGTCAGATTGCCATGGTCAAACAGAGATTATCAACTGATAGTGCCAATTTGACGGATCGTCAAAGTCAAAAGCAGGCTTCAATGGAGGTAAAAACAAGCCAAATTTCAAATTTTCAAAAAAATTCCAAGTCTGCTAAAGATGGGCACCTTATTTCAAGGAAGGCGCCCAAGTCAACTTAAGTTTGAAAATATTTGAAAACGTCTTAACATATGCATGCTTTGGCCGCGCTATTTTTTAGGAATTCTTCGAGTTGATGCAAACGAAATTAGATATTTCCGCATGATGGTTCCTAAATTTTAGGGTTTTGCATGAAAACGCCTTTTGCTTCCAAATTCAATTTAAGTGCGCCTTGAGCATTCATTATTCACAAATTGCAGGTTAGCTTAAAGAGGAAGAAACACAATTTTCTTCTCAACAGGATTTGGAGGATCAAACGAAGATATTTTTCAAAGTTCTCCGTAGATTCGTGTTCGGGTTGCACAAAAAAACGCTTCTCCATAATCTGTTTTTCTAGGGCATCACTTTTCAGAAATAGGTCATCTTTTCCAACTTTCATTGATCTGGGTCTACTTCTTTTTCATTCTTCTTCAAGATTGGAAAAAAATTCGGTTGCATCTTTGGCTCCTATAATTTTTAGGAAATCACACGTCTAAGAAATCCTCAAGTTTTTCGAAATCTGATGATCTAGGTCTTTTCACAACAAGATTGTCTACAAAACCCAAAGCTCAGCTTTTTTCGAAAAATTTACCTCTACGACTTCAACTTTTTAGAAGATCTATCTTTTTTGGGAAAAACTTAGTTTTTAGAAAATCTGCCAATCTGGGTCTCTTTAGCACATGAATATTTACAAAACCCGTATCTCAGATTTTTTTCGGAAAATTTGCTTCACAGCTTCTACTTTTTAGGGGATCTTGCATGTTCTTGAAAAAATCAACTTTTTCGAAATCTGACGATCTGGGTCTCTTTAGAACGACATTCTCTACAAAACCCACATCTTAGATTTTTTTTTGAAAATCTACCTTTTTCTAAAGAAAAATCAGTGAAGCTATTTTTAGCATGTGCAGAACTTGTTCAAACATAGTCATGTTCACACTCAATCTTCAAGTTTTCAGACATGCAATTCTCTCCAATAGAAATCAGGACCAAATCAATCTTGCTTCACAATTTCTTGAAGACATTTGACACCGACTTGCATCAAGTACATCCAGTGGTTGATCTGGACACTTTGAAAGGCGTAGACAGCATTACAATCAAGAATCTTGACCATTTCGGGTTGCTTGCAGCAACTTTTTTTCCCATCTTAGCGCAGAACATTGAGTTTGTGATTGCTTGTGTCAAACATTACAATCCAACTTCACAAGAAATCCAATCAGCGGATGGGTGTATTATTTGCAGCCTCAAGTCGGGAGACATTGAGAAATGTTTTGCCATTCCACCATGTGCGGATAACTTTATTGTATCAGCTGAAGAATGTGAGAAGGCGTGGAATGCACAAAAGGATCAGTGTCAGAAAAGGATTGCACAAAGGTGGTTGAAAGAGAAGCAAAACACTTTGCCAAAGAACATTGGACGTGGTGAGTTCAAGGATGAATTTGCAGTTTTGATTACTTTGCTCAACCAAGTCACAGGACAAGCAGAAGCACATAAGTTTCAGCCTTGGATGTTCTACATCATATCCCAGATTGTCAACAAAAGAGAACACTACGACTGGCCAACATTGATCAGTGATACTCTTCACCACCAGATGATAGGGTTATTGAAGGCCCAGGAATTCCACATGATATCATACCTCGTATATCTAATGGCCTTTCAAGGCAAGTTTAGAGGTTTGAATGTTGTTGGAACTCTAGGCGTTCAACATGTGTATGAGCATTACCCGCAATTAGAATTTTCACAGTCAGAGCAGCATTTCAAGCAGGTGAATGATCTTTTCCTAATGCATATGGTGCAAGACAATGAATTGCATATACAATTTTCAGCAAATGCCAGATTGGCCATGGCGGATTGGGCTGATTGGTTTATCCAATTTCCCACTTTCTCCTACATTAGAGTATATGGCTTCTCAGGTGATCCAATCATGCTACCTAGATACCCAACAGATAAGGTAGTGTTCATGGAGTTCCTAAGGCAAGTACATGAGGTGCACACATTTTTGCATAACAGATGCAAGTCTGCCGTCAGTTTCCCATTTGAAATGAGCATACATAGATACAAATCAGCAGCTGATGCTAAGTTGATGAGCAATGAACTGTCAAAGCTTAGTCTCAAGGTTTTCAAAAAAAGGCGTTCATATGACCCTTGGGGTCTCTTGGCAGCTTCTTTTGGTCAGAATCATTCACATAAACCTACAATGGAAGATTTTTGGGTTAATTGTGAAGATGAGTTTGAAGTGCGCAAGTGCGATTACAATAGACTTACTCTTCATCAGATTGTTGATTTCTTATCAAAAGATGTGGAGGGTTTATCAAATGATGATGGAGAATTCCTACTTCCCACATATGCCAGAGATCAAATTGATCAACAGCCACTTCGATCAATTGATTGATTCGCCAAAGAGAGCACCTCAATCGAGGAAAGAACAAGTCAGATTGTCAAGAACAACAGACTATTCTTGAGTAGCAAGAGGACACGGAAGGTAGTCATTCCAGTTTCAAAGCCACCAGTGGTTCATTCATCACTACCTTCCTCTTCTAGATCGAAGCCTAGAGTTAAAGCAATGAGCAATCCTCTTGAAGGTACCAAGGTTAGCGAAATGACAAAGAGCTTGAAGAAAAATGAGAACCGGCAAGAACAATCAGCAAATGCACCAGAAGTTCCAATTGAGGCAGTATCACAAGTTGAGGTAGAGCCTTCATCTCCTATTCTTTCGTCATCACCGCAGCCTTCTCCTATTCGCATAGACTCAGAAGTGGATTCACCAGTTCGAAATGTCTCAACACCGATTGATCCATCAAGAGTGGCTAGAGCTGGAATCAATTCTCCCAAAGAAGTTAGTAGAGACCCTTCGTCTTGGCTTGAGAACCTCCTGGGTAGAAAGAGGAGAAAGCCTTCTTATCAGTTGGACTTTGCAGAGTTTGATAACGTCTACCAAGACACAACAGAAAAGAAACTCAAGAAGCAAGTTCACATGGAGAAGAATGTTGATAATGAGGTTGTCATTGAGATTGCTACACTATCGGAAGACAAGAACGCTGATGAGGTTGAGGTTGATGACTTCACATTGGTCAAAGCCAATCTTTGTAAAAGCACCCGGCATGCTAATATGAATCTCTTTGAGGTTGCAGCAGTTAACCTAAAGGAGAGAGTGCTCAAGTATGGAGAAGACAAGGCAACCCTGAAGGCTGAAAATTGATAGCTGCGACAGTACATCTCCAATCTACTTCATGGTACTTCACACATCACTACTTTGCTTCCACAGATTCTGGAGTCACTTGCAGATCAACATTAGCTGAATCAATTGGTTATATATGGGAAACATCTGGGAGATTGGGTAGAAGAATTCATCACCAAGGGCAGATTTATACTTGCAGAGATGTACCAATTGAGGTACAACCCCCATGATCTTCGCTCAAGAATTCAGGAGTCACAGCAAAACATAGCGGAAAGGAAGCCAAGAGATGAGATCGTCATTTCTAACTTGAGGATGGCTTATGATTCGGTCACTACAAAAGAACATAAGAAGAAGCTTTTTGCTTGGAGAGAACAACACCTCTTCAAAGTAAAAACCTATGAAGGAATATTTGCAGAATTGACTAAATATAGACAAAAGGTTGCTAGTGCTCTCAAGTCCGTAAGCACGTTTGTGTCACAAATTCCTTGTCAATATCAAAATGAAGATGGCACTTACTTTGATCTCAGTGAAGTACAGACAAAATTCCAGAACCTTGTTCATGACATTTTTAATGGTGATCCAGTTGCCTTGAAGATGAATCATGTGGTTTCCATGTCAGCAAAATTTGATGAAGCAGCTAAAAAGATCAAAGAATTTCTAAATCTGATCGAAGATGGCGAAGAGATGTTGCAAAGACAGTACATTGTTCTGAAAAGTATCAGTGTTCCTGATGAAGAGGCAATTAATGGCTTTTTGGAGGATATGATATCCCAAGTTGTCAAAGAGTGAACCACTAGTTAGAGCATGCAAAGATTTACAGAGATAGAACTTAAGTAAAGGCAGCATTTAACTCGATGCCTTTTCAAAGTTAAACTGATTGTTCTCATTCATGTTTATCTATTCTTTGGAAATATAACACTAGTTGGAGCTTTCCTTGTCGTTAGATTAGTTAACTGATGTTAGCATTCCAGTTAACTGTTATTTATCTTTTGTTTAGACTTAGAAATAAATCTTGCATGTTGGCAAGACTAATTGTTAAAAACAAGGAAATTTTAGGGTTCCCTACTCCTTTGTGTATAAATAAGGGCAGCCTTGCCCATTTATTTTTAACCGTGCTTGTGATAACAAAATTGTTGAGCCTACTTTTGCCTACAAGTTTGCTATTCAATGTCTATTCAATTGTGTCAATTGTAATTTGGTTGATCGCATATTGTATGCCTACATTCGCTACAATTTGCTGTCCCAGCAGGTTTGTTTACTGTTATAAATTGAGGAAGGAAGTCTTACGCCTACTTTGCTCTAATATACTGTCTCAATCTATTTCAGCACTTTGTTTTATGTTTTGCTTTAGTAATCTTTATTTCAACTTACATCTCATAAGTACAATGAGTCTTCGGGTGCATTCTGGATGCGAGCCTATTTAAGCTTTTGTGTCAAATCAATCATTCCTCATTTTCTTTTAACTCTCTTTCTCTGAATTTACTTGAGATATTAGAAGCGTTATTAGAATAGGCTTAGTTGTAGTTGAAGTTACGAAACCAGAGAAAACCTCAGCTACAACGCAAAGAGTTTTATAACCTTGTGCTCTCAGCTGAGCTAAAAGGATTGGCAATTTAGTTTAGTATTTCTTTTTAAACATAATCAGCAAAGAGGGAGCTTCCCCTCCTAATTTGAAGAGCAGTCTAACTGTGCATAGCTGTTTGTTTCCAATCCACATTCCAGAGGTGCGAATTGAAATGCCAACAAGTCATAAATGGAGGATCGCATACTTGAATTTTTATCCTAAGAGGTACCAAACTTGCCGATATTTTGATCAAGTTTGTATCTCATCAAAGTTTGCTTCAAAGTCCAAACTATTTTGCTTCAACTCATCAAATTTTGCTTTAAAGTGCAAATTATTTCCAATCAAAAGAACAAGCTCAATATGTTCTATCACATGGAACAAATAACAAGTGAGTCACAAATATGATATAACAAAATTTAGAACTAAAAGAGACTGGGATGTAGAATGGTGCTGTGAAAAAATGACAGACCAATATAATATCCATAATAGCACAGCCTATGGCTGATACCATTTTTCAACACAGATATTTCAAATGATATTTGTTGATCTTCATGTTCTCACATCCAAAATAGGTGAATATGCTACTTGTTGAATATTTTGTCATTGATGTCAAAAGTACAATGTTTGTTTTTCTAAAAAGAGAATTGGAATGAAATACTTATCAAGCTACTGATTATTCATCAAATGTTCTTGAGCTTCTTGTCTACTTGCTTGAGCTATCTAGTTGCTTGCTTGAGCTATTTGCCTGTGTGATTGAGCTTCTTGGTTGTTTTCTTGAGCTGGTTGGTTGTTTGCTTGAGCAAGTTGCTTGCTCCGTTCAGCTAAGTGCTTGCCTACTTCAATTGTTTGCCTACTTGGTTTATGTCAGCTTTGTGCCAAATCAGAGGTGCCAAGTCATATCTCAAGCCAGATTTTTGAATTGTCAAAGAGTCATGAGTTTTATTTCGGGCCCCAACTAGAAATGATGCGAATTTGTTTAATTAACCTTTTGGCGGCTCCCTTCATCAATATGTTTTTGTAACACCTGCCTTTAAATATGATGACTTTGCTCTATTAATGGTTTCAATTTTTTGTTGAGGGCAGCCAAGTCTATTTTAAATCTATATCGTGCTATTTCCTGTCGACTTTTGAGTCTTCATGTTGAGGGTGGCTGTAGAAATGAATGAATCGCAGAATGCCGATGTGTTAAGTGTGCTTGTGCCGGTTGAGTGGTAGTTTGGCGATTTCTCCATAAAATGCTTCGATATTTCATTAATCAACAATGGCTTTATAGGGTGTTATCCTCATTTTATGCTTGGAGTTATGAAATAAGATGACAAATGAAAGCAATGACATTGAATGAATGAATGGATTTTAATGACGTCCACGAGACCATTAGTCTATGGGACCCAGCATCGGAACTTTAACCACTTTCAATTTCTTTTCCATGTCCGGCCTCCTCTTAAAGATCTTGACCAGAAAGCCAGCAGTTTTGAGGAGCCTAGTCTCCTTAAAGAGCTCATTTAGATTGTGCACCTTCAAATTGTCTTCATACTGGACACGGATATCAGCATAAGCAACACACTCAATGATGAAGTGCAATTCAATCTCCACGACCCCTTTGCTCCAAAAAATACAAGTTCTTTGTTCCCAAGCTTTCTTGGGGACAACCCACCTACCAGTTTCACATCGAAGATGGTGCGACCCAGTTCTCAACTAAGCAATCAAAATCCTAGCCTTGCCTTTAATTGCAACCTTTAGGTAGTCTTTCTCATCGTGCTCTCACGCGGGGTTGAACTCCCGGATATAATGTGTCTTTTTACGGCCAACTTGCTTAGTCCACATAACACACCTAAAATTTTCTAGCACATACCTTTTTATCTCAGCATTCGTGTTGGGGCACTCATGCAACTTAATGTTCCATTTGCTCAACCATTTGCTATTTTGCTTCATCCAAGTTTTCTTTCTACGGTTTAGCTCCTCCCCAACCACCATTTTGGGCCAGCGATGTGTCTCCATGTTCTCAACTTTTTTTAAATAATTTATTAACCGAATGATTGTGGATGCCTCCAACGGGAAAGTACCAGTTTCAGCCAAGAGAATCTCATACGGAATCAAGGATTTGACTTTGATGCTAGTAGTGATCAAATGCTTTTGAATTCTTTCAACTTGCCTCCACTTGCGGTTTGACATGCTACCCCCCCAAACCTCACACCCATAGAGGACAACCAGTGCCACCAACAAACCAAAAAAGAGTTTTCTTTGTTTTCCAATCCCATAGCTCCGCTGTCCTACATCTGTTCTGTAGTAAATAGGACGCCCTCCAACCACCTTGAATCATTTTCGCTCTGCAAGTCTCCCAACTGAGCCTGTTATGAAAATCAATATCCAAATACTTGTATTCTTCCACCACCTCCAAAGAGCTGCCTTCAAAAATGAAATTAAACTGTTGCTTCTTCCTTTTCAAAGAAAAGATCATGATTTTGGTTTTGTTGGTGTTAACTTGCATTCCAACCTCTTGGCAAAAAAGTTTGAGAGCCTTTGAATGCTCTCTCAAACCAAGAGTAAATTTTGCAATTAAGATCAGATCATCCACGTATAAAAGTAACTTCACCACATAACTAGCTGGATGAATACCCTCTCCAACAATTTTGTTTAACCATTCTTCAAGCTTATCAATATATAAGCCAAACAACGAGGGAGACAAGCGACAGCCTTGCTTGACCCCAATGTCACTACCAAAGCATTCAAACATACCATCTTTTGTTCTAATTTTAGCTCTAACTTTCTCATAAAGTTTATGAACTGCCGCTCTAAGCTCATCAGGAATACCCAGTTCCTCCATTTTGTTCCAAAGCTTGTCCCGAGGCACCGTATCAAAGGCTTTTTTGAAATCAACGAAACAACAAAATGCTATACCCCCTTGAGTGTCCCAAGCTTTCTCAATGAAGTGTCTAAGTGTGATACAGTGATCTATGGTGGAATGCTTTGGCCTGAAACCAGCCTGCCCTTTTGCCCTTTTACCTTCCTTTTCAGCCCAATTACTGATTCTACGCTCTAACAAGCTCCCATATAGTTTACCAAGCAAAGGATTGACCATGATAATACGATAGTTAGAAGGATTATTGATATCCCCACTTTTGTGTAAGGGAATGACCACACTGGTAGTCCATTCAGACGAAAAGCCATTTTGAGTAATGTTATTAAAGAGGTATTTCTGATGTCCCCATCACACAGAAACCATCAAGATAAGCACCCTTCCCTTCTCTCAAATAAGACACGCAAAATTAAATATAAATATTCATTTAATTAATAAAATAGACATAAGTAAAATATTCATATTATAACATTTCATAAATTAATATTATAACATTTCTTTTAATTAAAATATTTAGTTATTGATATATATCAATAGTATAACATTTTTTAGATATATAAGATATTCAATTATTTATTTATTTATCAATATTATATCATTTTGTAGTTGAAATATAAAATATTTTATTTACTTAAATCTAAATTATTTGTTTATATTAATAACAATACATAGGATATGAATTAAAGGTTATTTCCGCTGAAACAAAAGACGCTAATCCCGTGAATGGATGTCTCAGGTAATACATGAACAAACTGACGCGTCTTTCAGGAGGAATCGCGCCTGTTGGCACAGGTATAGGAAGGCAAAGTGACGAGAGGAAGAGGCATGGTAGTTTTAGAGAAAATAGGGACTATCGCTTCAAAGAGGAAAAGCTCTTCACTCACAAATGCACACGGAAAAAGATAGAGATCGTCGATCAAGGGAAGTATTAGCCACCGCTACTCTGCTGGAGGAAGAACACCATATCGCGGACATTGCATATCATCCCCAAAGGGATCACGGGAGTCAGTAAGGGCGTCCAGATCAATCCAAGTCCTAGACCCCAAGGGTGGAGCAGAGCAACTTCACCCAATCGTGTCTATAGGTAGAGCCGCTTCAGTGGGAAGAACTTCCGATCAAAACACAAGCCAAACACAATCTTATCCACATCATTCTTGAAGAAGATCTATCGCAGTTCAGAAGTCACAATTTGATAGTCAAAGACTTGCCTGTAACATCAATCAGATTCTTATAACACTAATACTACATCCAACTGAAAGGGATCTTCATCTAAGCATACTCTTCCAATTACAATCTTGGGTCTGAAATTCGGCTTCTGAGATTATTATTTAATCAAGAATAGAGTTATCAAGAATTGATACATTCGAATCCATTTATTTGAGATAGAAAACTAATTGAATATGAACTGAGATTGATACTGCTTACAAATATTGATATTCATATCAAAATTCTTACCCATTTCTATAATCAATCTAGTAAGGTCTATCACAGTGGTATCAGAGCATAATCCTGCCAACCTGTAAAAAGAGAAGTGAATGCGAACGTACGAAAGGAGAGGAACTGTGGCAGATAGATTGGCCCAAGAACTTAAGGTATTCATGGAGCAAACAAATGAAAAATTCGAGAGAACTAACCAGTTAATTTTACAAACTCTTCAGAGCATAAACCGCCAGCACACCCAAGAAAGGACCAACCCAAGGAAAATCGTGCAATCAAATCACTCTGAAAACAAAAATTCAACCCAAAGTTCGTCTCTAAGGCCAACTATGCCCCCTTTTCTCACAAACGAAAATATCATAGAAGAAATGGAAGAACAAAATTCATATAGTGCGGAAGATATTGCGCTCATGTACGTTGGGTTAGACCCGGCAGTTTAGAAGCTCGTACCATTCAAAGAATATTATGAAGTCAAAACACAATCCAATTCAAGCAAAAGAAGAAAACAGACTAGCAAAGACCTCAAATCCCGAGTTAACAAAATGACATTACCTTCATTTGAAGGTTCTGGGAAGAGCACTGCACAATCATGGGTCCAAAAGCTTGATACTTATCTCTCCCTCAGCCCCATGACCGAAGAGGATGCCATCAAGTTTGCTGTCCTACACCTCTCAGGAATAGCTCATGATTAGTGGCACCACGGGCTCATCACACAGGGACACCAGAATATAACCACCTATAGTGAGTTCACCCAAAAACTCATTAATAGATTTGATCAAAGGCGTCCCGAGTGGTATTTTAAAGAACTCACCCAACTTAGGCAACAAGGAACGGTGGAGGAGTATGCAAATGACTTCCAGGAAATAGCTGTCATGGTCCCTGACCTATCTCAAAGAAGGCTCACATATCTATTCATTGAGGGACTCAAGGAACCCATCAAAAACATACTCAACCCATTGGAGCCCCAAAACATGGGGGAAGCCATTCAAAGGGCCATGAAAGTGGAGTCTAGTCATCCCAAGGAAAAGGCTAAGAATTCTTCATTCAAACCACAGCCCAGACAAGACCCACCAAGGGGAGATAATAGAAAGGAAAAATGCCACTTTTGCAAAGAACCATGGATCATGGGCCACCGATGCCAAGACGGGGGAGCAATCAAACAAAGAAGAGAATTAATGGAGAGGAGGCCATGTTTCAAATGTAAAGAACCTTGGGAGAAAGACCACAAATGCTAGAGAGGACGAATTCACAAGATGGAGGAAGCATCGGACTAAGGAACAGGAGTATTACTGAGTTTTTAATCAAATGGAAGTGACTCCCTGAAGATGATGCTACATGGGAAAGACAAGAAACTATTAAGGCTTTTAAGGATAAAAAATCAAGAACAACAAAACATAATGGCTCTTGATCAAAACAAGAGATGAATTCTTGGATGTAAAACCTTCAAACAAATTAATGCGATAATCTTTGTTTGAGCACAAGATTTGATAAAATATGTATAAAGGCTTAGACTTGGATAAGACTCCCTAGAGGAGGAATCCAAGGGAACAAAAGTTGAATAAGACTCCCCAGAGGAGGAATCCAAAAAGATCTGGATAAGACTCCCCAGAGGAGGAATCCAAAAAATCTTGGATAAGACTCCCTAGAGGAGGAATCCAAGGGAACAAAAGATGGATAAGACTCCCCAGAGGAGGAATCCGGAAGGACTTGGATAAGACTCCCCAGAGGAGGAATCCAAGAGAACTTGGATAAGACTCCCTAGAGGAGGAATCCAAGGAGAAGCAAAGCCCTGGATAAGGAATCCAGAAGACCTTGGATAAGACCCCCTAGAGGAGGAATCCAGAAGACCTTGGATAAGACTCCCTAGAGGAGGAATCCAGAAGACCCTAGAGGAGGAATCCAAGGGAACAAAAGTTGGATAAGACTCCCCAGAGGAGGAATCTAGAAGATCTTGCATAAGACTCCCTAGAGGAGGAATCCAAGGGAACAAAAGATGGATAAGACTCCCCAGAGGAGGAATCCAAAAGGCCTGGATAAGACTCCCCAAAGGAGGAATCCAAGAGAACTTGGATAAGACTCCCAAGAGGAGGAATCCAAGGGAACAAAAGTTGGATAAGACTCCCTAGAGGAGGAATCCAAGGGAACAAAAGATGGATAAGACTCCCCAGAGGAGGAATCCAAAAGACCTAGATAAGACTCCCCAGAGGAGGAATCCGGAAGAACTTGGATAAGACTCTCCAGAGGAGGAATCCAAGAAAACTTGGATAAGACTCCCCAGAGGAGGAATCCAGAAGGCTTGAAAGAAGACTAGCAAGATCGAGGAAGAAGAGCGCATGGATTGCTTGAGGACAAGCAATATCAAGCGGGGGAGACTTGTGATGTCCCCATCACACAGAAACCATCAAGATAAGCACCCTTCCCTTCTCTCAAATAAGACACGCAAAATTAAATATAAATATTCATATAATTAATAAAATAGACATAAGTAAAATATTCATATTATAACATTTCATAAATTAATATTATAACATTTCTTTTAATTAAAATATTTAGTTATTGATATATATCAATAGTATAACATTTTTTAGATATATAAGATATTCAATTATTTATTTATTTATCAATATTATATCATTTTGTAGTTGAAATATAAAATATTTTATTTACTTAGATCTAAATTATTTGTTTACATTAATAACAATACATAGGATATGAATTAAAGGTTATTTCCGCTAAAACAAAAGACGCTAATCTCGTGAATGGATGTCTCAGGTAATACACAAACAAAATGACGCGTCTTTCAGGAGGAATCACGCCTATTGGCACAGGTATAGGAAGGCAAAGCAATGGGAGGAAGAGGCATGGCAGTTTTAGAGAAAATAGGGACTATCGCTTCAAGGAGGAAAAGCACTTCACTCACAAATGCACACGGAAAAAGATAGAGATCGTCGATCAAGGGAAGTATCAGCCACCACTACTCTACTGGAGGAAGAACGCCATATTGCGGACATTGCATATCATCCCCAAAGGGATCACGAGAGTCAATAAGGGCGCCCAGATCAATCCAAGTCTTGGACCCCAAGGGTGGAGCGTAGCAACTTCACCCAATCACGTCTATAGGTAGAACCGCTTCAGTGGGAAGAACTTCCGACCAAAACACAAGCCAGACACAATCTTATCCACATCATTCTTGAAGAAGATCTATCGCAGTTCAAAAGTCACAATTTGATAGTCAGAGACTTGCCTGTAACATCAATCAGATTCTTATTACACTAATACTACATCCAACTGAAAGGGATCTTCACCTAAGCATACTCTTACAATTACAATCTTGGGTCTGAAATTCAGCTTCTGAAATTATTATTTAATCAAGAATTGATACATTTGAATCCATTTATTTGAGATAGAAAACTAATTGAATATGAACTGAGATTGATACTGCTTACAAATATTGATATTCATATCAAAAAATTTACCCATTTCTATAATCAATCTAATAAGGTATATCACAGTATTTGATATGAGGTGTGAGGAGCTCACAACCCCACTTAAAGAATTCAGCTTGCAGCCCATCAATGTCTTGAGCCTTACCACTTGCGAGATTTTTTATACCTTTCTTGATATCTTCTTCCGAGAAGAGCTCTCTTGAGATATGAATTAAAGGGGGCATGCTTTTCTCCATTGGCCGTTCATACAAGAGTTTTGCATATTCTAGCCACTGCATCCCAGTGATATTATTTTCCACCTGATTTTTCTTTTGCTGTAGCTCAATCCAAAAACTTTTGGGGTTGTGTTTTCCCATAGAAATTAGCTCCTTAAATTCACATATATTTCTTTTTTAGCTTTTACCAACTTCTCGTAGTTTACTTTAGTTTCTTTGTTTGACATATTCTTTTTGACCAATCTCTTTGCTGCCTTGCAATCCTCATCATACCATGTATTAGAAGGAAAAGTATTTGAAATCCCCTTCCTGGTCCGAGATCTCTTACAACCTTCAAGAGCTTTGTGAATCAGAGGGACCAGCATATTGCTGCTAATGTGATCATTTTTTTCATTGCTTTCATTGCATGGTATGTTTTTTCTTTCTTGAAGCTGATGATCCAACGCAGCAACAAAGATTTCTTGATTTTCATGATTCACAAGGATTTTGCCTTGCGAATGAACCTTCTTATGAGAAAGGTGAGTTTTCCCCTCTTGTCGGTTGCCTTCACGAATGCCAAACTTAACAAAAAGAGGCATATGATCAGAATTTAGACCAATAGGACAGCACCCAATATTGAACTCCAACAGCCTAGGGACCGAATTTTGAGAGCATAACACATAGTCCACCACACTTTTCCCATTGTATGTTTTGCAAGTGATACCGCCTGAATCTGACCACATTTTCATACCATTACAAATCACCATGCCATATAAGCTACACAAACCAAGTAGCTCCACTCCAAAGTGTGACACACCCCCACTACCATCTTGCAAGGTCCTTTCCCAAGGCTGAACCTCCGCTTCCTCTAGCCAAAGAGGGTTGTTGTCCTCTCCCTCACTACTGCCCAACTGAATGGATTGATTGTTGGCCGTCCTAGCATTAAAATCCCCCATTAGCACTATTTCTCCCGAAGAGCTAAAAACAAAAATGTCCTTTTTTAAGGCAGCAAACAGATCCTCATTATCCATCTTTCTCTTCTTGTAGGTCTTTGAATTTTTAGGGGCAAAGTAACATGCAGCCAGCCAAATTATAGTCCCATTTTTAGTTATTTTAAACCATATAAAGTGCTTGTTTGGATCCACTTTTTCAACTTTTATTATCGCTCCCCAAGCTTCTTTTATTAGGACTGCAATCCCACCATGTCCCTTACCTCTTTTAGTCCCTTCATTCCACGCTGAGATTTTAAAATATCCTTCAAAATCCGGAACTTTGCAACCATCATGCTCATGTGTTTCCATAAGAATGATAGTGTCTTTCCCTTTTGCTATGGGCCCCAGCCCCGGTCCTCTTCTCCACGGGTAACCCCTACAATTCCAACTTACCATGTGTAAATGCTCTCGTGGGGCCCCAAATTCCTATTTATTGTGTGGTAATCGCTCGCCAATTTGAGCTTTCCCATTTTTTAGCCATGCCCATTTTCCGGCATCTCTTGCTGATTTCACTTTCACCCATTCCTTCCTTCGCTCTTCCTGTTGATCGAATGTTAGATCTTCATCCAAGTAGATATGAGTGCCTCTAAGAGACCCCCTCTTCCTCAAGATCGCAGTCTTGTCTTCCATGTTACTTAAGACAACCCTTACATGCCTATCCCTTCCTGCCTTTGTTTTCTTTCTGATCCTACTTGCCTACTGAATATTGCCTACCCACTTTAGTTGGTCCTTGAGAAAGTCCCTTGCTAAAATATCAGTTCTCTCTTTTTCCTCGAAATCCTTCAAACCTTTGATGATGATGTTCCTAGCTTTGTCTTGCTTGACTTTTTCTTCTCTTAATTGCATCTTTATGTGTTTCCCGATAATTTCATTTTGTGTGGTTGACGATCCACTTATGACTTGTGCCCAAGTTTTGGCTTCTTCTATTTGATCCTTTAGTTTACTTTCGCTTGTTACCATGTTTGAGATTGTTGATTGAATCGCTTCTAGTTGTGTTGTGTCATTTACCAACATTGCCTCTGAATTCTATTTTTCTGTTGTTTTTGATAGTTCTAAATCTTGCTTTAAAGCAGCCAGCTCTTCTTGACCTCTCTCCATCTTACTTTGCAAGCTTATTACTTGCTCTTTGAGCAGCTTGTTTTCTCTTGCATGATTCTGGTTGGCTTCTAATATTCTTTTAGCCTGGAATCATCACGCTGCCCTTTCAGTTCTAACAGTTCAATCCTCTTCTTCATGTTCATGAGCTCATTCACATAAAGCTTCGAAGACCACAGCAAAGGAGTGGATGTGAGAGTGTAGGAGTCCAAATTGTCGTGGAGCTTTTCTGCCCCACCCTCTTTGCTTACTGTAAAACTTTCTTTTTTGTTTTGGATTGGCCTCAGAGCCTCTTGAAATGACAAAGTCTCTTTCTTTGACTCTTTGATTTCCCCTTGCACTGTTTGGTCGTCTATTAAATGAGGCATGTTTATAGCGACACTTGCATTGTTTCTACCTTTTGGTAAAATCATGATGAGTTTTTTCTTCTGTGACAGTTTTTTGTTTTGCCTACGCCTTAAAATCCCTTTATATTGCTTTGTGTTCACAAACACCAATTTCTCCTTTGTGTCAGATGAAAAAGCTTGAGGAACCTCTGGGCAGAACGAAATCCAAGGCCTAGCTAGGTCCCCTGCTTGAGAGCTTAATAATGAAATTGCAGGCCCTTTTGTAGCTTGCATTGAGTGATCCCACGGAATATGAACACCTTCCTGGCAAAGTCTCTTTACCCAGGAAGCAGCTATCTGCATTTGGGGGTTGTATATTGACTCCCGATGCAAGCCCTACAAGCCCTAGATTCCAAGATTGTGCATTTCTTTTAGATAAAGGGGTTATTACCCCTTCAGACCCTTGACTTTCTCTGAATGTGATAACCTGAGAGTTTACTAATTGCTTAACCATGGTTTACAATGCACTGACCCCTATGGTTTTCACATCCCCATTTTGACGTTGCACAAAAACAAGACAGGAAACAAAAGAAAATAAAGGAACCAACAGACAAAGGAGAGAGGCAGGCCCACACCTAATTTGTTTGCAAAGAAGACAAGGCGAATCTTTGTCTTCACATTTTGTTGTTCTGCTTTGCCCACCGTTTTACCCTATTCTGCCCAGGACCCACCACGAAACCAAGGCCCACTGTGTGTTGTTCAAGATTCATGTTCCCTGTTTGTTGGCTTGAGATTCCTGTTCCTACCCGCCATTCCTGTTCCCTGCACGCCGTTCGTGATATGAGCCCGCCGTTCATTGGCTTCGTTCGTTGTTCCCTGTTCTTTTTTATGATGCCATGTATAAGGGCGGCTTATTTCGGTGTTGTAGGGCATATTCTCTTGTGGCGGCTTTGTATCTCCCTCTCTGAATATGACGACTCCATTATGTGTGCTGATTTAATGAATTTATTTTGGCATCGTCTTCATTGCTTTTTAGCATGAGCCATTTCTGAACAGAAAAATAATGAAAGATGTTTATGTCTAGGAAGTAGCATTCAATACCATTGGTCAATATTTTGTGCTCACTCAAATATATCTATTGCGTTAAGGGCGGCGTATGGGCATCCTATCAAGTGTTGTTTAAAATGTTTTTTGTGAAGACCAAAAAAGTAAAAAATTAATCTTGTCGCATTGTGATATTGATGCTAGTCGTATTCAAACTTCATTGAATACTCATTCATTCTAAGGCGGCTCTTATATGCTTTGACGGCTCTTTCTTTATTGCTGATTCCCTGCTTTGTGAAGTCTGGTTTTAAAAAAAGTAATTACTGCCCTTTTGAAGTGATCTGGATGAATTTTTTTTTGGTGGTCAGAGGGCTGTGAGTAGTTTGCCGAGAAAGATTATAGGAGCTGAGAAAAGGCTTTTGAGGTGTGTGTTTTCAGGAACGAGCTTCTTGAATTGGTGCAAAGTTTTTTGTCTTGAATGAAGTGTGTGTTGTGTGCAGGCACCATTTGTTTTGAAAAGAGTGTGATGATGGCACTGGCTGTGCATTTTGCTCAATTGCATAAGTTTATTCCTCTCTGATATACATGTCGTTCATGGGTTTCATGTATGTTTGAATTCTTTGATAGCTCTTGTTTATGCCGATTGTGAAGGAGACTTGGAGCTACTATTTTTGTCTAAGTTTAGAAAAGGTCATAATCGGTGTTACTATCTACAATGATCTTTGAAAGTTTCTTTTTTATAAAGAACGGAAGTATCTGAAAGAGTTGTGAGTTTAGGCTATTCGAAGGTAGATTTGTATTAGATTAATTATACCAGAATTGTGAAAAGTTTCTGAGAGTTGGTGCTCTTACTGAAGTTGGTGCTTCAGCCTTCTAGATTTGGTGCTTCAGATAAACAGAGTTGGTGTTTCGAAGAGGGTTGGTTCTCTTAGTGAGTTTGTGCTCACTTATGTAATTTGGGTTGATGCCCACTTGGTTAATGAAAGCTTTTGATTTGTTGTGGTGTTTTACTCGAAAGGATTTTCCACGTGAAATCTTGGTGTTTATCTTGTTCATGAATGCTCTTGCTGTTCTAATTTCTGATTTATATGGTTTAAAGTTTTAAAGTTTGAAATACTAATTCACCGCTCCCGCTCCCCCCAACTCACCCTCTCAGTATTTCTTTCCTGTGTGCTCTTCACTACTAAAATCAGATGTTTTAAAAATTATAAGATAATGCATATAACTTCCATTTCATGAATTCATAGATCAACAAAAGGAGAGACTTCTTTTGATGGGCCATTGTCTGCTATGTAACCATAATTCTCCATTGTGGAGAAAACAAAATCAAAACTAGTGAAGGGTTTGCTGGAAGAGAATAAATGGACCCCTAGAAAAGGGGTGAAGAGGACAAGCTCCTTTGTGATAGACAAATTTGTTTCCAATTTGATGGGAGGAATCCTTAATTAGGACCTTTATGTTTGAACAATGCATGTTTTGTTGAAGGAAAAGGGAGTTGAGGAAGCAATCTCTTCTAGCTAGGGTATCAACCAATGTTCAAAAATCATCGAGAATCACTTGAATTGTCGAGTCTCGAGGTGAGACAGGCTCGACTTGTCTAGGAGACTCGGCTCCTAAATACCCACCAGGTCTAGGTGAGTCACGACTAGGAGACTCGACTGGGACTTGGACAATGTAAAATTTAAAAAAAAACATAAATAAATCCTTTCGCTTAAACTTTTCTATTTTATATTTGTCTCCTTCACCCGAAATGCTGCTTCATTTCACTTTCAAGCCAAAGAAGAAGGAAAAACAAGATATTTGAGCCAAAATTGATTTGCATTGAAAGAAAACCAACCAAGAGATTGAGCAAAAATCGGTGGTTGAATCACATTTGGGCAAGTTTGTAGCTACTTTTGATACATCTAGAGGAGTCTACAAAAGATTGGAAAGAGCTCACCATTGATTTCAAGGAAGATTTAAGAGGTAAGTTTGAATTTTGAAGGTTTTTTTTTTAACCAAAATTTTATTTCTCTTCTACATTTCGTCTTTCTTTTTTCCATTTTGTTTTAGTGGAACAAAGAACAAGCCCTAGGTGTGTTTAATTTTTTATAGTTGCAAACCCTATATTTTCTATATTGGCTTAATTATAAAACATTAATGTTAATTTTTTTCTATTTTTGTTATTGCAAACATTGTTTAGATTTATAAAATTTTATCACAATGTCTCGAACTCCAGTTAGAAGGGACCCTCGTTGGAAACATGCCATTGTTACCCCTAGGAGAAAGAAAGGAGGTAACTTGTTTTCATTGCAAACAACTATGCTCAAGGGAAGAATTAATAGATTGAAATACCATCTTGCACATATACCAGGCCGAGATGTTAATCCATGCTCAAAAGTGGTTGCTAAGGTTATGCATGAAGTGCAAGTTCAATTGGAAATCTTAGAGCAGCAAAAAAAACTAAAAAAGAGGCAAAGAGAGGAGATGGCAGCCATTCGTGGAACTAGAGACACTTCTTCCATTCCTCCATCTTCGGGTGCTTGTAGTGCTAATGTTAGTGGTAGTGGCAGTAGCAATGTTAGAATTGGGACTAGAGTTTGTGCATCTAGGTTGGATTCATATATTTTTCCACACACTACTCTAGTTTCCCAACCGTCACTTGAGAGCATAGATTGGAACAAAGATAAACATGATGCAACTAAAAGTGCAATTGGAGACTTTTGGTTCTATTGCAACATTTCATTCCATGCAGCCAAGTTTTTTTTTTTAATATATAGCTTGATTCTTTGTCTCTTGAATTTTTATATTTAGAGATATGTCAAGTTCTAATTTAAAATATCCATTTTGCAATACTTATTTTATTTAATTTATTTGTGTTAGGTCTACTTATTGGCAAAACATGGTTGATGTCATTACTATTTGTGGGGCGGGGCTGAAAACCCCTACTGATGAGGAGACAAAGGGCCCCAGTTTGTCACAAAAGGTGGCTGATTTGAAAGCCACAATAGAGGAACAGTGACACATATGGAGGAAGACAGGTTACACCATCATGACTGATGGTCAGACGAACAAAAAAAAATAGAATATTGCTCAATTTTCTTGTTTCTTTCTCAAGTGATTTTACTTCCTATAATGCATTTATTTATTAATTAAGAATTTTTATTTATGCTTTATAAAATCATTGATTTTGTTTCTTTCTCAAGTGGCACAATGTTCGTCAAATCTATTGATGCATCGAAGAACACCAAAAATGTTGAATTCCTTTGCGAAATTTTGGAGGGAGTCTTGGCTAATGTGGGTGAGGAGAATGTGGTGCAAATATTTACAAATAATGCAGCAAATAATGTTGTAGGTAGACTACTAATGGATAGGCACACATTATTATTTTGGATTCCATGTATTGGTCATTGTCGTGACCTCATATTGGAGGATCTCGACAAGATTTCATGGATCAAAGCATGTGTGGAGATAGAAAAAAATACTTGTAAATTCATATTCAATCACACATGGGTCATCAACCTAATGAGGCAATTCATAGGGCAAAAGGAGTTGGCTCGACCTAGAATAACTTGATTTGCTACCAATTTCATCACATTGCAATCCTTGTTGCAACCAAAGGGGGCTTTGAAGCAAGTGTTAATTAGTGAGGAGTGGACTTCCTCATCATATGCTAAAACCAATGTAGGGGAAGATGTGGCAAATTGGATTTTTGATAAGCAAGGCTTTTGGATACGAATTACGAAAATCGTACGGGTAAATGTAATTCCACATTATATTTTCATTCTTATTTTTATTTTATTTGCTTATTTTTCTTGACTTGTACATATGCTAATGTTTCACAATAATTGCAGTTCCCAGAGCCTTTAGTGGTTCTCCTACAAGTTGTTGATGGGGAGAAGCTCGCAATGGGCTACATATATAAGGGCATGGATAGGGCCAAGGAGGCCATTAGATCCATTTATGGGGGAGTTGATGATAAGTATCACCCCATTTGGGAAATAATTTATAAACAATGGCACCTCTAGCTTCACAAGCCCCTACATGCAGTTGCATATTTCCTCAATCCAGCATTCCAATGCCACCCTGACTTCAAGGCAAATGAGGAGATTCTGAGTGAGTTTTACACAGTCATAGAGCGCATGATGCCTGATTCCAGTGTAGGAGCACAAATAGTCACTGAGATTGAGATTTTTTGACTTGCACAAGGAGATCTCTTTGCACGACATATATGCAAAGCAACTCGGTTGACATTTTAACCAAGTAAAAATTTATTAAGGGCATAATATAAGTTTAAAATTATATTTTTTCCTTTTTTATATTATTATTAGATATTGGAACTTAAATTTGGACAATGAGATTGTTTTTTTCTTTTTCTCACCTCAGATGTATGGTGGGAAAGATTTGGTGTGAAGGTATCAAATCTTCAAAGGATTGCAATTCAAGTATTGAGCAAACCATGCAGTGCTTCAAGTTGTGAGAAAAATTAGAGCATGTTTGAGCACATACACTCCAAGAAGTGCAACAGGCTATCAATGCAGAGGTTGAATGATCTATTTTATGTTCATTACAACCTTCACCTTCGCCATAGACTGATTTTGGGCACTATCTTATCACCCATCACACTAGAGGAGGTTGATCCACAATCAAATTGGATCATTGGGGCTAAGGATCCTACCTTTAGTGATAAAGACCTTGATTAGGTTGACCAAGTGGATAGAGAGGCAAAAGTAGTAGCCATGGCAAAGGAGGAGGATAGAGCACAAGCTAACACATTGAATGTTGGTGTGGTGTAATGTTCCCCTTTTGGCAGTAATCCTGTCAGTGGCTCATCAGCCTATTCCGAAATCCTGTAGGCTCGTTGAGGTGAATCAAAGGGTTCCGATTTTGGAGGTTTTGTGGTTTTTCCTCAATATTTACTATTTATAGTAAATTCTATTTTTGGCAATTAACAATTGTTAGTCTTCAGTTCATCATGTCCTCTGGAGCAGTTATTCAGAATTAAGCAGTGGCCTTTTGAAAATATTACTTTAATGAAATTCTTCATTAAAAAGGCAAATTGTTCTAATTTGTAGTTGACCCCTTGGCCTAAGGTGTTAACTTTAAGTTGTGTTAAAAGTGGGACTTAAAGGGTGGCGCCTCATGAAGGAAATTAAAATGTTTTAATTAATTCTCCCTTGACTCAAGTGGGACACCTTTTTGAGAGAATTATATCTTTTTTGAAAAAAATGTGAGATGGCTTTTGGCGTACCATCTCAGGGAATTGAACAGTCATCCCTCTTTCTTTAAAAATGTGGCCTTGCTCAAGCATTTGGTTATCTCACATTATGCTAAACTTATGCTGTCCAAATGAATTCTCATTTTGCACTTCGAGCAATGCTGACCTCCTAGTACCTTTCTCAATTTCGTGTTTGCAATATAACACCTAATTGAATTATTGTTGCTTCTCAATCAGACTAGCAGATAGAGATAAAAGATGAATTTTTGGAGAGATATAATAGTTTTGCAGTTGATGTTTGCACACAACTGAAAGTCGAATTTACTCACAGCTGAGTGAGTGAATTTTGTTTTGTTCTGGGCAGTTTGCCAATTCATTCCTAAGGTCTAGGCGACCATTTCTACCAGTTTGCAGATTTAAATTTGGTGTGTGGATTTTTTAAGAGCAAAATCGCCCCTCAAGGAGGGTCGTACATTTCAGTTTGCATTGGGATTTGTGCCATAAATAAATAGTGGTGTTTTCAGGCTGTTTCTTCATCTCAGCAGAGGCGCCTATCTTCTAGTTGATCATTGCACTTGGAATCACGCAATTCGGAGGTAATTCGATTGAGTTATGAGCATTTGATAATTTTTTGTAGTTGCTGATTTGATATTTCCAAAATTACAGTTTGCTGAAACAAAATTAAATCATTTGTTGTTTCCATTTTCTTCTTCTTTTCTCATTATGTTCTGACATGGAAACAATGTATAACTTGATGCTTGAAAATTGGTGAAAAATATTGTAATTTGCAGCCTTCTTATTTGTACAAACTGTTAACAGTAGTACTGTTTCAGTTTTTAACTTGCTGCATTATTTAACTAGTTTCACACTAAGCACCGCTGGATGGTATACCGCCAGTGAGGATAAATTGAATTGTAATCTCTTTCATACCCACTTTCAAGTGGCGAATCCCCACTCTTCAGTGGATGCCTGCCGCAGCAGAAGAAGTATTTTTAAATTGTAATCTTTTCCCCCCACTGTTTGGTGGTAGCGTGGAAACTCCCTTTGGCTAGTTATCCGCCTTTGTTACATTTCAATTCAGCATTAGTACTCCGCCATATGTTAGCACCTCGCCTGCCAAAGGATCTTGAGTGCACATTCTTGGTGTCGAGTTTAATCTCTCTCATTCAGTGTAATCCTTATAATAGTTGATTCAGTAGATCCTAGGGATCCTCTGACCATATGCCTGCCCCTCCTTCTTAAATGGTTTTAGGGCGCATTCTTGGTTAGAGTTCTTTCATGCACGTTTTGGGTTATGCTAACCTTAACGGGTGCTTGGGTATATTGTAAATGTTCACTAAAAATCAAGAAAAATTTGAGTATATTTCAGTGGTATAAGAACAGAAGTTCCTACCATCCTGTGTTTATCAATCTATCAGTTGACAGATGAGTGATAGAGCAACCAGATACTTCATCAGAAACCAGGCCAGATCTCAGTTATAGTTTCCGCCAGTGCTAGAAGCAGATACTTTGTCAGAAGCCTTGAGAGAAACGGGTAAAACAGTTGAGAGTATGTCAAAAGGACCTCTTCTTTCAATGGAAGAAAGAGAAGCCCAAACAAAAAAGAAGTTTGACAACATGTTAGACATGATGGCACGTTTGCTAGCTAGATTGGATCAACAAGCTAGTCAGAACCCTATTCAGCCCCAGCAAAATCAAGTTGGTGAAAACAGTAGTAATAGTGGTGTTAATGGAACTTATGTTCCTGATGGTCATAATGTTTTAGCGGTTAATGGAAGGTATAGAACTGTTGGACAGCATGTCACAATCACAAGAGGATCTTCATCTAGACCTCTTCTTCCTATATTCACTCCGAGAGATGAACAACCACCTGAAGTTGGGGTACCTTTTGCTGATGATGCTAGGCAAGCATATATGGAGTACATCTCTTTACCCCCTGATATGAGAGATGCATGGACCTTTGATCAATTCATGAATCAAAGAAGTAGAAGGAATGGTGGAAGGAATGAACATCCTCCTCCAATGAACCATAGAAATGATTTTCAACAAGCATTGGGTAAGATTACCTTGGACGATTTTGATGGAAGTAATAAGTGTGCAGCCAGGGCGTGGGTGCAGAAATTGGATAACTATCTTTCACTTAGACCAATGCCGGAGGAAGATGCAATTAAGTTTGCCACATTACACTTGGATGGAGTGGCTCACGAATGGTGGACTCACGGTTTGGTTACTCTTGGCCATAATCTCATCCATACCTATGAAGAGTTTAACAATAAATTGATTGAAAGATTTGATACCAAAGATCCTGAGCTGAGTTTCCAAGAATTGGCACAATTGAAACAACACGGATCTTTAGACACTTATGTTGTTGATTTTCAAAGGTTGTCAGTAATGGTGCCTAACATTACTGAAAGAAGACTTGTGGTATTATTTGCGGAAAGTTTAATGGAGCCTTTGAAAGGATGGGTCAAAGCCTTTGATCCACCGTCATTGGAAGAAGCAATCAGGAAAGCAAGGAGCATGGAGTTGGCTGCTCCAAGGCCAAAATTTCAATCCAAACCTTTCAAAAAGGATAAGAAGAAGTTCCCTCCAAGTCAGCCCAACAAGTATCCACAAAGGATATATGATGAACTCCGTGATCAGCTTAGAAAAGAAGGAGTTTGCTATACTTGTCGTGAACCTTCAACAGGAGGTCACCGTTGTTATGAGAAAGGTAAAGTACAACAAATGGAGGGCTATTCTGATTATGGATCAGAATCTGATCCGTATAATTAGCAGTATGAAACAGCAAGTAGTGAAGGAGAAGAAGCTCCAAAAGAGGAACCCGAAGTTGGAGATGGTAGTGCTTTTGCCCAACTATCTAGTTTCCAAAAGAATGAATCCTTTCGAGTTCGTGGAGTGGCTAGTTCTCAAAGGATTGTTGCTCTAATTAATACAGGAGCAACTCATAATTTCATTAATGAAGGCCTAGTTACCAAAAGAGGATTGAAGACCAGAGATTTTGAAGGATTCAAGGTAATGGTAGCAGATGGCTTTACCATATCTTGCACAAAGAAAATTCCTAATCTTTCCATGCAATTGGGAAATTATGAGGTGAAGGATGACTTCTATGTTGTCGGCATTGGTGATACCGATGTTGTTTTGGGAATACAATGGCTGCGATCTCTTGGAGAGATCACCTTGAATTTGCAAACCATGGAATTGAAATTCCAAGCTAATGGGAAGAAGGTTGTTTTGAGAGGGATCTCCAATGGAGGTCCTCGAATTGTGTCTTTGAAAAGAATGGACAGGCTGATCCAGCATGATCAAGTTGAATGGGCAGCAGAGTGTATGATCTTACCAGCTGATCCAGTTGTAGAGAAAAGACAATACCCGCCTGATATACAAGCTCTACTTTCTAAAAAGAGCAAGGTTTTTGGTGACTTACCTTCAAGAAGACCACCTGAAAGAGGGTGTAAGCATGTGATTGAACTAGAAGAGGGTGCAAAGCCGGTCATCACTACTCCTTACCGTTATCCAAAGAAGCAGAAAGATGAGATAGAAAAGACTATCAAAGAACTTTTGGAGGTAGGGTTCATTCAACCAAGCAAAAGCCCATTTGCTTCAGCGGTAGTATTGGTCAAAAAAACAAATGGTACAATGCGTATGTGTGTTGATTATCGCGCATTGAATCAAAAGACCATCAAGAATAGATATCCTATTCCTAGGATAGATGAGCTTCATGGGGCTATGTTCTTCTCGAAGATTGATCTTCGATCCGGTTACCATCAAATCAGAATGAGAGAAGGGGATATTGAGAAAACAGCTTTTAGATACCACTATGGGCACTTTGAGTTCCTTGTCATGCCATTTGGTTTGACTAATGCTCCAGCAACATTTCAATCTTGTATGAACAAGACTTTCAGGCAACAGTTGAGGAAGTTTGTGCTTATCTTCTTTGACGATATTCTCATTTTCAGTAAGTCTTGGGAGGAGCACCTTCAACACTTGGAGGAAGTGCTTAGCATTTTGGAGGCCGAATGCATGTTTGCTAAAGAATCCAAATGTGAGTTTGGAATGACTGAGCTTATCTATCTCGGCCACATTATCAGTTCTAAGGGGGTCAAAGTTGATCCTAAGAAGATTAGAGCCATTGTTGATTGGCCACCTCCAAAAAATGTGACTCACTTGAAGGGATTTTTGGGCTTGTGTGGGTTTTATAGAAGGTTTGTCAAGGGGTATTCTCAAATGGCAGCCCCTCTCACAGATCTCACCAAAAAGGGAGTCTTCCTATAGATAGATAAAGCACAAGGAGTGTTTCATAAATTCAAACAAATAATGAGTTCATGTCCAGTATTGGCTTTGCCTGATTTCAAAAAGCCTTTTGAATTGCAATGTGACGCTTCAGGTGAAGGAGTTGGAACTGTTCTCATGCAAGACAAACACCCTATTGTCTTCGAGAGCAAAAAATTGAGAGGAGCAAAAAAGTTATATTCGATTTATGACAAAGAGATGCTTGCCATTATGCATGCTTTGTCCGAATTCCGCCAATACTTGGTGGGAAGTAAATTTGTGGTTAAAACTGTTCATAATAGTCTTAAACATTTCATGCGCCAAAAAGATTAGAATGAAAGGCAACAAAAATGGGTAAACAAACTTCAGGCCTATGACTTCGATATTGAGTATGTTAAAGGGAAGAACAATGTAGTTGCAGATGCCTTGTCCAGAAGACCTCATTTGCAGTCACTTTGTGAGCTTTCAGCAGATTGGAAAGAGTTGATTGCTGCTGATTATGCAAAAAATTAGTTCACAACCAGCATTATAGAAGGTCATTTAGTTGATGAAAGGTATAGTTTGGTTGATGGTTTGATTATGTATAAGGGTAAAATCTTTTTGGTACCCGAATCCAAGCTTAAAAGGAAGATTTTTCAGTCATTCCATGATGTTCCTCTTGCTGGTCATCAAGGCATGTTCAACACTTATAAGCAGATAAGAGAAAGGTTTGCTTGGAAAGGGATGAAGGAAGAAGTCATGAACTACATAAGGGAATGTTCTACCTGTCGAAGGAATAAAAATGAACATTCTTTTCCAACTGGTTTATTGCAGCCCTTGCCAATTCCAAATCAAAAGTGGGAAAGTATTGCTATGGACTTCATCACCGGTTTACCCAAGGTGCAAGGCCGTGATTGTATTTATGTTGTGGTGGATAGATTAACTAAATATGCTCATTTCTATGCTATCACTACTTCATTTACAGCAGCTCAAGTAGCTGAGTTGTTCTTTAGAGAAGTTTTTTGTTTGCATGGTTTGCCTAAGACCATTGTCAGTGATAGGGATAGCAAGTTCTTAAGTGTGTTTTGGCAAGAGATATTCAGGTTGAGTGGTACAGTGCTCACTCCAAGCACTAGTTATCACCTGCAAACGGATGGGCAATCCGAGATTGTCAACAAATGGTTAGAAGGCTACCTCAGAAATTATGTTTCAGGGCAGCAAAGGGCTTGGGTTAAGTGGCTTCACTTGGGAGAGTTTTGTTACAACTCTTTTTATCACATGTCAATTAAGATGTCTCCTTTTATGGCTCTCTATGGGTATGATACTCCTAACTTTGTAGACTTGGTGTTTGATGATAGTAGAGCTCCCCAAGCAAAAGATATGCTTCAGCACAATCAAGACATCTTGAAGTCACTAAAAGAAAATTTGCAGCAAACCCAAAATCAGCAGAAGTTATATGCTGATCAGCAACGTGTTGAACGTTCTTTTGAGGTGGGAGACATGGTCTATTTGAGACTTCAACCCTACAGGAAGTCTTCCCTCAAAAATAGTGGGGCAGAAAAACTGAAGCCACGTTTCTACGGTCCGTTTAAAGTCACCAAAAGGATTGGTGAAGTGGCGTATGAGTTGGAACTTCCAACGGACAGCAAAGTTCACAATGTCTTTCATGTGTCCCACCTCAAGAAGGCACTTGGGCACAATGTGGCGGCTACTTCAGAATTACCTCCCTTAGATGAAGAAGGGCAGTTGGTGTTGCTTCCAGAAGAGATCCTTGACAGTAGGGAGCGGTCCTTGAGGAGGCGAACAATCAAGGAGTATTTGGTAAGATGGAAAAACTTGCCTATTAAAAATGCTACTTGGGAAGGTGAACAAATTTTGCAGCATCCAGCTTTGCAGTTGCTTGAGGACAAGCAATCTCGAGGGGGGCGGACTGTAATGTTCCCCTTTTGGCAGTAATCCTGTCAATGGTTCATCAGCCTATTCCGGAATTCTGTAGGCTCGTTGAGGTGAATCAAAGGGTTCCAGTTTTGGAGGTTTTGTGGTCTTTCCTCAATATTTACTATTTATAGTAAATACTATTTTTGGCAGTTAGCAGTTGTCAGTCTTTAGTTCATCATGTCCTCTGGAGCAGTTATTCAGAATTAAGCCTTGGCCTTTTGAAAATATTACTTTAATGAAATTCTTCATTAAAAAGGAAAATTGTTCTAATTTGCAGTTGACCCCTTGGCCTAAGGTGTTAGCTTTAAGTTGTGTTAAAAGAGGGACTTAAAGGGTGGCGCCTCATGAAGGAAATTAAAACGTTTTAATTAATTCTCCCTTGTCTCAAGTGGGACGCCTTTTTGAGAGAATTATATCTTTTTTGAAAAAAGAAATGTGAGATGGCTTTTGGCGTACCATCTCAAGGAATTGAACAGTCATCCCTCTTTCTTTAAAAATGTGGCCTTGCTCAAGCATTTGGTTATCTCATGTTATGCTAAACTTATGCTGTCCAAATGAATTCTTATTTTGCACTTCGAGGAATGTTGACCTCCTAGTACCTTTCTCAATTTCGTGTTTGCAATATAACACCTAATTGAATTATTGTTGCTTCTCAATCAGACTAGCAGATAGAGATAAAAGATGAATTTTTGGAGAGATTTACTAGTTTTGCATTTGCTGTTTGCATACAGCTGAAAGTCGAATTTACTCACAGCTGAGTGAGTGAATTTTGTTTTGTTCTGAGCAGTTTGTCAATTCATTCCTAAGGTCTGGGCGACCATTTCTACCAGTTTGCAGATTTAAATTTGGTGTGTGGATTTTTTAAGAGCAAAATTGTCCCTCAAGGAGGGTCGTACATTTCAATTTGCATTGGGATTTGTGCCATAAATAAATAGTGGTGTTTTGAGGTTGTTTCTTCATCTCAGCAAGGGCGCCTATCTTCTAGTTGATCATTGCACTTGGAATCACGCAATTTGGAGGTAATTTGATTGAGTTATGAGCATTTGATAATTTTTTGTAGTTGTTGATTTGACATTTCCAGAATTACAGTTTGCTGAAACAGAATTAAATCATTTGTTGTTTCCATTTTCTTCTTCTTTTCTCATTATGTTCTGATATGGAAACAATGTATAACTTGATGCTTGAAAATTGGTGAAAAATATTGTACTTTGCAGCCTTCTTATTTGTACAAACTGTTAACAGTAGTACTGTTTCAGTTTTTAACATTGCTGCATTATTTAACTAGTTTCACACTAAGCACCCCTGGATGGTATACCGCCAGTGAGGATAAATTGAATTGTAATCTCTTTCATACCCACTTTCAAGTGGCGAATCCCCACTCTTCAGTGGATGCCTGCCGCAGCAGAAGAAGTATTTTTAAATTGTAATCTTTTCCCCCCACTATTTGGTGGTAGTGTGGAAAGTCCCTTTGGTTGGTTATCCGCCTTTGTTACATTTCAATTCAGCATTAGTACTCTGCCACATGTTAGCACCTCGCCTGCCAAAGGATCTTGAGTGCACATTCTTGGTGTCGAGTTTAATCTCTCTCATTCAGTGTAATCCTTATAATAGTTGATTTAGTAGATCCTAGGGATCCTCTGACCATATGTCCGCCCCTCCTTCTTAAGTGGTTTTAGGGCGCATTCTTGGTTAGAGTTCTTTCATGCACGTTTTGGGTTATGCTAACCTTAACGGGTGCTTGGTTACATTGTAAATGCTCACTAAAAATCAAGAAAAAATTGAGAGAGTATATTTCATGCGGGTGTCACTAAGACATAGGCAAAGATCATGGTTGCATCATCATCAAGGACTGTAGTTGGTTGGGAGTGTTCATGTTGTTAGTCGGCCATTTAATGTAATTAAATAAAACTATATTGTATGCAGCAAAGTATTTTATGTTATAAAGTTGTTGTCGAGAATTAAGTCCTTGACTAATGGGATTAGTTCTAACGGGTAGTCATGACGATTAATGTTCTTAACCACCGTCAGCAATGTCATGTCCCCTTCTGGTTGACATCTCTCCGAGCACAGGATTAGCCTATCATGCGACCCTCGTAGGCTGATAGATTGGATAGAGGGTCATGTTGGAGCTTGGCTCAGCTTCAGTTGGCAGTTGTTGATCAGTTGGCTTTCGTTCGGGCTCGTTCGGACACTTCTTGCATAAATTGCTATTTTTAGCAGTTATTGGCAGTCAGCGTGGGACCCCTGCTATTTTTAGCAGTATGGATTGTTGGTGTTCAGAATCACTTCAGTGTTCGTCAGCTTCAGACGGATCAGACATCGGATGAATAATGAGAGAGATATTAATATTTAATTGAATTGATTAAATATTAATTAATTGGGAATTATAATCTAAAGTTATAATACTTTATTATAACTTAAGTGATTTTGATAAAGGGGTCGCCCATCATGAAAGGGGACCAAATTGGCGATTATATTTTATTATAAAAATTTGGCTGAGGACTATTGATAATTTAAAAGTAAAAGTTCGAACTATTTTAATATTCCCTATTCTTAAGGAAATCGCACTTTTCAAGTGTATAAGCCATTTGCATTGGAAATCGAGCCTTTATGTGATTATTGTGAATTGAAAATCGATCAACTTGATCTAAGCAAGAAGCTTTAGGGTTTCAAGTTCGAAATTCTTTGGGGAACGAGCCATCTCCATCGAAGCAGTTCAGAGGGTGTGAAATAACACCTGATCTATTGCAGCCGAGAGATTTCTTCATTCAGGAGAAATTACAGAGCTTCATATTGATTCAAACTTCAAATATTATCAGAGATATTTTTTATTCAGAAGAGTTATTGCACAGAGGCGCCTATATTCATCAAACCTGGAGATTCTCACAAGGGCCGTACATTTTAATTAATAGCTACTGCTGTACTCAGGCCGTACCATTTGTACTTGGCCGTACTTCTTCAGAAAGGGCGTACTTCCAGTGTCAAGCAAATCGGCTATCTCAGACTCAGTTTGCCATTCTCCTCTTAGGCGCAGATCATCCTGGCATCATTTGGGATCGTCAGAAGGAGGGAGAGAGAAGCAATTAATGCAGCCGTACCATATTGCAGCCAATCAGGTTTTCAATAAAAATCATTGTTTTTTATTTGCATGTATCTAGAGCATCATTGTAATCATTGCAGAAGATTTAATATTAGCCTGGCTTCAGTATTTGAGATAGATTTTGTCATTTCCAGAGTTAGATAATTTTTATTGAATTTATTTTCAATTATTTGCAAAAATCGCAATTTGCCTTTATTGCACAAAAACCCAAAAAAATCAAAAATTGCAAAAACAAACCAAAACTCAGTCAAATTCAGAATCAGGGGAAACAAGGGGTTTCTACAAGCAACCATATAATTGTTCATTGTAGTTGACGACACATTATGACATGTTATGTTATGACACGACTTATTGACAGCACGGATGATTGTATTTTTTATCTATTGCACTAATGAATGAAGTATCATTATTTTGTGCACATTATGTGTTCATGAATATTTCCTATACTTGTTACAAATAGTATTCTCAATTACTCTAGTACGTTGTCGATTCATCCCTATAAGTAAACATTTGGCGTCGTTGCCGAAGTGAACCCTCGTGCACATCACATAGACGAGAGAATGGTGTCGTAATGGGTCAGCCAACCAAAGCTGGTACAAGACAACGAATATAGAGAAGATGCATTAACAGAGGATCTCATAAACCTGTGGGATATCTCGTCGTTGAGGGATCACGTACAAAGGGAGGCTCTCGGGCGATAGATCCCTCTGACGGTCATCCGAGACAGACTGCACATCAACCCAGAGGTCGACCACCTCCTCAACAAATTACCAAGGTTGATCGCACGTCACTACATTATATTGCAAGACCTTCAAGCTAAGAGTGACCAAGAACGATGAAGGCAACAGATACTGCAACGATACGAAGAGAGAAGCAAACGGGAAGAGGAAGAACGCGACACCAATCATAGGCATACTTATGACCCAACAAGGATAAGAACTAAACACTAAGCGGGCAAGAAACACCTGAGGAACGGGTACAAAGATCACTTAGATTAAAAGAACAAGAAAACCGACGAAGAAGATTGAAACAAATTGTTGAAGACACAAATCAGGACCTTGCCGGCATAAACCAAGATATTTCCGAATCAAACCAAAAACTTGTTGAAGAAACAAACCAAGGCACTTCCAGGACACTATTCATAACTAACAGAAAAATATAAAAAATGATGAAAAAGAATTAAGTAAAGAACTTGAAAATAGCATACACCGTATTCGAGAGTTGTCCATATCAGACGAAGAAGAATTGAGAATTGGAGGATCCAAACCGAAGACCCCCAGACAAAGGGAGTACAGGAACGAACCCCAGGAGACTCGAAGTGCGGAGGATGCTGAGAGGGGACATGTGGAAGACTCGTACATGGCCATGAATGCAAGAGAGGCGCTAGAACATGTCGAGAGAAACAATCCAATTAGGTCCAACGCGCAGGGAGGGTATCGAGGAAGAAAGATGGTGACTCCACCAGCCAGTCCGAGTGTCGAGATGCAAAAGCTGTAGAAATTCATGAGGAACAAATCAGAGGATCCATTATGACATTGCAAGACATGCAAAACTATATGGATAGCAAATGGACAAGAAGATATAGATTACTGGTTGAGAACGTTCCCAACGACTCTTAGAGGTATAGAGATAGACTAGTACACAAAATTGGAAGCCATAGAGAGAACCACATTGGGAAGATTAAAGAAAGCATTCCAAGAAGAATTCAAGCTCCTGAGAGATGACAACGAGATAGTAGCTGAAATTTATAATACGAAACAAGGGAAATATGAGAATGTACAAGCTTACAATCGTAAGCTCAAGAAACTATTGATGAAATTGGAGACACAACCAACAAACGGCTTGAAGAAGCGTTGGTTTATTGAAGGATTACTTCCCTCATTGCGAAAGAAAATGAAGGTCGTACCTCCATCCTCATATACTGAAGCCTACAATCAAGCAATGGACATCGAGAGTGAAAATAAGACATCCTCTCAGGGGAAGAAAAGAACAAATGACAATGAAAGTACAAAGGAGAGTAGTGAAAGACGAATCAAATACCATACAAGCCCTCAGACGAGACATGATGAGAATGATGAAGGAATGGAAGGCGAAAAAGGAGAATTCCAAGGAATCCAAAGAATTATGGTGTACCAAATGCAAAATGGAAGGTCATACTAAGGCAAACTGCCAAAAGAAACTCTTTTGTGACATCTGCCAAGTTATGGGACATTCCATCAAGGAGTGCACGTACAATCTGAAGACAAGAAGTTTGCAAATATTCTTCACACAAGGGAAACAGTCAACCTCTCCAACCACAAGGAGAAGTATGCAAGTAGAAGTGTTGAATTGCCTTTGTCCCAAGTGAATCCAAAAAGATACACATTTATTTTATTTTTGTTTAGCATGTGCATGTGCCACCCAAAAAATGTTCTACAGATTGTAAATAGCAAATATATATTGTTCAAATTATTTTAGTTTATGTTTGCAAGGAGCTTCTCCTTCTAATTCAAAGAGCAGTTCTACCACACATCTCTTTCATTTTGTGTCACACTGAAAGGTGTGAATTAAAATGCTAACATTTATGATCTCTTTCATATGTTTTATGAATGAATTCATCATATTTTATATAGTATATTTTGGCACACAAGTATCAGCTAGCTAATAATATAACCTTTTGATAGTTGCATCAGGCTGAGTTGAGTGTCCAACCTTCTAAAACCCAATGGGACACTTATGGGACATGGTCCCAAATAAAACCCCACCTATCTATCAAAAAAACATAATTTGTTAAATCATGAAAGTACAATAGTTTTATAAATACTTCCTTATATTAATTAAAGGCATGTGTGTTCAAGAAATTTAAAATATGCAAGATGAATGATTATTTTGTGCTAAAGCATACAAAAGAGCAAGATAAAGTGTCACAAATAAATTAATTGCAAAACAGTGCACAGAAGTGTGTAACCTCACCGGCATGCTTTTACAGGTATTACTTTCAAAAGCTTGGATACTCCCTCAATAAGGACAGCTCTTGCTTTTAAGACCTCATGAGCAATAGGGATCATATATGAAATCGGGTAATACTTTGCACGTTTTTTTATTCTTTCCAATATCATAGGACGAAGCCTTTTCCATTCTCCACTAGATTTGTAATCTACCTTTGACTTATAAGACCTTACATACATAAGGTAGTTATGAGCCTTGCCTTGAAGGTACAACCATTTGCTTTTACATTGTAAAGCAGCTGCAATCTGCAATAAAGACACTACATTATCAAAACTATTATATTGCAAAATAGTTCACAAAAAGGACTTACAATATATTTGCCAATAGCTATAATAAAGTATCACAGGTCAAAACAAAGTTAACAGTTCAAGCTACCAAAGATATAACACTTCAAAAAGAAAGATATTCAGGGATAATATGACACTATCTTCACATCACATTATAAAGTCACTACAACATAAAAAAATATATATTATTGATAACATCTTTAACTGCAGGATCAGTCTCTGCCTTGGACTCGCAATCTTCAGCTGCTTTATTCTGCTTGAAGTCAAGAGCCAAGTGTTTTTCTAATGAAAGCCTAGCTTGGTGATCAATAAGGTTTCTTTCAAACCATCTTCTATCTTTTCAGCTGTCTAGTCTTTGCAAATCCAATCAGACATTTCATCATCATTGACATTAGAACTACCAGGAATAGCACAATTACTCTTTATTTCATTATTGTCATCATCTGACTCAAAATCAAGCCACCACTCAGCTTGAACCAAATCTTCCTTTTAGAGTTTAATTGATCTTCTATTCATTAGTTTATGAAACTCCTCTTTGGAAATGTCCAGGGTCACAGTCACCTATGAAACAATTAAGAAAGAGGTAACTTCATGGATGAAGTCAATAAGCATTCTCACTCTACCTTGGAAAATTTCATTGTTTCTAGCTTTCCAGATGACCCATAAAATTTCGGTGGATAACACTAGCCAAACTCTATTTAACTTTCTGTCAAGACAATAATATCCTCCCAAGAAATAGAAATATCTGTATCCCATCCCTCCCTGGTACCAATGAACAAGCTCCAGGTTTTTTTTGCAAAAGGACACTCAAAAATTAAATGCATATAAGACTCACCAACATTACACATACTACAAACAAAAGAGATAAAACTATTAGCACTTCTGAAAGAACCAACAGCGAGCTTTTGGAACAATAATGTCCATCTAAAACAAGGTTTTTTACACTCAAGAAAGGAAGACGACATAATCTGAAAAAAATTATTCTATACAAAATCACTAAATTCAACATCCCACCTAGGGTTGACGTATGTAAAAATACCCTGGGTATTCAGTTAAACTGTCATAAATAATCTTAGTAGTAATCTTGGAAAGAGAAATAACATTAAATCAACAAATGTTATCCAGGATCTCTGTATCAAAATTCAAAATTCAATTTGAGGATTGTAAAACAATCCCCCCATAGCCTTGGCAAGAATTAAAAAAAACCTTTTCTAACTGTCAAGTATATTAAATATGTTCTTTAATTAAATCCAAGACAACATTTGATTATTCTTTAATATATATCCTAAACTCTGAACCCCTTTAGAAAACCATTCCCTGGATGAACAACTTCCAATAAAAGCTAAAGGTTTGTTTTTTTATTATAGAGACCATCATATAGATCTGAACACAAACTTTACTTCCAGCTTTAGAAAAAGGTTCATGATCACTTAAAAAAACCCTGATAGATTCTCAGGCCCTCCAAATGCTACAAAAGACATTAGAACCTGCAAGCTTAACAATAAAATTAACAAACAAGATATTATGAGGATGTAAACTTTTCCAAGATTATTTACATTTCGGAACAGCATTGTTTATGTTATTTCCAAGGAGAACTTTCCTAAAGTTCATCACCTTCAAAAAATTAATGATCCACTCATTAGCAAAAGCAATACCATGAACCTTACCCCATCCCTCCATACTTCCTAGGAAGACAATACCATTTCCATGATAAATATCTTTTCCTATTTCCCTTACCATCAGACCAAAGAAAATCTCTATCATTTTATGAATTTTTTCACTTGATAAATTCCAAAAAGCCATTCAGAAGCATAATAGAGATTAAATGATGTAAAAAAAATTCTAAGAAACCTAAAACCTACCTACAATAGAAAGCATATGGCCTTGCAATTCATCAAAATCCTTTTCAATTTTCATTACCACCCACTTCTGCATTTCTTTTAGAGAAGAAGAACAGCAAAAGAATTTCCCAAATATTTAAAATTAGAACCATTTCATACCCATCCAATTTTCTCAAACCAATTTGGAGGAGAGTTATACCAACTAACAACCATGGATTTTTTATCAGACAACTTAGAACCAAAAGCAATACAGTACAAATTCAATTTATTATTTCTTAGGTTTGAAAAGTTATCTTCATCAATAATTGGAAAAATGGATGTATTATCAACAAGTTGAATATCAGTCCAAAATTTTCCATTATGAAGCATAAGACCTTTGACAGGAGGGCCAAAAGATGAATCTCTAAGTAGATAATGAAGGGCTTTTGAAGCAATAACAAATAAAGGAGGAGCTAAGGGACAACCTTGTCTAATTGATCTCTATAGAATCAAAGAAGGGGAAAGCTTGTCATTCATATCAACCTTAGCATTAGCATCTCAAAAAAGAATACCAATCCATTTACGAAATTTATTTTTAAATCCAATAACTTCCAATACAAGTCAAAATAAAGGCCATTCAATTTTTTGTATGCCTTCTCAAAATCTAAAACCATACAAATTTGTTGACCAAAATCATTTGCCCATTTTAGACCTTCCCATCTAGTAAAACAAATTTTCCAAATGTAATGTCCCCTTTTTCAAACTAAATCAAGTTAGAGGACCTGAAGCCCATTTTTATTCCCCATAAACTAAAGGGGGGATTTAACATGGGAATAATATAATACTAATTTATTAAATTATCCAAAAAGGTACTTTAATTATAACTTCGGAAAAATGACAATTTATTATTATTATTAAATGGGGCCAAAAGTAAATATTGGATACATGGCCAAATAGCAAATATAAATTATATAGTGGAAAAAAGGTGAATATTCAATTAAATGAAATATTAATTACCAAAAAGGTATTTAATAATTATTAGTTGGAAAAAAATGAATATTCAAATAAAAAGTAATTTTTAATTACATTGACAATTGAATGGAAAAGGAATTAAAAAAGCAATTATTGGAAAAAGGCATTCATTCTATTCTTCATCAATTTCCAAAAACCCTCATTTTGGAGAGCTTTGAGCGTTGGTTCAGTGTTTACCTTGAGGACGAAAACCCTCACAGTTTATCCAAGAATCAGAACCAAAAGACAAAAAACCTTCTAGTTCTCATCTTTGGTTTCATACAAAGGTCAAATTTGTGCTTACAAGGAATTGTGGGTTATTATAGGTTCTAGCAAATCTGAAAATGCAAAAACAAAATAAACAAAAACAATTGTGAAATTCCTACAACTACAGGCTTGCATTTTTCAACTTAATGCAAAGATTGAACAATACAAGTACACATTCAAATTGAATACACTAATACATAAAAACACAATGGCTTTGATGAAATAAATGAAGGCCTCAGTATACAGCCACAATATCCAACTTCGAAAAGATCTACAATACAAAGCTTGCAAATTTGATAAAAGCTATTTAAATTACTGCAACAAACAACAAAACATCTCAATAGATATGCATAATAAATGCTATTGAGTGAATAACCATGGAATTTTGGATTAACAATGACAAATACTCTATGAACAGTAATTTCAGCAATATACAAGCTTGACAATTACCATTTTTATATCTAAGTGCAAAACAACACTTATTTATAATGTTGACAAAGCTATTGCATGAAAAAAAAAGCTCGCTACTATTTTTGCTCAAAGAATAACTGATTGCATGAAATGAAATTTTTATTATAAAATCTTATTCTATAATACTAAAACTAAAACCATGCAACCTCCAGTATAGCTGCAGATTGAATTTATTACAGACTATGACTTAATGTTCACATCTCTCACATGGAAAGAGATTTAAAAAATAGCTAACTCAAAGCTATAAATAGTGATCACTAAAATGGTAAATGGCTAAAACTAACATTACCTCCTCATAGTAAAAATAAAGACCATTAAAAATAGCTTCAGCTAAAAATAGCAAGTCCCAAAATATATTCTTCTCTTTAAAAATTGTGACAGCTAAAAAGTTACTTTTGCATAGGCAGCTCTAGATGACTTTGATGAATCTACAACTTTTCCTCTAATCATAGCTAACCTTCTAAAAAACCTTAAGGATCTACTTTAATGTTTTGAATCCCTTTGATAGGCAGACAATGCTACTTTACACACACACCAATATGTTAACATAATATTTTTATTCACTATCAATATGTTTCCTAAGTATGATATTACACGTGTTTATCAAGTTCACTTAGGTAGGATAGGATAATCAGTTGCACACATTCTCCTTCTTTCATTGAATTCTGTATTTTTTCTTATCCTCACAGATTTGGAAACTTAGATAAACAATCCCTTGCTTTTTGCCTTTTTGGTTTATGTCTTCTCCTCATCCTCATCGAATTTGGAAACTATAAGGCTGTATATATTGTAGCTCTTTTTCCTTCCTTGGTTGATATTGAAGCAAACCATTGTGAGCTCTTGCATTTCTTTTGGAGACTTAACTCTATTTTGATAGTTTGATTTTAATATCATTTCCATTTATAGTTTTAAAATCCTATTCATTGCACTTGTTCTAGGTTATTCATCTATTTACGAATTCTAGCATGGTATCAAAGTTTTTTGATGCAAGGATAGATCTTTACTTTCCATATTTAAGAGATTAGGGGGTTTATTCAACTTACTTGCAAGTTTCCTAAAAGCCCAATATGCTCTTCTCTTGCATCTTTAGATGATCTAAAAAATGAAAAAAATTGATGAAAAAATTTAGCCTTTCAGGTTTTGCACTTATATTTTTCTAAAATTTGGGTGAATGCAACTTTTTGATAATCTTGGCAACATTTTCAGTTGTTCCATAGCATCTAGAAGGCTCAATAAAATCAAAACTGTCTTTTGCTTCACCAAATTGGAACTTGTAAAAACAATTTGCAAACAAGGGTTTGAACGATGCATGAAACATGTTTGTTTTTAGGGCATTTTGAGACCAAACAGACCTTACTATTGCATCTAGAAAGCCCAAAAGCCTCTATGTCCATATAAAATTTGTCAATCTTGATGTAAGTGTTTTTGAGGCAAAAAAAAACTAAACAAAGTTAAAAACACCCTACGTAAGCCATACTATACAATTGAAAAATTACTAATAAATAAAACGCAATGTCGAGCACTATAGTGCCACCACAACCAACGCACTCTGCCATCACCCACCATCCATTTCAGCAACCCTCAACATCACCTACAAGTGGCCAAACAACCACTAACACCTCCTCCAACCATGCCACCAAGTGACACCACCAGTCCCACCACCCCTTGAACTATTCTAAGAATATTTGCCCCAAAAACCAAAGTTTTGATCAAGGCAATTTCATGCTGTTAAAAGGTCGGTTTCTATTTGAAAATGGCAATTTCATCATACGAAGGTGGTTTCTAGCAAATTGATCAACAATTTCAAAATCATGGTGGAATCAACGAATATTCCAACAAATCTCACTTTTCCAACTAATAACATCATCATGACATCATTCTAGCAATCAACAATTCTTCCCCCAACTCTACCCCCTCTCCAATGCAATTTTGATTTTGGCAGTGTTCCACGGAGTTTCCTGAAGGGGACGCATCTCGAGGACAGGGGGACAAGGGGTCTAAGTTTGGGGACGGTAGGGGGACGGCAGGGGGGGCGGTGCTGATATACATATGGTACTTGAATAACTAGTTATAAAAAGATGTTTAAGAATAACATTTCAAATTAAACTTTGGCAAATTAGTAAAATTGCAAATACTAACATTTTGAATACTTGAATACTATTACTAAAAGACTAAAAATAAATAAATATTGAAATTTGACAAATGAAATTGTCGAATTTGAGATTTCTATTATATGAATATCGAAAATATGACATGTCACATCAAAATGAAAATATCATATCATAAAAATGAGTAGCATGATACATTGATATGAATCATAATCAAAATAAGTTCAAAATGCAAAAATGTAGTGAAGGGAGGCCTCTAATCATCTCCAAACTCCTCATCACTCAAACTATTGGAATCCTCGTGCTCAAGCTTTGCCAAACTAACACCAACCAGCCCTGCATCTGAAGCTGAAACTGAAGCATCCTCATCAATCTGTTCTGGCTCCTCTGGCTCTACATCCCACCATGCTGCTGGACTCTCTTTGTACAAAAGTGTTTTGCGGTCAATGAGACGCAAAGCACTATGTACAGCCACAAGCTTCTCTGCTCTCCTAGAGGTAAGTTTGTTCCTCTTAAGAGAGTGGATGAAGCTATATGTAGACCAGTTCCTCTCAGCAGCTGAAGAACTAGAAACCTAAGATAACAATCGGATGGCTAGAGTGATAGTCAAAGGTCCTGATCCATGGCAAGTCCACCACAAAATTGGGTCCTCCTGCGCCATAGTTCGCATATCCATCTTGGCTACATCTGAATAACCCCTAAGAGTGGCAAATTTAGTCCACTCAGTGCGAATCATACTGGCATCTACATCATTGTACATCCTCTCAATGCACCTGAAGAACCATGCCTTCACCTCTGCATCCTCTATAGGTGTCACTCTACCAGGCCTAGTCAAATACCACTTAGGATTAAGTGCATAGGCTGCCATGTGCAAGGGAGTGTTGAGCTTCTCCCATCTCCTGTGAATGATTGGTTGAATGTGCTTGTGGTAGAATGCTAATGTGGGGCCCCTCTCTCGCACAACAGCCCTCATTTGATCAAGCATAGAATCGATGCACTCATACACCTCTCCGAGGCTAGGTGCATCTGCATCCCCATACCTAATAACCTGAAAAACTGGTTTAATGATGGCAACAATATATTTTGCATCACCCCAGAACACGTCACTCTTCACCGTATCCTTCACCCTCTTCCCCTGCTATGTTTTAGACTCGGCCCACCTACTCCAATCAAATGTCATGACCATGAGTTGCAGTGCCTCTTGCAACTCAATCATTCTGTCCAAGAGAATGAAATAGGAAGCATATCTCGTATCAATAGGTTTCAGGAACTCCTTCTTAGTGAAGGTCCTAAAGAGTGCATGTGATGTGTGGTGGTTGCAGATAAACATTTGCACATCTCTCACATCATTAACCACTCCTCTAATCCAATCAATCTTTCCCATGTCCTTGAGTGCATTGTTCATGGCATGCACACAACATGGGGTCCACCAAATATGCCTGTAAGTAGCCTCAACAAGTCTCCCTACAGCTTTGCACACATGTGCAACATCTGTCACAACTTGGACCACATTTTGTGGCCCAACCTCCTCAATAGCATCCCTGAGAACCTCAAACTGAAAATCAGCATCTTTGCGATGCCCCGAACAATCAACTGCCTTAAGAAAATATGGGCCCTCAGTACATGTAACCATGATGTTAATAAGTGGACGATGGCTAATGTCCGTCCACCCATCCATGACTATGTTGCATCCTGTCTTAACCCAACACTCCATCTTCTCCATCAACAATTTGATCTTGGAATAGTTCTTATCCAAGATCGTAGTCCTCAATTTTGTCTCACCTGGTGGCACATATGATGGTCCTCCCTTTGCAAGCATCGATATCATCTCCTTATAATAAGGAGATCGGGCAACATGAAACGGGATGCCATTGGCAAAGAAGAACTTGCCAATGGCATCATCTATGTCATCCTTGAGCTGCACATTAAACAAATCTGCTATGGGGTTACTTTGAGTTTGACTTTGCAATCTTCATTTCCCCCTCCCCTCTCCTGCATAGGTAGTAGAAGAACCCGGTGTCCCTCCTACTCTCGTCTGCAAAGTATGGCTGGATCTTTGTGGCTGGCTATGCTGAACATGTGCCCTATGCTGCAAAGTAGTAGGCACGGGTGCAGCTAGAGTATCATCAAGAACACCCCATAACTTATTTATTTCAACTTTGTATTTCATGTTTTTTGGTTTTGTCAAAAACTCACATATCCCCACACCTTTTCCTCTAATGAAAAGAAGGTGTGCATTCACTCTAGTGATGCTCCCATACCACCCAATACCACAAAAGTTGCACTTCCACCTCCTTGTGCCACCGGATGTTGCCCCTTGGGCTTGCCTGCTTAGATCTTTTGTTGAAAATTGTTTGAGAGGGGATTTGGGATTAAAAGGACCCTTAGCATACTTTGCCAATTCTGCAGAAGGGCACTCAAAAGTACTTGCTTCACTTGCCATGGAACTAGTTTGGACTTCATGCCCAACCCCATGGTCACCCCCCTCAGCCTCAAGTGCATATTCAGGATCGGTATCACTATGTGAATGGACCTCATCCTCACTCATGTTGATGTCATGAGAGCTCATTGTGACACTGCAGTAAAAAAATAAATTCTATAAGTGCCTAGTTTCAGCCTAGTTTAACAAATTTGAAACTAAAATTTTAAAACTTCATGATGAATCTTGATGGAAAGATTAAAAAAAAAAAATGAGCTTTGAAATGAAAATTCAAAATATGAATATGTATTTGCAGCCATGTATATGAGATTATGATTAATTTTTTAATCATAATTTCATAGACATGGCTGCAAATGCATATTCATGTTTTGATTTTTTAATCATAATTTCATAGACATGGCTGCAAATGCATATTCATGTTTTGATTTTCATTACAATGCCCATTTCAAACATCAAACTACATTTTCAAAATGAATCTAAAAACTTGGAAAACAAAAAAAATTGAAAAAACAGTTAAAAACTTCAAAAAACAGTCATAAAACCCTACCTTGTGCTTGAAAAATCCTTCAAAATTGGTGTAGAATGCTCCTCCTCTTCTTCTTCTTTCTCCTTCTCACCCCTCTTGCACTTGCAGCACCTCAAACTCACTCTTTCACTCACTCTTCTTACTAGTTTTCCTCTTCTTCACCTAGCTGCTCCAAAACATCAAATGCATATGTGAGTTAAAAAATGAGCTATTAGAGTGTTTTATTTCATTTAGAGGCTTTTAGATGGGTCCCACAAGGCTTTAGGGTTCAACCCTAGGCACACAAACCCATAAAAATAAAAGAAATTTAAAAAAAAAGCTCTTTACATGACGTCCCAGCGCGGGGGACGCCCAGACGCCTAGGCGTGCGTCCCCCGCGTCTCCCTGACGTTTCTCACGTCCCGGTGGCGGTGGCGGGACGGCGGAGGGACATCTCCCTGCCGTCTCCAAGTCCTCGAAACATCCAGGACGGGGGACGGCTAAAATTTGGGGGGGGGGACGCGTCCCCGTGGAACACTGGATTTTGGCAATCCAACTACATGAGACTCATTCTCAACCATATGAAGGACATTTTAATGCAATTTTTATAACTTGGGATATAGTTTCATGCTCTTTGTAGTGGTGTTAGATTTTCTGATTTGATGCTCTATTTTTCCAAAGATTAAGGTTGCTTACAAAATTTGTTGCACATTTCTCATTTTGGGACCTCCCAAGGGCCATAACTTGTGCATATAGACTCTTTTTTGAGAGTGTGTATTTTTCTACATACACCAAAGTGATACTCTCAAATTGATCTTGTATTATGCTATAATTGTAGTTTTATGTAATAACCAACCCTTAATTTTTTCAAATTTGCACCAGTTAACCTTAGCCAAATAGAAATGAATATCAACTGCGTAAACAACCCTCCACTTTTTGATCACCCAGATCCCAGTGAGGGCAAGGTGAGAGCATACGATGAGATTGGAATTTTTGTATTAACTAGAAATCTAGTTAACTAAAAGTAACACCTTCCACTTTCTAATCGCCTAGATCTCGAGGTGGGCAAGGTGAGAGCATACGGTAGTAAGGCTTGTTGAGAAGTTGTTGAGATGATTTAGCATTGTTGTCATTGATGTCAAAACCTTGGATCCAGAAGGTTGTGCTTTGGATGATGTACAGACTTGATCTACCTTATCGTATGCTATGATGTCGCGTTGTGTGGAGATTATCCTTGATCCGGATATGGCAATATTGAGTATTCCTTTTTGGGACATCTGTTGAATTCAGTTGATGCAAGTATAATGAAGACTAATCCTTTGATGATGGTTGTTGTACTTAAAGCTTACTTCGGGTAACCTTGCTATATGAAACTTCATGAAGCATGTTACAAGTTTTTGTATGACAGATTGTGTTTCTCCGATTGGTACTGAAATTAATGGTGATCGAGATTTGGTCTTGGTTGTGGCGTTCCCATTAAATGAATGTTGATCAAGATTTGGTCTTGGTTGTGGCGTTAGCATCGGCTCTAGAATATACCTCATGTAATCCACAAAGTATACTATCTTATGTATGACCTATTTTTGGTCTCTTGGTAACATGGTAAGAAGATCTTTATGTGCGACCAATCTTTTGGGTCCGGTGTTAGTGTGCAAGGTCTTATTGAGTATTTCAAGCTTGTTCTCCATGCCGACATGTTTTTGGTGATCTAAATTCAAATGGTGTATTGGCCGACTTAGAAGACTATGAAGATATTATGTGGCCGACTCAATTGGGTTCTACGGGCATACATGCATATATATAAAGAACATCTTTTTATTGAAAATATAGATGTATGGAAGTAGTATGACGTGTGCGAATAAACAGAAGAGTGTGAAGGAAGGAGTAATCTGTTTTGGCAGAAAGTTGTGCGAAGATTGTGGAAGGAAGATGTGTAGAAGATTCTTAACCGGATCTATTGCGGACAGAAATTGTGCTCTTAACCAGAACTGAATTCATGCATATGTAGATGCAACTTCATCAGTTCACTTTTGTCAGTGAGACTATTTTGTAATCTGTTATTTTGTATTTGGGCAATGAGCCCACCAGTAGTGAGACACCCTGCAGTGAGCAACTTGGTAGTGAGCCTTTGTAAAAATCACCTTAACCGGTGTCACCTTAATCGGTGCTTTCTAATTGAGAATTAGCATTCTCTGTGGTTTTTCCCTTCTTGGGTTTCCACGTAAATTCTGGTGTTCATTGTGTTTGGTGTTATGTGCATTCATTTTTCTTATTTGTTTGATTATCTTCTGATTGGTATAAGTCTGCTCCAAATTAAATAAAGAAAAGAAAATTGTTTTAGGATAACTAATTCACCCCCCCTCTCAGTTATCCGGAGTTATCCGGACTATTCAACAAGGCTTACAATTTCAAAGTTTCTAAGCAACCACTTCTTTAGTGGGGTGAGTAATCAAACCAAGTGCATGAAGGGAAATCATCGTCTTATTCAGTGGGAATTACAACAAAGTAAATAACACTTGGTGGCAAGCCAATCAATCTAAAGCAAAGTCTTTTGCTTGTTCAACGGGCATAACATGAAAGCAAACTAAAAATCAACCACTTATTCAGCGGGAGTAGCATGTAAAAATAGAGAAACTCAACCACTTATTCAATGGGAGAACCACTGTTCAGTGGGGTGAGTAACACTGTGAATACAATAGCAATCACCAATGGTACTACCAATGGTGTTACAATAAGCTCATTTAGAAAAATGCTTCAAACATCATTTGCTGCAGTTATGATAAAGAAATGACAATAACATGAAGCATAACTCCCCCCCCCAAATGTTGCTATAATGAAAATATAAGCACGCCCTCACAAAATATCACAATTATACCTCAATATGAAGTCCCGAAGTGATGAGAGTTGGTCGAGAACACCGCTGCCACATGTCTGATGCACTTTTTAAGATCTGATACAACACAACAGCAGTCTGATATCACCAACCAGCAAGCTCCCAAGTCCACCAAAATACCAAAGAACTCAACCAAGGTGTGTGCAATGAGAAGGACAAGTCTAGGCGCCCTCCAATCCACTCAAACAGCAATGACAAGGTGGTATACGAAGCCAACAGCAGCAAAGGGACTTTACAACAGCAAATGAAACCCTCAAGGCAAGATGTACAACCCCCCTAGATGGGGCGACCAGCTCCAATAAATCCAAAACACCATCAAAAATCCTCAAACCTTGAGCAAAGGGGTGCCCAATTGCTTCAAATCCAATGAAATGTTACCCAAAAATGTTACCAAGTCTTCCAATCAGCATGAGCGAAAAGATAGGACGGCTGGGCTATGGACAAGCTCGAACCAGCAACTCCAAAATCTGAAAACAACACTCCAAACCTCTGCACAAATAGATATCATACCAAAACATAGCTCGAAATCAACATAAATGTGATGAGCACACAATTATACTAAGATGGGGGGACGGGATGGGGGGGTTAATCAATATAATGCAATCTTTACAAATTTAAACTTTAACAAAATAAACTTAACATCACTACTTATGCAAAACAGAATAAGAGAACACATGAACACCAGGATTTATGTGGAAACCCTTGCGGGAAACCCACGGTACAGAATAATGCACTTATATATAATTACTGATTACAACTTTTGTAAGCACCAACCTACAGGAGATACCAATCCCCTAGACTGAGCACCAACTCAATGAGAGTCAACAAACTCTTCTTTAGCAAGGCACCAACCTTGACCAATTTGAGGCACCAACCTATTAATCCTTCAATGGCTGATATGATACACTCCTTCACACAAATATGTTCCAAACTATAAATTCTTTTACTATCCACACAAATCTGATTCAATCACTAATCTCTTTCTTCTCAAATCTAAATATTATGAATTCAATTTGCTAGCACATGTCCTTTCCTTTTATCACACAAATATCTTCAATATAAATCAAATTTACTCTTAATATTTATGCTCTTCCTCTTCCTTATACACAGAAAATATTCATTGAATTTGTTGTCTTTTGGTTCCCTCTTCAACCTTAATTTATACCACTTATTTTGCCAAGGAATGTGTCTTTTTATGAGGGATATGTCTATTTAAATGTATATGTCCTTTTAAAACCATTTGTTTCATTTCCTTAATGAATTTTATCTTTGCCCTTTAATTAAAAAATCACTGCCTTTAATGGATCGCTGCTTTTCATTTATAAAATGGGTCGCTACCTTTTATTTGCATTACCTTTACTAATCTTACTTTAGATAAGACTTTGTCTTATTCATTTTTGGTCCTATTCACAGCTCATTGAAACTTTTGTCTTATTCATTTTTTGTCTTTAGTAATTTCTGATTCATTGTAACTTTGTCTTGATTGATCTTCCTTTCATGTATCAATTTTTAATTTTCAATTGTTGCACCTGCACCCTCGTCTAATTTAATCGTTGCTATTTCTCATCATAATTGCTGCCACTTAACAATCCTTTATTGTATCCTCTTTCAAATAAGGCAAAGAATATTGTATGGAGCACTTCACATAATATGGATCACACATCCTTAATAAAAAACAGCCTCTCATTATATATTTAAATTGATTTACTTTCATTTCTTGAATATAAGACATTTTATCTTATTGTGAGGCACTGCCTTGTAGTTTTGACTTGGCTATTAATATTTCTTTAACTGCCTTTTACCAATAAGAGGGAAGTTGGCCAGGATAATGGTAGTTGTTTAAATCTTTAATTTAAACAACGCAAATCACTTTCTTCAATATGATAAACAATCTATCAGTCATCTTGGAATATGTTTTCTTCTTTGACATCAATGATAATAAAATATCCGGCTAATACACAAACTCTTTCAATGATGTTGCCTTGCATTTAATAATATTACGTTGATATCAATGACAACCTTTTCTCTCGTTTGTTCATCAATGATAACAATCATGACTAGCTTCTTGACATCAATGACAACATGTCCAACAAAATGACCCAAACTAAAAACAAACAATCGCAGATAAGCTCCAATGGTGATTATTGAAGGCAATCACACTCCACCAGCTAGGGATTATCTTTCAAATCCGAAACCAGCAACCTAAAGAGGATTTTCGTCCTCCAAATATTCAAAAAAGAACACTCTAGTTCCAATCCGGCAACATAACTTTATCTCCAAATTGCATAATCCTTAAATGAGAGCTCAAATGTGCTTTTATAGAAAAAACGAGAGAGATTAGGGCAGAATTTTAAATCTCCTTTTCCCGCCAAAAGAGACACCTAACTCCCAAGAGAAATATTTAATTTTAATTTTATTATCCTTTATCCTCAACTTGGGCGTCCAACTTAGGTTATTTTTGTAAAATTGGGGTTAGCATGTCTTGCATGAGGGTCAAAAACTTAGAATTTTCGAACTCTAACAGTCTAGGTCGGCTTAGAGCGACCAAATCTACAATACCCAGATTTCAATTTTTCAACCCTAAATTTTAGGAAAATTTTTATTTTTAGCAGTTTTCTAAAAATAGAAACTTTTTCTAGGTTTTTTTGGGTTTCTTTTGAAATGGATACTAGCAAAATTTTCTAAAAATAGAAAGTTTGGCTTCTAGGGTTATGACTGATTTTGATTGGCTCAAAATAATTCTTCATCAAATTGGTGCAGTTAGAATCACAAAAAGATCAGTTTTACCCTAGTGGGTCTATTCTGCTTTTTCAGAAGTTTTTTCTGGAGATCCAAGGTCATCAATGGAGGTCAGCCAACTACCAGGTGCCAGAGTCAGATATGCAAACACTAAACAGAAGTCGCTAATGATGAACGTGCACGAAGAATGGAGAACGAAGAGAGGAAGCTATGAAAGTTGAAAAATGTGAAATTTTGGCTAACACTGGAGACACCAGGCACCCCTATCAAGCATAGGCACCCAAACCTTCATGCCTTAGAAAAAATTTCGTCTCTGGCAGCAGAGCAAAGGGAAACACGTCAAACGAGGAATAAACTTGAAAATCTCAAAAAAAATTCTGAGTATGACAGCCATGGGCGCCCCAGAAGGAAAGAGGCGCCCAACTTTTCAGAGGATCAGATGATGGAATCAAAGTTCATGCTCCCAGGTAATTTTGTTCAGGATCTTCTCAGCTCCGCAGTGAGCCCGACAACGTAGTCATCCAATCATTTAGTCATCCGGAATCGAAAATCGAACAAAGGACATGATAAGAAGTTTTCAACTCTGAAGGTGAAAACAAATGAAAATTGGTTAAGTCTGGTGAAGATGGGCGCCCCTGAAGGAGATAGGCGCCCAAGTTTTTGAGGTGTCAGATGGATGAATTTGTAGATGCAACCTCCAACGTGACTTCTTCCAACTTGACTAAGCTTTCCAATGCAACCATCAGCACGCTCGTCAAAGTTGGCAATTGTCAGGTGTCAAGGGCTGAACAGAGGAGAAAACATGAGAGAAATGGCAAAAGTCAAAAGCAAGGATGAAAAACTTCAAAGAAAATTTAACTCTGGTAAAGATAAGCGCCTCCAGTCAAGAAGGGTGCCCAAGCTTTTGAAGTTTCAAATCAACTTTGTCAGAGATGCAGTATCCAAGAGACCCCCCTCCAATTTCTTCTCAGCTATCCAATGAACTTGACAGCAAGTCGATATGATCATTTTAGCTTCCGAAATCATGAATTCTTCAAAAGATCAAAAAACAAGCAAGAACTTGATAACCACAAAAATGGCTAACACTAAGGAAGATGAGCGCCCTTGGAGGAAATAGGCGCCATCATTTTGAAGGTCAAAACGAACTTTTTTTCAAAAGTTGACTCCAAGCAAACTTATTCAGATTCACTTAAGCTCTGTGATGAAATATTCAGCTCGTCCATCGAATCAATTTGGAGGCCGGAAATTGGAATCAAACAGGGGTTGAAAATCAAGGGAAAGTTGAAAGTAATGGAAAAATGGCTAATTCTAAAAGAGATAGGCACCTCTAGCCAAGAAGGGCGCCCAAACTCTCTTGCCTTAGTCAAAAAATTTGAAATTTCAAGATTTCAAGTGAAGAAGAAACGTCCACATTCAATGCATAAGCTGAGAGTTAGGGTTTTGAAGAGTTAGGGCAAAAGAAAGTTGTTTTTCTCAAGATAAGACTTATTTAAGGCGCCTTTTTATTTCATTCTTCGTATTTTCTTGTAGGTGGCGTCCAAGGAGAAATAGAGCAATAATTTAAAACTCTTCTTTTCATGATTCAAGAGCTTAAACTTTCTGGTTTTTCAAAGTTTATTATGAATTTTCATATCAACACACAAGGAGGCCTGTTTTTTCATCCAGAACATCTATTCTTTGAAGGAGGTCATTGTTTTCAATTTTCAGCGAGCTGGGTTATACTAGTTTTATCTTCTGGATAATTTTTGAAGAATTTTTTCAAGTTGCAGCAGCTGTTTTTTCTTCGCATGTCAGAGAAAACTTCAAAATTTACAACTTCTAAGCTTTTGGGTCCATCTTAAACATTCTTCCGGACAAAACCCATATCACAGCTTTTTCAAAGAAATTTCAAGTGGTTGTTTTTTTAGTCAGACTTCAAGGTTGTTAACATCTGATCAAATGGGTTCATCCAGAATGTGCCTCTGAACAATTACCCAGATGCCAGCTTTTTTCTGCTTTTTTGGAAAAAAATTAGGGTTTTCTGCTTTTTCAGTCTACACTCAAAATTTTCAAAAACAGACGATTTGGGTTTTGCTTATAACGAAATTCTGAGCAAAACCCATATCTCAGAAAAAATTTGAAAAAATCATCCGTTTGAAGAAGAAAATCAGCAAGCTAAAAATAGAAAGTGTGCAAAAACTTGTCTGAATATAGGTGAGTTTACAGTCAATCTTCAAGTTTTTCAACATGGATTACTCTCCCATCAAATTCAAAACCAAACAAGTGTTGTATCATAATTATCTAAACAGACGATGTTGGAAAGTATTTTTCAGTACCATCATGGACATAAAACATCATCATCTCAATTGAAGAACGTGAAAAGGAGTGGTATGAGCGAAAGGAAAAGTATTGGGAAAAGTTGTAGAATACTCTTATGTGGGAGAATCAAGAGAAGTGTCAGAATACACAAAGTTGCAGAACCACCAAGTTATCAATTAGTGAGTCATCTTTTGGGGCAGCGATGTTTTTCAAGAATAGAACTCATAAAGAAGCTGAAGATATCAAAGATTCTCTAAGTTTGATTGCAAAAAAGGAGAAGATCCTAGAAAAGCAGAATATGGCTATAGATAGTATTGACACTCCTACCAAGGATACAGTTTCCGCTTTTTAGCGGATGTAATCGAAATCTAAACCAGCTTTCATCTAGAAGCTTTCTTCCTAGCTTTCTTTCTATTCTCAGCTTGATTATTATCCACCCTTTTGAGAAGAGAAAGAAAACAATCGTAATGAGTTGGCATTTCCTATTTTACATGCTTTCTTAGTTGTAGATGCTTATCTTCTTTAGGTTTAGAAATAAAACTTGCATGCTAGCAAGTATTAGTTGTTAAAGCAAGGAGATTTTAGGGTTCCCTACTCCTCTGCTTAGTTATAAATAAGAGCAGTGTTTGCTCATTTTTCTTTAATTGTGCTTGTGATAACAAATTGTTGAGCCTATGCCTTCAAGCTTGTTATTGATTAGTTTCAGTTCACTTTGTGTTAAGAGCAAGTTTGCATGCCTCTTTTAGCTGCAAATCCTTGTTTAGTGCATGTGTTTTGTGTCAAGTGTTAATCTGGTTTGATTGCATGTTGCATGTATTTTGCTACAACTTGCTGTCCCGGAATTGTAATCTCTTGTGCCCAAAGTTTGAAAAAATAAAGTCTTGAGCGTGCTTTTTTGCCCCGATATAAAGTCTCATATTTCCGTTTATTGTGTAATGCTTATATGATCTCCCTTTTCAGCTTGCATTGAAATTCAGTAGATGTGTGTTGGAAAAAATTTATTTAAGTATCTGTGTCAGAGAATCAAATCATGTTCATTTCTAAACTCTCTTGCTCTGCGTTTACTTGAGAGGTTAGAAACGTCTTTAGCGTAGGTTAGTTGTAGTTGATAGTTTTTATTAAAGAGAAAAACCTCAGCTGCAGCCTTAAGAGTTCTATAACCTTGTGTTCTCGCAGCTGAAACAAAAAGATGGGCAAATTAGCTCTAGTTTACTTTCTTTTAGCAAACTCAGCAAAAGAGGGAACTTCCCCTCCGAATTTGAAGAGCAGGTTACTACACATAGCTATCTGTTTCCAAACCACATTCCAAAGGTGCGATTTGAAACGCCAATAGTTATGAAAGTTTCTTTTTATAAACAAATTTAAGTTACCCTTTCCTAGGTGTGGGGGTCCAAGAAGGCACTTTTTAAAACTTTATAATTTATAATTTAAGTTACCAAACTTGCATTTTTCGACTCCATGGATGGTGGAAGCACTGAACTGACAAAACTCAATAACTGAGAATGTCACCCCTGCCAAAACTGGAAATTGTTGCCAGGACCACTACTAGAAATAGCACTTACTAAAAATAGCATACTCCTAAAAATAGTAAATGTGTCCAAACTCAAAATAAGCCCAATTTAAGATGCAGTTGTGACTTACTAAAAATAGTAGTTACTACTCACCAAGGATCTCAGAAAACCCAAAAAACTCTTTGGCAAACATTTGCAATTACCCCTTGAAAGTGCTGGTAAGAAGCCTCCAAGAATCTTGAAATCCCCTAAAATGCCTCTGAATAGCCTACGGGACTCCAAAAATAGACTAACGATCACTGAAACGCTTAGGGTTAAAAAGGGGACATTATAGTCCTCCCTTCCCAATAATTGCTTGTCCTCAAGCAATGCCATCACAGCTCTAGAAACAACAAACCCATCCACAGTAAAACCAAGTAAGATCCCAAGGTCCCACATTAATCTCAGAAAGAAACCACCATGTTGACGCTGCATCATTCTAATCACAACTATAAATCTCGAGACTCAATCTAAAATACTTGAGAGGCTTGAAATCTATACCATGAAACATCTCTTGCCAAAGCATCTCAAAGAAGTCCATATCTGCAATCCCACTGCGTAACACAATCTTGGGCAATAGGAAGGAAAGTTTGCTAAACCCAAAACCATAATCCTCAACATATCTCCTCATGGTGTCAAGCAGAGCTACAGCTGCAAATGTGACTCCCTCCAATCATCTTGCTAAAAGGAAAGCAATCCTTAGCAAGAGTTCAACCAACTCATCATCATAATACCACACACCACCATGAAGACTTTTGAAAACTTTGGTTGTTCCAACTCCAAGAGTCTCTGAATAGTGAAACCAAGTATGCGGAAGTTCGTTGTTCTGAACCAACAATGAGAGGGAACTACCATAGTTTACCTCAAAAATCTTCATAAGATGAACTCTCTGAGTTTAGAAGGTTCGAAGAAACAAATAATCGTTGTTGTTCAAAGCTCGAATCAACAAAGTACAATCTGAATTTAGTGCTCTACACAAAGTATAACTGCAGTACCAATGAAATTCCCAAGTATAAGCACATGAGATGAGCATTGTGTTGCACCAAAACAACTAAAGAGTGGTTGGGAAGCACTCCAAAGCCATCTCCAACTAAAACCCTTTACTTCCATGACAAGAGATGATGTGCCAACTCTCTTGAATGAGGAGATGACCACCAACCCCTTCACTTAAGTTATAATATAAAATAACTTAAGTGATTAATAAAAAGCAAATGTTAAATAATCCAACCTGACTCTCCAATGCCACATTAGGAAATGAATCTGCTAGAACAAGATAGGCCTAGGCCAGTTACCCAAAATAGACTTACTATAAATAGCACTGCTAAAAATAGTAAGTACTCCCCCAAATATCAAACTGGCACAAAACTGAAGTACACTGTGATGCCTTGTAGCTTACTATAAATAGTAAGTACTAAGAACTAGCCACTGCTAAAAATAGAAAAATGCCAACCACCGCAACTGCACCATTGCCAGAAATAGTAACCTAATGTTGAACCGTTGCCAGAACCCACTGCCAAAAATAGCACTTACTAAAAATAGCATACTACTAAAAATAGTAAGTGACTCCAAACACCATTTGAACACATTCTGGGTAGCCGTCATAACTTACTAAAACTAGTATGTCCAGAAATAGGCACTAATTAAAATGCATGTAATTGCCCACAAAGCTCTCTAAAAAACCAAAAAGACCCAGAAATCATACTGGAAAACTCTTGTAAAGAACCCCAAACAAACAGATGAGAAACCTCCAAGAATTTAGGAAACCCTAAAAAATGCCACCGAATAGTCCACAGAACTTCGAAAATGGGCTATCGGCCATTAAAAAGCATAGGGCTAAAAAGGGGACATTACATTGAACATTGTTGGGAAGTTGTATCGCTGCTAGGGACTTTGGGGTGACTTCCTACATGAGGTTGGAGAGAATTTGAGGGTAATCAAGTCACTTGTACTGCTGCAATAGGGTGTTTTCAGAACTGTAACTGTGTCTCAGTCTTTAACAAACCTGTAACTCATCATTTCCTTGCATTCTAAGTTGGTTTGTGGAGCTCAGGAATGGTTGAGGACTAATGTATATGAGCAGAACTGAATGTCTGGGTAGATTTAAGGTGGTTATTGATGTTAAGAAGAGCCTATATGGTATGTTTGTTGTTGCTGAGTGCCTTGGGGTGAGTGTCGATGGAGATATGAAGCCCTCTGATGACTAATTTTACATAGAAAGTTGCAACAGCAAGTCTGAAATTGACTCCATATGCAAAATCCCTTGAGGTATTTCCTTTTACTGATAGTTGGTTTCAACTTTCAAGGATTGTATGGTTGAGTAGTTCTAGAGTGTTTTGAGGTCCAAATATTGCAACAGCAGTGCGGGTAATGAATGAAACCCTCATATTTAAAGTTGCAACAGCCGGAATCTTGATCTTGCTACCTTTCAATGTTTATGCTTAATCATATCTGCTTGATATATGCCATTTGTTTCGAGTCATTGTTTGGATTCAATTGGTAAACTTAAAAAAATAAAATAGGGGGTGACATTACACAATTTTCGAAGGTGGGCAATTTTAGGTGCAATTTGGCACGAAAAGGACCTCACCATTGCATTCAAGAGGCCAATTTGACGAATTTTAATATAAAATTCGACCAATTTTGGTGGCAGGAGTCAAGAAGCCAAAAACAATTGCTACAAGGGTCATACAACCCCTGTACGGCTTTGTACAGCACATTTTCAAAAATATAAAAAGAGCAAAAAAATGCAAGCACCCCCTACGGCCACTAGCGAACTACTAGCTGTAAGTGGCAACGATTAAGCCACTAACCATTAACTATTGCAAAGCGGCTAAGTTGCTAACCGCTAGCGGTTGCAGAGCCACTGGCGGCAACCAACACGACTTTTTTTTTATTATTTTTTAAAATAAAAGCAACACCCTAGGGTTGCATGGGCGACCAATGCCCAATCCCTAAGGGCTAAAAAAGTTTTAAAAAAATTGCAAAATAAGCAAAATCAAGAAAATGGGCATAGCTTTTTACTCGAGCATCGAAATTGGGCAAATGAGATATCATCGTAAAGCTGGGACCAAGCACTATCCAATGGTGCTAGTTTTTTCCTTAGATTTTACTGTTGATGCATTCTACAACCTATTGAAGTCAGATGTATTTTTTTCACTCCCGAGCTCATAACATTTGATCAGTTTCTTCGTTTTTTGCAATTCTAGTGGCATTGGGTGTTAATTTTAGGGTCAGAAATGCAATTAAGCAGAAAAACACAATCACAAAGAAGACAACACAGCAACTTATCCTAGGAAAACCCTCCTACTCGAAGGAGAAAAACCCAGCAATTTATTCACTTATAAATCAAAAATAGAAGTGCAGAAATAGCACTCAAAATCAAGACCTAGAAAGGTCGAAGCTCATACAATGGATCTGCACTTGAAGATAGTGCGATTTCCTTGAATACACAAATATTAACTCTTCTCCTTGATGCGAATTTGCTGCTCTTGAAAGTGAACCTGCTGCTAAAGGAATTCAAATTGGAATGGAATGAATTGATTATAAATGTGGAGACTCTATCTCCCTTGTATAGCAAGCTAGGCGAGCTCTCTTCTAGGGCCGACCTAGAAAATATAATATTTGTTTTACAATGCAAAGGTTGACTTGCCTTGAGTCAATTATCTTTAAGAGAAAATACCTCCCGCCGCTATAAAACACTAACACTCCCTCTTAGCTAGGGAGGTATTTTTCAAATATCTGGTCATGGATTCTCTCATAATGACATCCACAATGGCTGCACCCAATTGTGGAAAACACAGCTCAGTCTTAGAGATGTGATTTGTACAAGGGCTTTCACCTCATATTTCTCAGTCTCAGAGAAATATACACTACAAGGGCTTTCACCTCATATTTCTCCGTCCCGGAGAAATATACGCTACAAGGGCTTTCACCTCATATTTCTTCGTCCCGGAGAAATATACGCTACAAGGGCTTTCACCTCATATTTCTCCGTCTCAGAGAAATATACGCTACAAGGGCTTTCACCTCAGATTTCTCTGTCTCAGAAAAATATATGCTACAAGGGCTTTCACCTCATATTTCTCTTTCTCAGAGAAATATACGCTACAAGGGATTTCACCTCATATTTCTCTGTCTCAAAGAAAGAAATATACATTTTAATGAAGCTGTGACTCCCTCTGAAGCCGGATTGCTTTCCTCAGCGCCAAAACATTAATCCACTTCCTGGACATGATCTCAACTCGTGCTTAGAATTCTCGAAATCTAACTCCCTCTGAATGTCATTTCCTCCTCCAAGAAGTATCCTTTAGATCTCCTGAAGCTTTTCTCCTCTTCGAAGTAACTGGTCGTAATGACAATTTGTATAGGTTCTCCTGACGAATGCCAATCACACAAGCTGAATTTATGCTGGAGTTCTTCGGCCATGCAAGAACCTTTCCTTCAGAGAAGGCAACCTTGTACCCTTTGTCCTCCAAGGCTGAAATGGTGACAAGGTTCCTTTTGATTCCAAACAATACATCACTCAATTAAAGAGGGATACCCGAGTCTAGCTAGAAGGAAGCAGCCCCAGCTCCCTTTACGGCATAACAAGCATCATCTCTAATTATAACCTGTAAATTAGACACTTTCTCTACTAAGTCTGTAAGATGCTCTTTGTAGCCTGAAATGTGACGTGAAGCACCACTATCTATCAACCAAGTATCACTGTCAAATTGTACATTACTTGAAAGAGCGGAGATGAATAGGAATCCTTTTGAATGGACTTTAGAATGACTTGACTCCTTCTGAGATGTCTCTACATCAATTTCTGCAGTAGAAACATGTTGCGATAACTTTAATTTGCAATCTCGAGCAAAGTGTACATACTTGTCACACCTGTAACATTGAATGTGAGAGAGATCCTTCTTCAGTTCTGGAACAAAATCTAAATTTTTGTCTCTATTCCTCTTGAAGGTGCCTCTTTTTCCTTCTCTTCTAGTAGCATGTGCAGCAAGAACTTGATTTTCTTCATTATGAGAGTTTCGCCCATTTCCTCTTGCTACCAATCTAGTTTCTTCTTGAATACAATCAACTCGAAGGTGATCAAACTTGGGCAACTTGGATCTCCCACTGATGCTCTGAATAAAAGGTTCCCAAGATTGGGGAAGACCATTTAGTGCCAACATACCAAGATCTTTGTCTGCATTAATATCCCCAATAGTACTCAACTGATCTCTCAAATCAGAAATCTTCATACAGAATGAGATGACTGAATCTTCTTTAGCCATTTTTACATGATGAAGCTGTTGTCTCAGAGCAAGGGCTCTACTGGTATTGTTGATCTCATACAGTCCTTTTAGAGTATCAAACATTTCTTTAGATGTCTTCATCTTGGAGATGATCGGTACTAGGTGATCCATCACAAAGTCTATCATGATCTTTCTAGCCTTCGTACCATTTTTCTTCCACTGGATTTTCTCTGTGTCTTTAGACGGCTCAGGCATGTCATTTTCTACAAATTCTAGAAGATCAGTCTCCTCTAAGGCAATGAGTACCCTAGGTTTCCAAGAGTTGAAGTTTGAAGCTCCATCAAGCCTATCTTCTACCTTGACACTGGTCACCATCTTCTTTTTCTGAGTACCCTAGGTTTCTGTTGTAGATTTGCTCCTCCAGATATCTGATTTTTAGATCTGCACAAATTCACCTTCAAGGTTTGCCCTTAGGTCTGCAATAATTCGCCTTCAAGGTCTGCCCTTAGGTTTGCAATAATTCGCCTCCTTAGGTCTACAATAATTCACCTTCAAGATCTATTCCGAATGGGAATGATATTCAATGAAGAATGCTTAGTCAAATTTGATCAGATCTTCCCTAAACCCGCTCGGATACCATGTTAATTTTAGGATCAAAAATGCAATTAAGCAAAAAAACACAATCACAAAGACGACAACACAGCAATTTATCCTAGGAAAACCCTCCTACTCGAGGGAGAAAAACCCAGCAATTTATTCACTTATAAATCAGAAATAGAAGTGCAGAAATAGCACTCAAAATTAGGCCCTGGAAAGGCCGAATCTCCTACAATGGATCTGCACTTGAAGATAGTGCGTTTCCTTGAATACACAAATATTAACTCTTCTCCTTGATGCGAATCTGCTGCTCTTGAAAGCGAACCTACTGCTGAAGGAGTTCGAATTGAAATGGATGAATTGATGATAAATGTGGAGACTCTATCTCCCTTATATAGCAAGCTAGGCGAGCTCTCTTCTATGGCCGACCTAGAAAATATAATATTTGTTTTACAATGCAAAGGCTGACTTGCCTTGAGTCAATTATCTTTAAGAGAAAATACCTCCCGCCCCTATAAACACTAACATTGGGATGGTCTCTCAGAGCTCTTCACAACCATCCATGCACTTTTTCTAGCTTTTTCTCTAGATACATTTTATTCGGTTTTTGGTGTTTACACACTCTGGTGAATTACTTGGACATTTTAGCTCCTAGAAACTTTTTGTTTGTGTGGGATGACTTGTTTTAGGCTTTTTTATATGTATTTCCAGTTTTCTATCCTATTTGGGCATTGTAGACATGTTTTGTAAGCGTTTTTTTTTTTGTAGACGCACTGAGATAAAGTGTCAATCTGGTGGACTTTTTGGGGATTTTGCACATCCTATTGTGCCTTTGGTGCTCACACTATGATATATATAAAGTACCATGGGGGTTGTGTAGATCTTTTGTTTTGCCATCACACTTTTGCCAAGTGAGTGTCCCTTCCATGGCAGCATCGAATCCCAGTGATTCTTGCCTTATGTGTGTGTGCCTTAGTTTGCACACCCTGTTTATTTGCAGGTACTCTTTTGTGCACCTTCAAATGTTCCTTGTTCTCCTACATGCACTTCTTGGTTTCACACAGTTTCAATGTTCTTGTCTTGGCTCTCCTTGTCAGCATTATGGGGGGGTTGTGTAGGCTTTTTGTTTTGCCATCACACCTTTGTCAAGTGAGTGCCCCTTCCATGGCAGCATCGAATCCCAATGATTCTTGCCTTATGCTTGTGTGCCTTAGTTTGCACACACTATTTATTTGCAGGTACTCGTTTGTGCACATTCAGATGTTCCTTGTTCTCCTACATGCACTTCTTGGTTTCACACAGTTTCAGTGTTCCTGTCTTGGCTCTCCTTGTCAACACTATGGGGGGGTTTCTACTATTGGTACTAATGCTTCCTTGGTTTCACGTTGGAGTGAGCTATGTATCTAGTATTTGTTCCTATGTACTAGGCGGATGCAGCAACTAGTCACCCATGCATTTCAGTGAAACGAAGCATTTACCATATGGACACTCTTGCATTCCTATTTTTGGAGGCGACCGTCCATTTTTTTTTATCAGTGTTCTTCAGACTTTTGGTACTTGTGTCATCTGTATCTTCGATTGCCAAATGTTTTCCTTTTTTTGCCATTTGATTCAAGTAGTGTCATTGAGGGCACTCAAACAGATTCTTGTCTTCTTGATCCTGATCATCATATGTTTAAGAGGAGGTTCTTCATTTCGGCACTATAGCAGTCATCATTCGACAATTGACTACAGCTTCTTCATGCTTCAAAGATGTTCTTCGTGTTCTTTTTGGGACATTGTTTTGGAGGCTTCTCAATCCTTCACATTGTTTTGGAGGCTTTTCAATACTTTATTCGCCTTTCTCTCTTTTGGAGAGAAGTTTTCTCCCATTGGGTTTTTCTCCTTTTCTCTAGTTGTGTGAGATTAGATCGTTTGTACATGGCTACCTCACCAAGCCTTGTTTGCCAAAACCCATTTGCATTCTCTTTTTAGGGTTTTTAGCTACTCCCTAAGTTCATCTTAAGGGGGGGTGTCAGAGTAATCATGCATTAGCTAATAATTAATGTCTTTAATTATTATTGGGCTAATTTATTCTCATGCACTTAACCTAAACTTAGGAGTGTTTTTAGTCTTTTACTTGTTGAGCTATTAATAAGTCATTTTGTCTCACTATATGAGATCTTGACACTCGTTGTGATCTAATCCCTTTCCCACTTAGGGTTTTGCTCTTATAAGCACCCAACCCTCATTGTATTATCTCTTGAGATTCTCATTTTGAGATTTTGGAGTTTCATTGTTGTAGTTTTTTCTTGTTGAGGATATCGCATATTATTGTTTGCAGCTCTCGTGCATGGAAGATGTTTTTGTTCATTGTTTGATCCTGTGGCTCGTGTTAATTCAAAATTCCAACAAAAATAACATCTTGGTTTAAAAACTTGTTTGTATTTTTTCTAAAGAAAGCAATTATTTATTGTCTAGAAATGAGTTGTTTTAAGTACTTAAATGAATGAAGATATTAGGATGCAAGATTTGAACCAAAAAAGAGAATGAATACTATGCAAAATAGTGCATAACATGCAAGATTTACCAAGGAATCCAATATGGTAAAAAACTCTAGAAGATTAAAGCAAAGTACCTTCTGTCACACTACATTTGTTGTAATTACAAGTTTAAACTTTACCACCTTCTTGAGGCCTTCAAAGACCATAATCTTCACTCCAACAGTATCCTAGGACTTGCAAAACATTGTGACTTACACAGTCACACTTCTCTTAGTGTACTCAATTTTCTATACACCACTCCGCTTAAAAGATTGCTTGGAAAGAAGGACAAGACTACTTACAATGATCACTTAGGGTAAGTTTTATCAGTCACATTGAGTTTAGGTTTGAAATGAGAAGCCCAAAAGACAAGAAATGCTAAGAGAACATTTTTACCCAAAATTATTACTATTCATTTCCTTCCGGAAAACCCACCATGGCACTTCGGCAACTGCTAGAATATCCACATTTGCCACCTACGGCAATTTGCAGTTTCACAACCTTCACCCCAACATTTGTCAGTTCTATCACTATCACTGATTTCTTTGTTGTATGCTTTGACCACAACATGTACAAATCACCTCAAAACCATCTGCAACCTCTACAGACCCCACATACCTCCTTATTGACTGATATTTATCATTTGGAGAGTGTTTGAGGGTGTTACATCTTAGTTAGTTTGACTTATTGAGTGAGAAATTGAGAATAATGGCTTAGCTGATTCTCACTAATTTCGTGACCTAATTCAGACGAAAGTTCCCAAATTAAGAGGTTTTGCTCTCCAAAGAATTGAGACTCGAGATGAGGAAAAAAATATTTTTATTTTTATTTTTTATTATAAATAGAAGTATAAATATATAAGAAGATAAAATATTATAAAATTCCAGCACCTTATACAATCCATCATGACCTTAAGGCAGTGGTATAATCATACATAAACTACTCACCTAGCAGTACAACTACAAAGCAAGAAACATTAACCATGAAGAGCTATGAGGATAGTAGAGCAGTACATATAAAAAGACATAAAGAGAAGAATTATAACAGTAAAACAGCAGTAACATTAGTACTGCAATAAAGTCAGAGTTGACGAAAACCAAGGAAAAATCTTAAAGCTGATCCGGAGCCTTTCCTAGACAAAAGAGCAAAGTTCTACATTCTTCTTCTTGCTGGTGTAGTTGTAGGTTCCTACGCATTTTTGTGTCAGAGGAACCTTTTGAAATTGTTTCCTTGTGGAAGTGATGGTTGCTATAATCAAGACCAGGGTTATATGCCATGTGTTGCTTTTTAGGAGCTCCTTGACTGACTTTTTGCTGAACAATTTCAGCAAGTTTTTTTTTTTTTTCATTCATGAAAATCTCTCCTAGGGCTTCCTACCTTTTGAGAATGTGCTGATAATTGACCCTTAGCGAATTAAGGCAATTTGCTGTCCCGTACAGTTTTGAAGGAGGATCTTATTTACGGTTTTACCTTCTGCCAGTGATACGATTCAGCATCATGTGGAATCAAGCTAGACTCCTGTACAAGACAGATATCAGCTTCTCTTTCCTCAATCTTAAGAACTGGCCCAGCTAATGTGTCATTAATGTTGACCAAAGAGATTAACAAGGAAGAAATAGAGCTTAGGAATCTATTCTGGGAGATTCTAATTGATCTTTTGGTGGGCAGGGATAGCAGGGTTGGGAATTCCCAAGTTAGAATTTTTGCGGGGGTATCAGGGATCATACCAAAGGGAGTAAAGGCAGCATTATGAGAATTGCACCATTGGTTTAAAAGATTTACAAGAGTACGAACATTTTTTACAATATTTTTTTACGACGCTTTTAAATGCGGAAGAGATAGTGAAATGGAATGAGTACTAGGTTTCCTAGACAGAAGGGAGGCTTGTGAATTAATTGTGAGAGTATCAGTGGCCATAATCTCCTTAACGTTTGATGTGGGAGCAACGGGGTGATTTTTCATCCTCTTACACAGGAATTGACTCCTACTTCTTGTTCATTTTGCTGTTGTTGCCATTATTGGGCCCTTTTCAGAAAACTCTTTTACAAGTTTGCTAAGGCTTATAAGGGATGGGGTGGAATAGCAGGCAGATTTTGCAATCAAGATCACCTTTTATGACTTTTGAAACTGTCCGGAGTGTTGTCCTGGACTGCCGTTTCATTGTAATTTGTGTGCCAATGTGTAAATAGTAAGGAATTGAAGATCTAAATTTGAGAACACTTTATAACAATTAAAGGCATGATATTTTCAGCGTCCAATTGAAAGAGCTTCTAGTAATAACTTTGTAAAAGTTTTTTCTTTAACATTTCTATTATCACACTCCGAAATGAGGAAAGATTAAAAAAATTACCAAAGCTCTTCAAGCAACATTTATAACAGGCATGCCTTGACTGAGCTTACCTAAGCAATGCAGAATAAAAGCAGTAGTTGTGATGTCATTAGGACTTGTCAGATCCTCATGTGCTGGCTTAAGCAATTGAAGAGGTTGAATTAATTGCAGTCACTGCGTTCCTTGGTGCATATTTAAATTTCTAGCTTAGAAATTGTGAATAAAAATATCATTTTTCTCAATTATAGATTGTCATTTGCCCCAAAAACAAAATAGCCCTTATTTTGTCCTGAAAATTCCTTTTTTTACACTAACCAAACACAAGAAAGTCTATATATGTACCCTGGCTTCTGCACATATGTACCCTAGCTTCTGCACACGAATAATGAAATAGCAATTGAACTTGATATGACCGATATATCTAACCTCCATTAATCTTTTGATTGTGTCTATGGCAAGAGAGTTTATTTCATGATCATTGAAATCTGAAGTCAGAACACCTAAGCTCTTTATGTTGCAACGCCTTTGAGTTCGAGTGATACTATAGAATTAACAGAGAGGCGATTTGAAGCTTTGTGATTTGAATTGATCAGATGAAAAGGGATGGGCAGCGAGAATAATGGTTTCAATACCTCCAGAAATGAGCCGCGTGGGTGGAATGCCTATGCTGCGAAGGGGAAATAAAAGAGGGGTTAAAAAATAGAATCAAATATGAATATTTTTAATATATATAAGGTTATTAAAGATAGTTTATGGGATGGTGATCTCTCATTTTTGTTATTTTTATGTGTTGGATATTCTTAGATTTAACTTGATAATCAAATATGAAGATTTTTAAAATATATAATGTTATTGGGATGGTGATCTTTTATTTTTGTTTTTTTTTATGTGTTAGATATTTTTAGATTAATTTGATAATGAACTTTTTTATTTTTTTAATTATCTTTTTGTTAAATAAATTTTAAAATAAAACTATTGTTAAGTAATTTGTGTACTTGACTTAATTTTTACATTTCAAAATAAAGTATTTTTATGTTTTCACTATTTTAGTTGTGCAAAAGACATCAACTTTCTCTTTCTTACCGCTTTCGACCTTTTTCCATCGACATGCTTTACACCAAAGACTATGCAAATTAGTCCTTAATTGAGCAATGAGAATCTTTGCTCTACAAGGGATATTAACCTATAAATAGGCCTTTTGTTGATAACCATAAGGGGTTAAATTCCTCAAGATAGTATTTACCCTTTCTCTCAACACATTTTCCCACATAGACTTGTGAAACTTTTCTACAACAAATGTTTTTTATTTTTTTGTTATTATTAGGACAAGCATTCAAGAGAATGTGTTATTTGCTCATCCACCTACTATTTTGCTTTATCCATGGCTTCTTTTTGTCACTTGAGGCATGTTAAAGACAATGTTGAGCCATTGATTTGCCTTCATCTACCCATTTTTTCAGATATCTCAAAATATGAAACATAGCAATGGCTTCAATAGGAACTATGCATGTTTTAGTGAAAAGAATCTCATAGGGATTGAGGGTTTTAACTTGAGTTTGCTTGTGATCATGTATTTTTGGGTTCTCTCTATCTACATCCATTTGGTGTTTGAAGTGTCGTTATCCCATTTTTCACATTCATAAAGCACCACCAAAATTACTGATAGCCCAAATAGAGTTTGAATAGTTTTCTAATCTCATAATTTTATCTCTCTCCATCTATTTTGAAGGGAAAAAAGCAATCTTCCCCCTCCTTAAGTTCTCTTCCTTTTTGTAAGTTTTTCAATTAAGCTTGTTGAAGTCAAAGTCAATCCCAAGGTATTTATATTTTGTTTACTTCCTTTAGAATACTTCCTTCAAAATAAAATTTGAACCAACTCATTTTCTTTCCACTAGAGAAGATCATGATATTGGTCTTGCTAGTGTTAGCTTGTATACCTACATTTTCATAAAAGTGCTTAAAATTAAACAAGTGCTCTTGTAGCCCAAATAACCTCCTAAAACTTAAAGTGCATTCTTAATTTTTTTATTTTTACTTGAGCCTCTTCATACAATCTCTAGACAACCACTCTAAATTGCACTAAGATACCAAGATCATTCATTTTACACCATAACTTATTGTAGTATGTTGTCATGTTCTACCTTTGGTTTTTTTTTTGCAATGGTTTCGAGCTGGTTTTGAAAAGACAAATAAAGTGCATAACCATATTTAGAGACTAGCTCATAACCGAGGTTGTATCATATTTGCAAAGCTTGAGAAGAAGGTGAATCCACATAGAGAGTATCATTCCACCAATGGATGTCAAACGTTTCTACAAGATCACAATCACCCTTCTTGTTAGAGTTGCAAACATTAATTTCCTCAATAGAAGCATGATTATCTTCTTCAACAGGGGTACAATCATTTTCCTTGATAGGATCCCAATTGTCCTTCTTAATGGGAAGATGATCAACCTTCTTAACAAAGGTGTATGAGACTATCGGAAGGTTGAGGTGGATAGGGTCAACTTTGTATTCTCCAATAAAGAAATTGAAAAATTCCAAGAACCTCCAATCATCACCAAGACATGCATCCAATTTAGAAACAAAAGTGGAAGGGGAAGACTTGGGATTCCTCACTTTGGGATGATCTTCTTTGAGGGCATCCACCTTAGGGGCAACCTTCAAGACAAGCAACACTGAAGAGGACACCAATGCATCATAAGATAATGATGGAATATAATTCTTAAGAGTGGAAACAACTGAGGCTCGACCAGCTGCCACCAACTCACAAAGGTGCACAACCTCAAGGTCAACTCTAATTGTAATCACTTAATTATTAGCAATAAGTTTTATGCAATGATGTAGAGTAGAGGTTACAAGCCCCAAAGAGTGAATCCAAGGTCTTCCCAAAATAAAATTGTAAGGTAAAGGACCATGCATCACATATACCAAAGTGGGTACTGTAATGGGTCCTAGCCTCAAAGGTAAGATTATTGGGCCTAGGGCTTGTCGACCAACATTATCAAATCCATGAATCTATAAAAAAAAAGTAGCTTAAGGAGAAGAATCAATCTTGATCTTAGGTAATAAATCTATGCCACTTATGTTGAGAGTCGAACCGATGTCAACGAGGGCACATCTAATATCAATGTTATTAATTTTTACTATAATCATTAAAGGGTTTGCCTGTTTCTACACATCCAAGGGCAAAATTTCTTGCAGATAGAACATAATATTTGGTGAATCTACACGAATATGATCCATCAACGCATTAACATCTGTCAACTTAGCAGAGGTAGGCAAGAGAATCTTTTTCAAGGCTTCTTGAATCATACTTTGATAAACTAGAACAGATTGAAGCAAATCCCATAGTGAGATCTTGGTCAGAGTAACACGGAGTTGCTCGACAAGATCGTAATCACCAGGTGCTTTAGTCATGGGTTTAGGTGTTGAAGGAAGACTTGGTTGTGAAGGTGGTAAAGAAGAAGATTGAGAAGTAGATTGATCCAAATTTTATTGATTTCTTCTAGTCTTCTATGTATGCCCTATGACATTATAAGAATCTGTATTTTATAAAAATCTCATGTAACAGTCCAATGAATCATTAGAAATTGGAACCCCATGAATAGAATGAATCCTCTTAGGATATGGGCTAGCCAAAGTCAAGTAAACAATGGGTCTCTTAGGATTTTTAGGGGCTACAAAGACTACCACCACATTCACTAACTTCTCAACTCGTGAAGAGGAAGTAGACGATTGTAATGAAGATGTTTGTTCTGGAGATCTACAAATAGGAGAAAATGCCTCTAATAATTCATCTAGGGAATCATCGATCATATCGAAATCCTCTTTAGAAAAAGCATTATCATAGACATTAAAACATTGCAAAAAAGATCCAACATGCTTCACGTCAACCAAAAATGTAAAGAAGGGGGATTCACTGCTCATGGGTCTCTTGCTTGCCAAGAGAGTACCAAGGAATGAACTACCCTAAACTACCTCAAGTTGCTAAATGAATCGAATAAGATGAAAGAGATTGCAAGAAATAGATCAAAGGCATATTTTCAGGAGTGATAATAGACAAATAGATTCGGGAACCAGAAGAGTCGATCACTAAGATTCCTATCACAAAGGGAGAAGCTCTTGGCCAGATGATGGAAGCACAAGAGTTGGACACCATCCCAACATGTTGAATTCCTAGAGGCACGTTGGTGTCTTATACAGATAAAGCATTGAATCCTTGGACAAAATTACAAAGGATCTACTAACTAATTTAGATCTGGGGTCTATTTAATCTATTGAGTTAACAAAAAGCAAGAAATGTTGATAAAAGACAAGGAAGGTAGAGGACCAACTTATAGAGGGTCCTGCACTTTGAATCCTTCCTCCAAGATTTGCACAAGCAACTTGCATACAAGGAAAATGAGGAAAAATGTTGGGGTGGTTTTGGGGCTTGCCACAATCAAACCCCCATTTTGGTGTTCCCACTTCCATAGACTGCTAGATAGATAGAGAGAATAATAGACACAAATTAAAGTAGACACAAAGTTATAAAAGAAAACCTTGCTTGGGAGGAGAACCCATATCACAAGATAAGACACAAAGTGATAAAAGCAAAACCCACTTGGGAGGAGAGCCAGTATCACAAGATAAGACATAATAGATAATATGATGGAAAATAGACAAGAATCAAGAGAGTGTTACCAACAGTCCATTACCCCCTCTTGGCTTGATAGACACAATGTTGAGCACTTGTAAGAGAGCTTTGGCTATTGGAGAGACTTCAATCCAGCAAAGCTTCGTTGTGGAAACAAGATGAAGAAGATAAGAGCTAGAGAAGCATGTTCAAATGAGAGAGTGATAGAATGAATGAGAGTGAGAGTGAAAAGAAAGGTTTTTGTTCAACTACATGGGCAGGAAGAGTCAATACTCTCTAAAATCAACCACAAGAACACATTTCATGGGTCAAATATTTTGAGATTCTTCTTTTAAACTCACAAAAGTATAGGGATGTTAGTGTGTCGCACAAGCATCCAACTCATCATTTTGCAAGAAATGAGGTGGAGGACTGTTGTCACTTCATCATTAGTCCTTATGAAGTCAAAATCATGAAATTATGACCCATAAGGTTCTTTTCATAAATGTGACTAGGTGTCATAAATGCAAGGTTCAAATGCGTAAATGTAAAATTGCCACGAGGTGCAATTTTATGACATTATAGACACATATCACAATCTTGTCTAATCTTATCTCTCACCTTGCCTTTATAAGTGTTATCAATCAGATATGCACCCTATGGTAATCTCATAGAAGAGCTAGCTATCTACTGAAACATGGAAACCCTCTTCAGAAGTGGGTGATCTATGTGAAGAAGGAATCTCCAGAGTGAGTTGGTTCTCTGAATGAAATGTTCTACTCTAAATGATTTTCTGAGGTAAAGGGAAGAAGGATAAACCGGAATTAAAACTCTAACCTAAGATGATTCACCAGAGACTTATTAAATTTTGACATCACCACTCACAATAATTTATTTAAAACAATAGCTCTCACAACCTCACTGGCACATATTTTCATCAATAGTTTGTATGAAGATCTATAAACTAAATACAACATACAACTTGAAACTATGCAATTATGGACACAGATTCACAACAACAAGACATAAAAGGACTCGAATTTGAATCACAAAGACATCAAATTCCTATTGTAAAAATGCAAACAAAAATGAGAAGAACTATTTTGCTTTATTGAAACTGAAAGAGTGTCCTGTACAAAATTTGAGTACCAATGCTTACAAAACTCTCTGAAAGTGAACAAGAGAGAGAGAAGCAATAATCTGAAATGAGGAAAACTAAGTTTTTTTCCAAAATATAACTCTCCAAACTCAAATCCAAGCTCCAGAGAAAAGCTAAGGAAAAAATCCCCAAAACTACATCATACTGAGTGATAAAAGCGGAAATTTCCCACTTTCTGCATGTCCATCCAAAAAGCTTCCAAAATTAGGCTCAATCTGCTTTAAAAGCTGAAACAACACCTTGTCTTAATCCCACTCTTCACAAATTCGCCCAAGGATAACTGAAAATGGAAAAAAGTCAACAAATTTTGCTTTCATAAAAAACAACTGCTAAAAATAGCAAAAGATTAAGACTTATTCTGATTTTTTTACAATTAAGACTTTAGAAAATCTTTACAAAAAATAAACAAACTCTCATGCTTATTACATTTTGATTTTTTTCCAAAAAAAAAATCATAAAAAATATTGAGGAAATATTTATCTAAAGATATACTTGATTTCTCCAAAGTCCTCAATTCGATTCTTATTTTGATTTTTTTGCAATTAAGACTTTAGAAAATCTTTACAAAAAATAAACAAACTCTCATGCTTATTACATTTTGATTTTTTTCCAAAAAAAAATCATAAAAAATATTGAGGAAATATTTATCTAAAGATATACTTGATTTCTCCAAAGTCAATAAAACCTAAGGCATATTAAACATTTTGTCCTCTCACCAAAGCATTAAGACAATACATGATATTTCCCAAAACAAATTACATGCTAAAGATTTTAAATACAGCATAAAGTATTTGGGGAAGCATGAGATTTCACATTTATGCCTAAGGTTGACATAGGGCATATGAAGATTTTCAGCCATGGGTATTAGTTTGGAGTTTAATTTTTTAAACATGGGTAAAAAATCCCCAAGTCGAATTAGGGCATTATCAAACCCTAAACACAAAACATGAGAGCCCTAAGTTTTCGGCCTTATTTTTCACTTTGTGTTTTGAGGAAAATGCTCTCTAAAAGAGTCGCTGCCATGGGAGAGCTATGGAGTGGATAACTTGAACTTCACCAATTTTTTGTAGATCGGCCTCTGAAAATTATGGTAAGCTCTTTCTTCCTTGATCTGAAACTTCTCATCTTTGTTTTGAGCACTTTGAAAATAAATTTCAGAGGTATTAGAGTATTCTTGGGTACGCCATTATCATTGCCTCCTTATGCATTTGCTTATGCATCTTTTGTTGAATAAAACTCAAATGATTTTGATAAAAAAATGATATTATAAGTTATTTTCTTTTATGGAAGAAAACACTTGGAAATTTCTATGTGTATCCTTTATTGCAGGTCACGACTATTGTATGCCCTCTGGTGAATTCTCACAAAGAAAAAGCTTGAACCCACATATTGCTGCTTTGCACTCGATATTTTAATAAGAAACCCAAGTGGGTTTTCTATTTTTGTGAACATCTATGAGCCAACAAACCTCTCCAGGCCGTGGCTAAACTTTCCTTGACCTAGGTATTTTTATATTTGTGGCTCAAGGGTCCCATTATTCCTATATTTGCATCTCCTTTCTATTTGAAATCCTAACTTCACGAGGCTCGATTTGAAGCTTAAACATTTGCAGAAGAAAGAATGTATTTCGATTCTCCTCCATGTATGAACTCATAGAATCATTTTCGAGGGCTTTCTTAGTATATATAAACTCAAAATTTATGATTTCCTGTGTTTAAATTAAAAAACCCAAATGGGTTTTAAAATTTGATGAATAAAAAGATATTCTTAGGCCGCGGCCATAAGAACTCATGATGTATTTTATTTCACCTATCTTGCCATCCTTGCTTGGTAAAAAAGCTCGAATCAAGCTTGATTTAAACCTATTTCAAAACAAACAGTGAAAATCTTGATAAAAGGAGAACTTTGCTTCACCATTTCCTGAGCTTCGAAACCCTAGTATTTAATGACTTTAGTTTATTTTCAAAGGGGATTCCCTTCATTTGTTTATCATTTATGGGTATGCATATGTTGTATTTTATCTTTACATTGTATTTTAAAACCCTAGAATTGAAACATGAGCTCACTATTCTGAAGAAAGTCAAATGATTTAATTATCCATTTTGGTACATATTACTGTAGCTTTGTTCATTTGCACTCAGAATGCAGATTCTTCTTCACTTATAAATCTTCTCAATATAATAGGTTAACATGTTGCTCCAAAATATCTGTATTTTCTCATTTCATTTTCTTGTTTTTTTGAAATTTACTGGAAGTTCATACATATAATGAAACTCAAATTTACTTGATACCTTTTATTGTTTATCCACAACATACCCCTTTAACTCCTACACATAGAAATCCCTTTTGCCTTCAAATTCCTTTCATTTCCCCAACATGGTACACCTGTAGATTATTTTGCCACCTCCAACCATTTATCTTATACACTTTTATACTCCAAGCCTTAACTCATGCTATTGTATCATTCAGTAATGCAATGAAAAAATGGTTAACAATTATTTTGGAACTAACCTTCAGCTTCTTATATTTTTTTATCATCAGGAAGTTCTTTCCCATTGCATTCAACTTGGATACTTGTTGTGTTATATGTCACTTCTTCAGTACCATCTTCCTTTATGACTTGATGATAACAATTGTTCTTAATTTTTTGGCACTCTTCATGCATTCTATAATTAAATGAAACAGTTGTAAATAGATTTATCCTTCAATCTTGCACAAAAAACCGAAAACATACAAACTTCACCATGATGTTGTTGAAGGTGCTCAAACTTCTTCCATTTGTAGTTTGATTTGTGGGTTTCATGTGTATGCTTGTTCACTATCTTATAGCAATGAAAATACCTGCTACACTAGTAAATGAACATCTTGAAACAACATGAATAATATAAAAAAAGCATCATATGGCAGCAAAAAATGCACTCAATTTAGACAATGTTAAAAGCTCTTCAATATGGAAATTGATGCATTTCATTTGGTTTTGTATTTAAATCGAGCTCTTTGTTCACTCATAATCTTCATTTCATTGCTTTTCGGACTTGCCTGTTATGAGTGGTCAATGGTCTTAATGCTTTCATAGTTGATAAATGTTCACTTATTGTTCTTGATCATAATTGGATCTGGCCTCTCTAGTAATGAGAACTTGAAGCTCCTCCATCTGCTTCTATTGTTTATTAATGTTCTCTTAATGAGGCATTATGTATGCATGTTCACTATCACTCATTTAGCAACTGAAACTCTTGAGCAATTTATCCTTCATGATTTCCATTCTCATACATTTTGGGCTTGGATGTCCTAGATGATGGATTGCTTGGGATTTTGTAGATTCACAAGGTACTCCTTCAATTTAGCTCCACTTTTAGCAGTAATGAATGTATCTTTTCAAATCCCCTCATTAAATGTTAGGGGGAAGCATGTCGAGCTCAACCCTTGTGGGAGCTCATTTTACACCACATGCTTAATGATATTCAAAATAGATCAGCAACATGGCTTTTCCTATACTTGCACAGGAAACAAATAGTGTTAGCATAAAAATAATAAATCCAAAGTACCTCTGTGACACTTCATCTCAGGCTCTCATTATTTTACTCTTCATTTTAGTTGATTCAATGTATTGCAAGCAATGAATTATATCTCTGTTGGTAGAGCATATAGTGTAGCCCATATTCGGAGTTCTAACAGTCCCTTTTACATGATGCAGGTTTACTCCAAAGCGGTGGCAAGGACGGGGCAGCAACAAAACAATCAACTGAAGACACAAACAGGCAATGATGGATATGCCCTATGTTATCTTCTTTCCTCTCTTTTACCTTCGGTTGTATAATTTATTTCTTATAATATATTATTTTGGCTACCTCCACGGCTTGTGTGGAACATTTAATTTATCTTCTTATTTCCATTCTGAAAAGAAAAGCATCACAAGGCAATCTTGTACAATCATTTGTATTTGTAAAAAAATTGAAATACTGTAGTGTGAATAAACATTGTAAAATAAATGAAAGCAATGATTATGCTTAATCATTTATGTATTTTATTGTGTACTTCATTTATGTTGCAAAAGCATTGAGTAAGCTTTGAAATTTTGTTCACTGAAAACAATTGCACTTCAGAACTGAAACTTGATAAATCAACTGCTTAAATAATACATAAATTAATTGAAATCTTCACTTTAAAATGAATCAAAACTAAGTTAGCTCTGCCAATTGAGTTGTAGCTAAAATTTGGCAACAATAAGAAAGGCCTCTCATATTAATTTTATATTCAATTAATCAATATTGCATCCATAATCAAGCAAGCTATCCTTGTTATTTTCTCTCTTGTGAAAGATATTTTAGTCTAGTAGATGTTCCTAAGGTGTTGGGAGTTTACCATTAACTCCTACATGGTATCAGAGGTTTAGTGTTATAGATTTCTTCCCAAATTTGAGGAGCATATCTTGGCTTGAAGATTTTTTTGGGTGCATTATTGGATTATAAGGACCTCACAGTTGAATCCAAAGCATCAAAGAAATTTAGGTTTTCCTTTTGTTTTGTCAAAATTCATTATGTTTTGTCAAATATACAAGGGTTTCAAGTAGGGTTAAAGTTACTAGATCTAGGATGAAGATGAATTTTGAGAGCACTTTGGGCCAAATTTGACCCTACCATCATGTTTGAAACCTAAAGATCAACTATCAAATCATCAAAATCAAACACTTTATCCTGAGGGCATTAGAGATCTTTTATTGTTCATCACCATTTTCATACAAATCTCTACCATATGGTTTTGTCACATCACATGTGTCAATAGATCTACAACACTGTTGATAGAATATTTTAAGGATTGAAATAAAAGTGGATATAACTTGCATCAATTGGACATCAGCAGGTGTACTTTATCTACATCCTTTGTCATGTTGTAAAGGTATGGTTTTCGTCAATGGATTTTATTAATTTGAAAATGTTTTAATTTTTTATTTGGCAACTCTTGGTCAAAGTGGGCAATCTCGCTACCACCACCCGCTAGCAAGCCACCTTAGGTGGCTCCACCTGAGATCACCACCCCACCACCACCTATGAGCGATATTTTTGAAAATTCTCCAATGAGTTGACTGGACACATGAGTAACCATAGATAAGTGCCTAGGTTCTTAATTTTACCCCCCAAGAACCCAAATAGGGGAATTTTTTCAAATTGCTATAACTTTCAATCCAGGATGCCATTTTTTGAAAATAAAATATTTTTCAGAATTTGGCTCTATAAATTTTTGGTGGTGCAAGTGCTTTCTACATATTTTGTTGTTTAATGCATATTTTTCCAACTTGAAGCCAAATCTTATTATTCAGCCTCCAAGATGATAATTTTTTGCTTTGGACTCCATTTTTCTCGATTATTGAAACAACAAGAAGGTATTTAGAATGACTTCAAGTTTATACATGCACCTTTTATAGATATTTTGCCAATATTTCAAATTTTCAAAATTTGAAGCCAAATTGGTACTTTGGCATAACTTGTAAATTTGCAAAAAAGGATTTTTTTAGCAAAAAGGCGTTATTTGCTTGTATTGTGAGGGGTATATTGTTCCTCTATTCTAATTTATGATTTTATCATGGATTTTCCAAAAATTTTACTTCTTACTCCATATAACTATCATGAATGGAAATCACAAATGGAGGTTTTATTGTTAAAATTGAAGATCCAAAGAATCACACTTAGCACAAATCTAGAACCCACAAGAGCTACAAAAAAAATAAAAATGGTTTTATAGAAGGGGTGAAGCCCTTGGTACTCTATTCTTGTCCATTTCTCTAGATATTAGATATCATGTTGCATCTTGTACACATCCTAATGAAATTTGGGCTACCTTAGAGAGTCTATTTGGTAAGCCAGATAAAATGAGGAAATTTAAGTTGGAGAATAAAATTATGAGTCTTAATCCTTCAATTTTTTTATAATATCCAAGACTTCTTCACTAAGCTCAATTTTCTTAGACTACATTTTTTTTTTGTGGGGTTACCGAATATGATGAATAATTGATTCTTTCTATTCTTGCTAAGCTAGGTCTTGATTATTCAATTTTTATTTCTATATTTTATGCTTCTATGGGTGCCCTAGGCAATGAACACAAAATGCATTCTCTTGATGGATTTGTAGCTCAACTCATAAGGGAACAAGCCAATTTGTCACACATGAGAAAATTGAAGTCTTCCAAATCATAGGCTCTTCTTGCAAAAGATCCAAAGGCTTCAAATGGAAAAGGTAAGAAGCAAAATATGGACCCAAAGTCTAATGAGAAAGGTAAGGATTCACCTTCACAGAGCACTCTAGAGTCCACTTCCTCTTCCAAAGAGCAATCATCTAAAAAGAATAAGTTGAAATGTGCATATTTCAAAATGCTAGGACATGATGAACATAGATGTTATGAATAAGAAGATTGATGAACTAACCTACCTTCTTCAGAAGAATCACATTATGTTTCCCTCATCAATGTATTCTTCTTCTTCATCTCAATTCACAACAAATTCATCACCATAGTTAGGGACCGCAAGAGTTACAAATAGATTACATAGAATAAAAGGATAAGAACTCTTGGCCTCTAAAAGTCTTGAATTTGAAAGATGGCTTCTTGATTCAGGGACATCTCATCATATAACAACATCTATGAGAATATAATCTTCTTTTGAGCCTTTTAATTCACCTAATATTTTGATGGGTAACAACACATATATGAAGATGTGTGGGAAGGGTTCTATTGACATGTGATCAAGCACTTTTAATGATGTACTTTGTGTTCCTTTCTTTTCATCTAATGTCCTTTCTATTTATCGAATTACCTATAGTGGACAAGGTAAAATAGTCGATTTCACTCCTGATAGAATATACATAAGGGATTTGGAGACTAGAGAGATAATTTCTATAGGGATGGTTAATCATTCATCTCGTTTGTATTCAGTTTCCCATTTTTCTTTTGTTGATGATGATGTTCCTTTTACTAATATTCACACTCATTCATCAAGTTTGAATCATGTTTGTGAGGAGAAGTTTGGTCATCTAAACCTTGGTATTTTAGAGACTGGTACCGAGATTCCTACTCCTCCACCTCCTAATTATTCAAATTTTAATGTTGTTATTCAACAAGATGATCATAGTTTTCCAGATCTTGATTTGTGGAATGAGTATTTGATAGGGATTTATAACTTGTTTATAGAGTATCATGCTACATATTTGGAGGACACACTTGAGGGGGTTTCTCTCCTCTTTGATGATAGTTTTAGCACAAGTTTTATCCCATCTTAATTGCCTTTGTATATTGGAATTCATGAGTTTCCTCGTTTCCTTAATTTGTCATGTTTTTCTTGGTTGATTTTGATCATGCTTATGTTGTGGCTTCTTCAAGCTTGGAGACTCCTCATCAATTTTTAGAGACATACATTTTAAGAATTCATCCCTCCTCCTTTCAGTTGGACGTGAAGTGGATTATTTAGATCAACCTATGGATTTGTTTATTCCTAAGGGTAGATGTGTTGCTTGTAGGAATTGGACCATCTTTTATTTTTAGGCATTCTTCATTTATATTGGAGCTTATTTATTATGGGGGGATATTTTGTCTCTCTCTTTACCTCTTATGGGTGGATCATTTATTGTATATACATGATGGATTTAGTCCTTGGGGGTACCATTTAGTCCTCCACACATAATCTTTCTTTGTATTTTTTCTCTCTTTTGGAGAGGTTTTTTGTTCCACTAGGTTTTATCCTTTTCTTTGTTTGTGAGAGATTGCTTTTACATGGGTACCTAACATAGTTTAATTACTGAGACCCATAATAATAATTTTCATGTTTTGCATCTTTGCATAATAATCTACTCCCTAAATTGCACTTAAGAGGGGTTGTTAGTGTGAATAAGATCTTGTACCTAGATAATTACTAGTATGGGGATTTATTCATATGTTAGGTTTACTTAGGTCCTAGGTATCCTTCTAGAAGTCTTAGTTGTCTAAATAATATCTTATCATATCTTTATTTTTTTACTTTTTTGTCAAGTTAGTTGTCTCATAACATAGGATTAAGACACATGTCACAATCTTGTGTAATCCTATCTCTCACCTTGCCTTTATACGCAAAGCCTCTCATGTAAATTTGATATTCAATGAATCAATATTGCATCCATAATCAAGTAAGCTATCCTTGTTATTTCCTCTCTTGTGGAAGATATTTTGGTCTAGTAGTTGTTCTTGGGATGTGGGGAGTTCACCATTAACTCCTACAAATTTAACTCCTTATGGCTTATACCTTATGAAATCACTAAGAGATGAATTTCATGTATATAGTCTCATGAATTTTGATGGATAATTATTGAAGCTTCTCATGCATGGTTGACATCTAAAGCATTAATTTTTCATAAGTTATGGGGCTCATAATTTTGAATGGTAATTGAAATGTTTCATCTTCCATATTTTTCTCATGTCTTCAAGTAATAACGATTCTATTTTTGTTCAAGATGATGTTTTGTTTCAATCCTATTGGAAATTTTTTGGTCTTCCTGAAGACATAGATTCTCATTGTGCCTACAAGAGGCACATGTCCCAACCTAGAGCTGTTGTTGGGACTCACATTTTTGTTGCCATTTTTTTGACTTCAAGCCCCTCCTTAATATATGCTTATGGAATATGAGTTTCCTCAATAAAAAATAAGTGGTTAGAGGTTTCTTAGGAACTAGGAAGTAATAGTTGCTAGTCCCTATAAAATCCTCAATAGATCAAGAAGGATAGATACAAAGAAGTGGCAAAGGTTTCTAGGCTTTAGGGATGTTGTGAGAGTTTTTGGGATGTTCGGATATGTCCAAAAATTTGCTAAGGTTTCACATATCTATATATGGGTTGAATCTCCACAAGAAGCAAGGAAGAAATAAAGCGAAAAACCTTCAGTGGTAGATGAAATTTTGTGGGATTTTCCATACCTCATGGATCTTGCAAGTGTTTTAGAGATATTGATACATATCTTGATGGAAACAATTTTTTTGAAAATTTTCATATGTACTTTGAAAGCCCACAAAGATTTGTCTCAATGTGTAGAAGGAATCAAATGTCTAAATTTTGTTAGTTTTGATTTGTATCTACCTCTCACTTTTTTGTGTGACCTAATTGGGATACTATGAATACATTCTTCACCAATATAAATTTATATTGATATCATGAATGTGTTTGGGTACCAAGGTTTCGAAGGATGGATATTCTATTCAACTACCATCATCAATGTAGAAATTTTTCCCAATGATCGTAATTAACTACTAAGCCCATCATTTAATCTACAACATCCATTTTGGGTGTGATCCATCCTCTACTATGGATTCACTTCTACTACAATGTCACAACTTATGGTTTTGGCCTAGAAAAGTGTTTTTATTGGGTTTCCCCCTTCTTTTCTATCATTGGATGATACTAGGATGCAAATAATAAAAAAAAATCCAAGAGGGAATATTTATATAAAAAATAATTTCCAAAACGGTTGCAGGGAGGCAAAAATAGTGTTAGACTATCAACAAAAGGTTATTATATCATTGACTAATTTAATGTCTCTGTTTATGTGCGGATAGACTAAGAAAATGTATTATTTAAAAAAAATATTCTTCACATTTGCTAATATGAATGTAAGAACCATTAGAGGAATATTAAAAATAAATAAATTTGTAGCAAGACATGTAACAACTCTTTATTCTTATATATGAGTTTGAATAGTTCATTTATGCATAAAGTTAAGTGGATGAAACTAATAATGGTATACATGGACACATTTTAATGTGTAGATTACTTATAGTTTTTTATTTATTTTTCTATTTCTCCTTGTCATCTATGACTCTATTTCCTTGGGATAGACATCATTCTCGTTGTACTTGTTCTAGTCATATAAATCAGAAAAATTATTAATCACTTCCATTTTTAGTTTTAATTTGTGTGGTTCATGATATCGCAACATGCAAGGAATAGTATATACACATTTTAGTGATCCATGCAAATCACCCCCACCTTGCACTTGTTGTTAAGGTGATAAATTATCTATATAGAGGTGGTAGCCCATAGTTAGTTACTCTCAATCTAGTGACAAATTTGGGGTGGAATCAACAATTTGGGTTAACTACTAGTTTATTTTTTTACTTATAATCAACCTCCAAGAATACCCTCTTGATTTTGATGATGACTGGTTTGAAAATTCCAACAATGGAAAACTACAAATTGAAACTTTGCAAGACTTAGCATCACAACAACAACTTCAAACTACAAATGCAATATGAGTGTAGAAACAAATGCTTAAATCATACCTTCCTTGATCTATCCTCCTTGCATAGGTTAGCAGTCAAGAACAAACATCTATGTAGGATAAAACTCTCACTTTATTCATTTAAACAATGAACATGCATTATACAATGATGGGGAAAAAGAACCAAAGACTGGTGCATTCTCAACACCATTCCACATTATCCATAGTCAATATATTTAATTGAAGAAACAAAAAACACATGGTTTAGACTGGTAAGGAGTAACCAGTCAATGCAAACAAAGTATTTGATTTTGGAAGGAATCAATTTTCATTACTCCACTTTTAGACCAATAAAAACAAAACCTCCAGCCACCACAACAACACAAATCAACCTCTTCAATGAAGGACTTTTTTTCTTCTCTCTTGCCTTTGTGCCTCACATTTGACTCTCCAGTAATGCCAACTCTCAACATCTGACTTTTGTTGTTTTCCTTCAGCCTATTGATTCTCTATCTTCCAGAAAAAAAACCCATCGACCCTCTACCTAGGTCGATCTCCCTTTCCAAAGATAGTTATCCTATTATGCGCTGCCTCTCGTTCCTTTTTCCTCTCACGCTATGGTAAAATGTAACTACCTTATAACTGAATTCTCCTCCACGTTATAATATATCTTAATAACTAAAACCATATCTTTTATTCCTATTCAACGTGGTTCTACTCTCTTAATCATGATGCCCCTGCATCAAACTCCCAAGGGACAAAGAAGACATGTGCTCCTACACATGTAGTAAATAATCAAAACTTATCCTCCCCTGTCCTTTTCTTCCACTTTTTCCACAATCGTGTTGGAACAATTATCACATTTCCCCAACAGTGTAGATCTCTCCTCAACTCTTTACTTCTCAGATTTCTTTTCCCAAATTCACTTGGCCACATAATCACACACAAATCAATATGTCCAAATACCTCCACATTTAATTTTTCAAATATGTCCACCTTGCCCATCTGTATGTCCACTTCACCAATGCCATTCACATCCTTATGCAACTCTGAATTCACCATTTCATATGCTACTTTTACGATAACTAAACTATACAACTACAAATCATATGATTCCTCCATTCTCAACATAACCCTCAATATCATCACTAAAATTTGCACACAATATTCCAGATTCTTCCCCAAACTCCTTATCATCCAACATAGCAAAAGAACACACAACAAAATTCTTATGGAAGACATCCATATTTACCTCTATGTTAATCGTTGCTCCAATATTTTTATTCATAGCTACAACCTTTCATTCTATCTCTTTTGATATCCTACTCATATTCCTATTTGCATCAACAATCTTCGCTCTCCACTCTTGTTCTATCTCCAAAAATTGTGCCCGTAAATCATCTGCACTATCATTTTTTTTCTTTAAACAAAAGTGGCAAGCCACTATATATATATATATATTTATTCTTTGTAATATAGTATACATTTTACTAGCTCAAAGGGCATACCAGCAGGAAAGAGCCAGTGAGAAAACCTCTGGTTTTGGCCCAAAAAAGTAGTGCTTCTGATTACAAAATGTTGACTGTTTTTAGTCATACAACCATACCAAATTTTATCTGCCTAAAAGTATAAACCTATACACTGATTACATAATCTGCATGTACATAAAACATTTTCCTTTACTCCTCCATCTGCATGAATTCGTACCTAGTGTCCTCCTGATTTTCAATCCCTGCTTCCTCCTTCAACAAACTGGAGCCTTCCGGAGCTTGAGTATTCCCCTGTCTTGGATTTCTTTGCAATGAAGAAGTTGCATGTTGACAATTATGAAAAATAAGAAAGGATATATAATAAAACTTCTCCCTGAATCTATCTGCCAAGTCCCTTCCCAGCTGGTTAGAATATTTTGACAAAGCCTTATTCAAATGATAGGGGTTAGAAAACTCTACAGATAATTTTAATGCATCAAAAGCATTAACCACTGCCTTATTATGAGGAAGATAATGGGGAGGGAATGTTTAGGTGTGGAGCCTGATCAGTCTCCAAGTGGGAGATTGTTGGTATGTGGCGACTGATCATTCTATACTATACACTCTTCATGTATCCTCGTCGGGGTCCGGCGTCGGGTTGGGCCCCGGGCGGGGGTTCGGGGGTGGTAGCCCTCGAGAAAATTTTTTGTCCTGCTTTTTTGCGAAATTACCGAAAAAGGGAAAAATCCAAAAAAAGGGAAAAAACCTCGATTTTGTATAACCCTAATTTATAAAGGGTTTGGGATAGAGTTACAGTATCATAAGAAACAGGCAATTATTCGCGATATTGTAATAGGGTTTTGCACTGGTTAATAATATCATTGGATGGCTGTGGTTTGGTGGATGTAGCCCACATTGGGTGAACCACGTTAAATTCTCTGTGTTAGTTTTATGTGTGTTTTATTTCTCGTTTATTTGATAAAATCTGCATTTAGCTTTTAGATATCTTCCTTTGAAAACCTAACAGGGAAGATACCACCAATATAACCTTCTCCACACGAGAAGATATATTTTTGTGCACTGCAAAGAACTGCTTCATTTTTCAAAAAAATGTCAACTACCATTGTGTCAGCAATGACTTTAACTGTCTCCAAGCACTGAATAATATCCATGATATTAGAAAGAAAGATGGAAAGAACATTTGATGGAAATATCAACCTTTGTGACTTTGGCTGAAGAATCTCAGACCCGATTATGCATTTGAAACATTTATAATCACATGGGCAACAAAACTTGAAGATAGATTAGAGATGTTGAATGTCAAGCTTACCAGAAGCCAGAGTTTCCCAACTTTGAACTGGCAACCACATTCAAAATTTTTGAGGATGATACTCCATTTCAACCTGCCTTACTTTGCACAATAGCTAACATAGACAAGATAACTAATAAAAGAATTCCTCTTATCTTCTGATGTATAAAATAAGACAATGCTGCCTATTTATAAACTTTCAGCTCCCATGATTTTGAGGCTTACCTTTTTATCATGACAAATCCCTTACCAACATATGATGAAGAAGTACCATCATATCATTTACACAAAAGTTGAATGCTAAATAAGAATATCAAATAGTATTGATGGCAACCAAGCTGATTTGGGCCAACAAAAAATATCCCATCAAGTACGAGAGAACACCAAATTTTCCATGCAATGAGATTGACAATGTACTTGTAATCATGACCTTGCCATCAAGAAAATTTGAAATTCTTACCTTTATGTTATCATAATTGCATTTACCCGCAGCTAGCCGATTTAGACATGGCACGATATACCTCATGTCAGACCTCTCCTATAATCATTCTTATAACAGGTCAACCAAATCTGCGATCTCAATATCATTCACATTTTGCACATTCTCCTTTAGACATAAGAATAAAAGTATTGCAACTAAACATCATATATTCCTATGTTAAGACTCCCTCCATTGGACTAAAAAGATTAAAAAATCATGTTGACATGCCAATCATAAATATGATAGCTAAAAGATCAACTTGAAGACCTATCATATCCATAATTGACAAATACAACAAAAAGACTTAATCAAATTTTATCCACTTTGATCAATAGAAATTTCCTCATTGGAAATTAATTGTTCCAATGCAAAGTCACATTTCCCAATTTGAAGAATATGAAGCATTTCTTTTTCAGGTTGATTGCAGCCCAGATTGGCTAAATAGTCAGCCACTCTATTTCCTTCTCTATAGGTATGCAATAAGTTATAATGCAAGAAATTTTCCAGAAGTTTTTGAATTTTCTTTACCATATAAGACAACTTCCAACTGTGAGAAAATCCTTCCCTGCAAGCATTAATTAGAATAAGAGAATCCCCTTCTATTTCTAACTTTGTTAATTTGAAATCTAATGCCATTTTTAGGCCAAATAGGAGAGCCTATGCTTTAGCCTCATTATTTGTACCCACCATTAACTTGATAGATTTGGCACAAAGAGCTATACCATTAGTATCTCTTATTACAATACCTGCTCTGGAAATTTTGGGATTACCTTTTGAGGCTCCATCAAAGTTTAATTTCAAATAACCCAAAGAGGGAGGGGACCATATAATTTTGGATCTATCAACTTTGCTTGATACATGGTGAAGACTACCTTTTAAAGGCAGAGTCAGAAGAGGCCAATTTAAAAGAACTTTGGAATCCCAATCCATGAAAGAAGACCCAATGTGCTTTGTTTTTGAAACATAAGAATTGACAATTTTTGAAATATGAATTTCCAAAGAAGACAGAATATGCTCAACTTTCTGTTTTTCTTTCATCTGCACTATCATTGCTTTCTGCTCCTCTTTCTAATTCCACCTCGATCATGTTCCCCTCAGGAATCAGTTTGCCTTCCTCTTTTGTAATCTCTGCTGCAATAATATTTGCTTCTAAGTTTTTTGATTTTTCTTTTCCTTCTTAATCATACCATTCTTCTACTGCACACTTTTTCTTTTGATCTACTTGGCATACTGCTACATCTTTTAATCTTTATGCTTGGTTTCTCAGTACCTCACCTAGGGATTCTCTCTTTTTCCTTTGTCCTATCTTTTGGTACCCAGGTTCTTCTTTTTAACCTGTCAAAGCTTTCACACACACATACTTGTCAAAATCCTATGAGCATAACCAACTTCCACTTCCCAGACCTTTTAGGCTCTGATACCAAAATGATAACGATTGGTTTGAAAATTCCAACAACAATGGAAAACTACAAATTAAAACTATGCAAGACTCAACAACACAACAACAAATTCAAATTACAAATGTAATATGAGTGTAGAGAAAAAATGCTTAAATCATAGCTTCCTTGATTGATCCTCCTTGCACAAGTTAGAAGTCAAGAACAAACATCTATGCAAGATAGAAATCTCAATTTATTCATTTAAACAATGGGCATGCATTATACAGTGATGGGGAAAAAGAACCAAAGAATGGTGCATTCTCAACACCATTCCACATTAGACATAGTTAGTGCATTTAATTGAAGCAACAAAAAACACATGGTTTAGACGAGTAAGGAGTAACCAGTCAATGCAAACAAAGTATTTGATTATGGAAGGAATCAATTTCCATTACTCCACTTTTAGACCAACAAAAACAAAACCTCCAGCCACCACAACAACACAAATCGGCCTCTTCAATGAAGGAATCTGTTTCTTCTCTCTTTCCTTCGTGTCTCACATTTGACTCTCTAGTAATGCCAACTCTTAGCATCAATTTTTTGTTGTTTTCATTTAGCCTACCGATTATCTATCTTCCAGGAAAAAACCCATCAACCCTCTACCCAGGCTGATCTTCCTTTCCAAAGACAGTTATCTTGTTATGTGTTTCCTCTCTTTCCTTTTTACTTTCATGCTTTGGTGAAATGTAACTGCCTTATAATTGAATTATCCTCCATGTTATAATCTATCTTGATAACTAAAACCATAACTATCTTTCATTCCACTTCAACGTGGTTCTACTCTCTCAATCGCAATGACCCTGCATCAAATTTTTAGATGAGCTCAAAGTAAAGGAGAGAAAACCCACTCTTGTAGAGTTAGCTTAGAATCCTCCATAGTTTGTAGATGAAATGATTTCACAATTTTTTTGATAATCCTAGCCTTATGGATGGGTTTTGTTTTAGGAAATGGAGCAATGATTTTGAGACCTATGAAGATGAATTGATTTCACTCATTTGTTGACAACCTTGGCCTTATGCATGGGTTTGGTTCTAGGAAATTGAGCAGTGATTTTGAGACCTAACGAAACACACTTTCAAATTTGTAAATATGCTAAAATACAGTGTCAAACTATACATTTATAATTTGAGGGCAATGCACATCTTATTGTGTTATCATTATACATGCACTACTTTATAAAGTATCATGCAAGGTTTTTTGTGTGTGCCTTGTTTTCTTAATTTCAACCTTTTCTACCTTCATGCATTCCTTCCATATTATTGCATATTGTTTTCTAATTATGGATACTTTATATTAGGCATTTCAATGTTTCTTCTTCACCCTCTTACACTACTTTATTATGACATAGTTTTAAATGAAGTTACTATACCACTCCAAAATTAGCAATACGGGGAGATTTTTAATTATTTGTACTTGAGCTAATGCTTCTTTGGTTTTGTTTTTAATTGATATATGTACCTATTCCTTACTACTATATACTAGGTGGGTGTCATGGTTGGTTTCCCATATATTTGGGTGAAATAAAGCATATACCATATAGATACTCTTGCATCCTTATTTATGGAAACCACCTTATACATTCTTTAGTTTATCAATGTTTATAAGATTACTGTCACCTACATATTTGAATACCAAGTTGTTGCATTTCTTTAATATAGTGGTGTGAGGTCACCATCTATATGATCTTTGAAAAGTGTCATTTCGATCAATTGTGCATATTTGTGGCTCTTTGATCTTGATTTTGTTAGGGTTTCTTTGATTCCTATAGTATAGTAGTTATTATTTGGTAGATGTTTAAATATTATTTGTGTTTCTTTTGGTGAAATTCATGTTCTTGTTAATGTTCCTAATCTTTCAAGGATGCCTATTTTTTATTTTGGGTTTTTTTTAGTCCTTATCGTGTTCTCTCTTTTGGAGGGGAGTTTGTTCTTGTGGGTTATCTCTTTTTTTGATGAGAGAATATTTTTGTACATGGGTAATTTGTTAGGGCTAATTATTGGGATCCATCCATTTATCTATCTCTCCCTAAATTTTCCATTGGGGGTATTTTGGCATATTTTATTTTCCTTGCACTTTTATTATTATTTTATTATATTGTATGCATCTAGACAGGGCAAGGTCACTTAGGTAGTTGTGCCAAATTTTCATGTGCCTTTGTCTTATGTAGTTGATAGACACTTATCTATTCTAGGTTGAGCTATACTTCTATTATACTTGATCCAATTAAATCCACCTAATATGCATGTATAGCTATAATTAGCTCCAATATCATGGATGTCAACATTTACTTACTTTTTCACCTTTCAAGCATTGTTTTTCTCTATATAAGCATCAACTTATTTGTATTCAATGCATTAATATATTGGCTATTTTTTCTATATTTTATTAATATGATTTGGATAGATTTACTTGTGAAATTTGTTGGTTTGACAAATCCTAGATCTATGGAATATTTTATTATTCCTACATGTACTACTTGCTAATCCTACACATGTACATCTTGGTCTTGCATCCAAATAGAAAATTTGTTGAAAATCATACTTTCTCAACTGTATTATATTTTTTAACTTGGTACCTCCAATTTTGTGCCTGAAAATTTTATAATTCCATGTTGACCTTACATAATTATTGTTCCCAACCTCCTCGAATGTAGTTTTATATGTATTCAATTTAAAATTTAAAGGAAACTATGTTCTAACTACTTAAGTATTAAATCTCATGACCCTTATTATATTTGATAAAAAAATATTCATAATGCGTTGATTGTTAGTGTAGGTGTTTTATTTTTTTTATTTGGTTATTATACATTTTCCTAGACATTTAGTCTAGCTTACTTAGTTGTAGTGAGGGTGTCATAATAAGGGTAGATGGTATCTTTTATGAATGTAACTCCCACCTAGGTTTTGATAGGAGTTACCTTTCTCACTGGTTAGTATTTCCTCCCCTCTTTTCTATATGTGTATCCAATCCCCTGGCTTGTTATTTGTTCATGATTTTAAGCTCTCTTAATGCTATTTCACTTCTTGGGTATTCACATTTTCTCTTGTGAAAATTAACTCTATTCTACTATTTGGATTTCGTATCATTATTGTAATAGTTTTATTTGATTTATTTTTTGTAGTAGGTATTATATAACTTCAATTCATTTATGAAATTAATATGGTGTTAGTGTTGGCCTTTCTGTTGCGCCAAGAGGTCAACCTTTCCATGCCCGATACAAGTGTCAAATAAGATCCATGGGAGGTGGTTAAACAATGTCATGAATCCCAGAGGGCGGTGTTGAACAACCAAGGGGACCAAGGGCAAACACTTGCAACAATCCCCCTAATGCAACCACGAGATTTGAACCTGTGACCCGACTCTAATACCAATTGTTGGCCTTGCCATTGCACCAAAAGGTCGACCTATCAATGTCCGATACAAGCATCAGATAAGATCCACGAGAGGTGATTAAACCATGTCATGAATCCTGAAGGGTGACACTAAACAACCAAGGGGACCAAGGGTGCACACTTGCAACAGTTAGAGCATGTTGTGCTAGTCTAGATCATTTGGTTTCTATTTTGAAGATTCAAGGGGGCTAGTATTATCACATTTAATATTTTAAAACCCATTTTTTTTCTTCTATCACATGTTCAAATAATCTTGAAAATCATAAAAGTTTGATAGAAAAACTAATGAATCTAGGATTCACACTTTATTTTCTAGATTTTAACTATTTGAAATTTTTTGATAATCCAAGATAAAAAAAATTCTTTTACATTATGTATAAGAGGATTGATAAAATTAGGTTTGGATTTCATTTTACCAAAATCAAAGTTCCAAAATCTAATTTATGATAAATAATTTATTCATGGCCATAGGTGAACAACTAGTGTTTTGAGAATTTTTATGCTAAATAAATATTGCATCTATAAGGTGTCAAACCCCCTTTCTCCATATAAAGGTTGTCAAAATTAGACATGAGAGATTCTAGGTAAAAAAAATTACTTGTCATATGACCATACAAAGACTTATAGACTATTTGCAAAAATATTAAAAAAACTTTTGGGTATGTGACTCCTTGAATGATGGATAACAACCCATTTTATGGTTGAGTGGACCATTTAATCCAACCATGGACCAAACCATTGGCCTTTGGGGTATCATCCTAGCTAGCACAAGGTCACCTAAAATCATTATGCATCTATGTAAATGTAATCAAATCTTTACAAAATAGGATCCTAAAATCTAAGAATAAACTAAGGTCTAAAATTCTGTGTGAGAAATTCTAAGTCAAAGACGATTTTCAGATTTCTTCTCTTAATGCCGAATGTACTGATTGCAAAACATTAATAAATTTTGATGTTTGCATATCAAGAGTGGAACTCCCTTTTGTATGTAAGGAGACCCACCTCCAAGGGATGCATCTCTTGAGAGGACGTGTCTCCACATGTGGAGACACGTCAACTCAAGGGATGTGTCCCTTTGGGCGTGCGAGCTTCCTTTACAACCGATTATCATTCAGTTAAACAAAATTAACACATATACCCCCTCACACATGGTGGATATATTATATGAATTCTGAATTTTATTCAATGTGAATTTTGAACATCATTTATTTAAATTCGATTTTATACATGCATTATAAAATTCGATTTTACTTATTTCTAGAAATATTAAATATGAAGAGCAATTGATCTTAGATAAACGATGATGATGCTTATAGCAATCATCGTTTATATCTGACCTAAGCTACCATTCATCAACACTCCTTCTTAGCTAGGGAAGATATTTCAAATCAAATAAGTGAAGATATCACCTTCACACGTGATATCGAAGATATGATATGTTTTCTCAATGTTGTCAAGTCACATGACATTCTTCATAACACATCTTCATTATGGTATGTGCACTGACATCAAGTCACATGATGTCTACCATAATTCATGGCATATCCACGGATATAAATATCCACCATGATTATCTCTTAAGGATCACAATGATCTTTAGATGATATCAAGTCCCATGATATCCATCAAAGTGTCCAAGAGATACTATCATGACATGTCCACAGATATCAAGTCACATGATATCTATCATGATAGTTTATCATTGTAGAGTCATCACTTTACAATGTCAAATACAAGTGTTCATTATTAGAAAGATCGTCACCTTTCAATAATGTACACAGGGGGAGTAGGCCCATAAGGTCATGGAGTCGCACACATGACAAAAGAGTTTACACATTAAACATATTTATATATTAGTACAATTTATAAACAATTTATATTTCAAACATAAATAACAAATTACATTTCAACCATACCAAGTTTCTTCCTGAAGTGCTCTACCTTGATTCGAGAGAGAGGCTTGGTGAGAATGTTTGTAGTTTGATCATTTGTACTAATATACTCCAACTGAATCACTTTCCTTTCCACCATATCTCTTACATAATGATAGGGGATCTCAATGTGCTTAGATCTATCATGAAAGACAGGATTTACAGAGAGTTTGATGCAACTCTGATTATCACAATGAATAATTGTAGGATTCAAGGGCTCACCAAAGAGTCCCACAAGCAATTTACGAAGCCAAACTACTTCTCTTGCTCCCATTGAGGCTGCAATGTATTCAACTTCTGTTGAGCTCTGTGCAACTAAAGATTGTTTTCTGCAAATCTAGGAGATCATAGTCGATCCTAAACTGAAGCAACATCCTGATGTGCTTTTTCGATTGATTACACTTCCAGCCCAATCTGAATTAGAGTACCCATGTAGATATAGTTGATCATTCTTGTAAAGAAGACCATATCCAATAGTGCCTTGAAGGTATCTCAAAATATGTTTCACAGCCATTAAGTGAATTTCCTTTGGCTCACACATGAACTAGTTGAGAACATTCACTGCATAACAAATATCAGGTCTGGTGTTAACCAAATACATCAAGGATCCAATCATCTGTTTGTAAAGGGTTGAATTTGCACACTTGGATTTTGCTGCTGCTTCTTTCAATTTGTGAAGGTTGGTTTCCATAGGTGTAGACATCGATCTACAATCCAACATTCCAAATCTCTTCAGAATATCAATAGTATACTTCCCTTGGTTTAGTATAATGCCCTCTGATTTCTGCCATACTTCTAAACCTAGGAAGTCGTGTAGAATGCCCAAGTCTTTCATGTCAAATTCAGAAATTAGATCTTGCTTCCCTTGAGCAATGAGGTGATCTTCTCCTGTTATCAGCAGGTCATCAACATATAAAATAATTATTAGCATATCACCTTTGATTACCTTGAAGTAGAGATTGGAGTCAGCATCATTCTTTGAAAATCCTAATCCCGAGAGATAGCTGTCAATTATTTCATACCAGACCCTAGGAGCCGATTTAAGTCCATAGAGGGCTTTCTTCAGTCTGCATACATGTGAGTCAGGTTTATGTATCACAAAGCCTTCAGGTTGTTCTAGATAGACTTCCTCTTCAATGGTTCCATTTAGGAAGGTAGTTTTCACATCCATTTGATGGATTTTCTAGCCTTTAACTACTGCAATGGCTAACACTGCTCTCACTGATGTGTAACGGGCAACAGGTGCAAATGTTTCTTCATAATCAATGCTTTCCTTTTGAGAAAAGCCTCTAGCCACAAAACGTGCTTTATGTTTTTCTATACTGCCATCAACAACATGCTTGATTTTGAAGAGCCATTTGGAAGAGACAACATATTTCTCTTTCGGTCTAGGTACTATATCCCATACATCATTCTTTAGAATAGACTGATATTCTTCTGTCATTGCATCCTTCCATGCTTGGTGTTGGAAAGCTTCTGTAACACTGACAGGTTCCGAGTCTATGATGTTGTTCATTAGAGCTACATAGCTAGAGAAACGTTTGGGTCTTTTGCTCTCCCTGAACGTTCCTTTGGGTGTTGCATGATCCTCGGCTTCTTTGATCATCTTTCTTGCCCAAAGTGGTCTCTTCTTGCCGTTGTTAGTTGTATTCTCATATGAAGTAGAAGGAAGTTCATATGGCATTTCCTCAGGGTGCTCCCTCTAAATCTCAGGAGCAGGTTCCATTTTAGGTACTCTCAGGAAATAGGTTTTTGTCTCACTAGAACTTCTCGCCCTCTTGAATGCAATGTCTTCTTCAAAGATGACATCTCTGCTCAATTCAATTTGTTTATGCCCGGGTATGAATATCTTGTAGGATTTGGAGGTTTCACTATAACCCACAAATACTCCCTTCTTTCCAGAAGGTTCTAGTTTGAATCTCTTCTCTTTGGGCACGTGAATATAGACAGGACAGCCAAAAATCCTAAAATGATTAATGTCAGGTTTTATGCCGGTAAAGGCTTCTTCATGAGTTTTGTCATCAAGATGAGAATGAGGGCATCTATTTTGGATATAGACAACAATCCTAGAGGCTTCTACCCAGAAAGAAGTTTCAATGTTTTGGTCCAGCAACATTGCCTTAGCAGCTTCTACAATGGTTCTATTTTTTCTTTCAGCAACCCCATTCTGTTGAGGGTTGTACGCAACTGTGAACTCCCTCTTAATTCCAGCACTCATGCATAATTCTTTAAAAATCTCAGAGGTATATTCTTTCCCATTGTCTGTCCTTAAGGTTTTTATTTTCTTTCCGGAGAAGTTTTCAATGAGGGCTTTAAACTCTTTGAACCTTTTGAGGATTTCTATTGACTCTTTACACTTAAGGAAATAGATCCAGGTTTTCCTAGAGAAGTCATCTACAAATATGACATAGTATATAAATCCTACTTTAGAGGGTACAGACATGGGTCCACATAGGTCTGAGTGAACCAATTCTAAAACATTTAGGGTTTTGCTCAAACTATTGGGAAAGGACCCCTTTGTATTCTTTCCTAAGGCACAACCTTTGCAGGTTCCTTCATGAGATGGTTTTAACTTAGGTAAGCCTGTTACAAGTTTTTCCACAGAAGGTAGGGCACGGAAATGAAGGTGTCCTAATCTTCTATGCCAAATTTCATTTGAATCAAAGGTGTCAAGGGTAAGGGCTTGTTTAACTTCAGTGCATAGTTTGTAAAGGTACCCTTGTCTTACACCTATAGTTGGGGATTTCTTGATTGTTGTGTTCTTAGGCCATGCTGGAAATTTCCCATCCATAAAGGTAACTCTATATCCATTGTCTTCAAGGGCAGAGATGGATATTAGGTTCCTCTTAATTCCAGGTACAAATAAGACTCCAGTGAGTTGAAGAGAAAGGCCAAATTTCAGTTTGATGGAGCAAGTTCCAACCCCTTTTATAGGGTGTGCAAAATCATCCCCAATGGTTACTTCTTCATTAGACTTTTCAGTCATAGTGTCCAGGTGTTCTTTGAATCCTGTGATGTGTCTAGAAGAACCACTATCAATTACCCAGTTGTGGGTGTTGTTAGATGTTTGGCTAGATAAGGCTGAATAGAACACAAAGTTCTCAGATTCATGATCTGAATTTGTCTTTCCTACTTTGGCAAATGATGCTTGTTGCTTTGATCTATCAGGGCACTTCATTTCATAGTGACCATATTGATCACATCTAAAGCATTGCACTTGAGAGATATCTTTCTTCTTAGAAGATCCCTTTCCATTGGGATTTCTCTTTCTTTTAAAAGATCCTCTCTTGTAGGATTTTTTCTTGTTCCTTTTATTAGTTGTTGTGTTGAGTACATGAATTTCTTCATCCATGTTCTTCTGTTTATTTTCCATAGTAGAGAGTCTTGTTTCCTCTTGAAGGTAGTCAATTCTCAGCCTATCAAACTTGGGGAGTTTAGATCTCGCACTTATTCCTTGAACAAATGGCTCCCATGAGTTGGGTAGGCCTCTTAGTGCAATTAGGGTTAACTCTTTGCTATCAATCTGATATCCAATTGTGGATAATTGATCCCTTAGTTTAGTGATCCTCATGAAGTATGCATTAATTGACTCTCCTTTGTTTATTTGGGCATTGTTGATTTGCCTCTTTAATGCAAGAGTCCTACTGGTGTTGTTGATCTCATGGGTACTCTAAAGAGATTTGAACATATGATATGCAGTTTCATGTTTTGCTAAGATAGGCACTATATGATCCCTAACTGCATCTACTAGGATTTTCATGGCTCTTTCATTGTTTTCAATCCATTGAGTTTTCTCAGGTTCAGCCTCTGGTTCCCTTTTGTTTTCTCTCACAAGTGAGTCTAGTTTATTCTCTTTAAGGATCATCATGATTCTAAATTTCCACGATGTGAAATTATCTACTCCTGCAAGACGATCTTCAAATCTGATCACACTTGACATTATGAAGAATGTGATGTGAATTCGATTTTGGAAAATACGAATTTTCTAGAGCAAACTGATTTTAGATTTGATTTGGATTCACACAACTTGGCTCTGATACCATGTAAATGTAATCAAATCTTTACAAAATAGAATCCTAAAATCTAAGAATAAACTAAGGTCTGAAATTCTATGTGAGAAATTCTAAGTCAAAGACGATTTTCAGATTTCTTCTCTTAATGCCGAATGTGCTGATTGCAGAACATTAATAAATTTCGATGTTTACATATCAAGAGTGGAACTCCCTTTTGTATGTAAGGAGACCCGCCTCCAAGGGATGCGTCTCTTGAGAGGACGTGTCCCTTTGGGCGCGCGGGCTTCCTTTACAATCGATTATCATTCAGTTAAACAAACTTAACACATATACCCCCTCACACATGGCGGATATATATTATATGAATTTTGAATTTTATTCAATGTGAATTTTGAACATCATTTATTTAAATTCGATTTTATACATGCATTATAAAATTCGATTTTACTTATTTCTAGAAATATTAAATATGAAGAGCAATTGATCTTATATAAACGATGATGATGCTTATAGCAATCATCGTTTATATCTGACCTAAGCTACCATTCATCAACAATCTAGTTAGTATTTGTATGTCATATGATCTCAACCCAACCACTACTACAATTCCATTATTCCTGCATCATCACCTCACAATTATCATCTCATCACCACTACAATCTCTCCTCTAACTCTACACCACATGTGTGCCACTCTACTTATCCACCATGCTACAACTACCACAACATCACTCATTCTTAGCCTATACCCCATCACAACCAACACTACCCATGTGTTTCCTTACTACCACTAGAGACCCCACCCCTTATGCATTTTTAAGCCTAATAGTGCAAATTCAAGAGGGTCATTCTTGGCCATATAGAGGTCAAAATTGGTGCAATTAATTTTCTAATTTCACATTCATTTTTTCTACAAATTGAGCTTTCTCACATTTTATTATGCAATTCTAATTTTGAGACCTTCAAAGGGTCATACCTTGTGCAAATAGAATCCTTTTTAGCTATCATTTTTTTAAAGTGTGTATTTTCTAATTGCTTTGTACTAATAATTTTTATTCTTCTAATTTTGTATTTAAACTTTATAAATATATTTTTGCATTGTAAGGCGCACTAATCATAAAATTCCAAGCATTGTAATTTTTAGGAGGTCATTTCAAAAATTAGTTATAGGGGTTGTCATGTGTTTTCTTATTGTTTCTCTAAAATTATTACATTTATTTATTCTACCCGAAGGGAACACAATCTATTGAGAGGGGGGTGAATCTATAGATCTAATCAATTTAAAACTCTTATATTCTATGGTTATAAGAATATATTATTCTTCAAAAATAACCTCAAATAAGCAATTAAAACATAAATCATAAAGCACACAAGAGAACACCATATATATGTGGAAACCCAAGATGGGAAAACCATGATGAGAATAGCTACTTGGATCTACTATCCAAGTCTAGCCTCACAATACAAAAATATATAAGTGAATTTTACACATTGAAGTAGGTACCAACCTACTAGAGACACCAATCCCCTAATGTTCTTGTAGGCACCAACCTACTAGAGACACCAATCCCCAATTCAATCAGTACAAAAGGTAGAACACCAGTCCTACCAAAATACATAGATAATTCTTGTGGATCTATTACACAAAAAACACTCCTCATACATATTTCAAAGTTGTCTTAGACACCCTTCTACTGTTCATATGATCTTCTGATGATACCACACAAAATGGAATGCAACCTTCTCTTCAATTAACACCTGTAACCAACTTTTCTTCACATTGGTGTAATTCTACTTGACCTCATCGACACAATGAATCTAAACATTTGAAATATATATACATAACATAACATTTACACTCTTCCATGTTGTACAAGGATCTATAAATAACCAAGATGACATAAGGTGGACCTAAATTTAAATTCCATGAAACGTGTAATAGGTCGGTCCAAAAAAAAAAATTCTTGTCGCTTAAAGAACATGATACTGTGCACTACCACATGAACCTTAATAAGGTCCTATCTTAACACCACACACAAGATTTGAATTCCGCATGCTACTATCCATTATCGCACATGCCTTAAACTTCAACTAGTTGACAAATAGACACAAAGAACCTTATGTCACTTCAAAATTTATGAATTTTGAACATATCTTTTGAAAACTATAGAATATGATAGAACGTGTGTACGCATACTCTCCTCTGAAATTGCAGAGCAAAAATGCATTTATGAAAGAAATGTTGAACATAATTATATTACTAGAGAAATCTCTCTACCGTGAGAACTGAATTGAAATCTTCTAGTACAAACTTCCAGATCAACCACTATCATAGAGAATAAATGAAAGCATGATATTACAAGAATACATAAGATATACAAACACACCTTAGCAACTACTAATATATTTCTTGATTTTGTGTCTTGACAGTAAAATTACCAACACATATCATACTAAACTTTTGACATACAACATACTTTAGTAAAGCTTCTGCAAAACTTTTGCAACTTAAAATGATAAGTCGAGGGGAATCTAATGATAATTCAAGTACCATTACAAGCTTAGCCTTACATAAAGAACTCCTTTGACATCAAAATTCTTACTACAACAATGAAAACATCTGACATCAATGACATTACAGAAACCTTTGACATCAATGACAACTTATGTCCAACAATCTCCCCCTTTGTCATTGATGGTAAATAGAAAAATGTTGGGCCACCAAACTAGTCGGTCACACATGAACACATTTCTCCCCCTTAGATTGATTTATCCCTCTTGGAAGGTATAAAATTTTGAGTTCACTTTCTCCCCATTTGATATCGATGGAAAAGGTCAATAATCTCTCCTTTTGAATTTGAGATAATTTTTCCTCTTATAGACACATCCTTCAAGCCACGAGGTAATAACTTCAAATGTGGAGCATTTCTTTGAACCTCCCTAATTGCAACAACACATTCTTCATTCTATTGATTTTGAAAACTCCTACAACAACTTATATGATATAACAATATAAACATGCATACTTCATACTTGCCTAAAAAAAATACCAAACCACACAGTCATATCTACAAATGTAAAGAAATACAAATCATTTCTTAGAACTCCTTCAATACAACTCCCCCTGAGTTCATACTATCCTGCTTCTGAAAAATCATTTTGTAAGACCACCAAGCCTTCTTGTGGCAGGGGGACCAAGCTCTCCCTCAACCTATGCTACCTCTTGATTCAAGAGGAGGGAGCAATAAATCTCATATTTTTTCGAAGAAACTCAAATGTCTCCTTAGGAAGTGGTTTTGTGAATATATTTGATACTTGCTCCTTTGTCTCAATATATTCCAACTTCACCTCTTTTTCTACAACCTTCTCCCTCAAAAAATGATACTTGATTACAATGTGTTTTGTCCTTGAATACATCCTAGATTATTTGAGATATTTATTGCACTGGTGTTATCACAAAGAATAGTGATAGGTTCATCAAACTCAATCTTCATCCCCTTCAAGTTTTGTTTCATCCACAATACCTGAGTACAACATGATGCTACAACAATGTATTTTTCTTCTATTGTAGATAATGAAACTAAGTCGTGTTTCTTCCTCAACCAAAACACCAAACTATCACCAAGAAAGAATTATCCACCACTTGTGCTCTTTCGATCATTTATGCATCCTACCCAATCTACATCTATGTAAGTAGTTAGAGTGAAATTTTCACTCTTTGGATACCATAGTCCAAAATCCATTGTAGCCTTCAAATATCTTAATATCCTCTTCACTGATTTAACATGATTTTCCTTTGATGCTACCTAAAATCTAGCAACCCTTCCAACTACTTGCATTATATCTGGTCTAGATGCTATCACATACAAAAAATTTCCAATCATAGATCTATACAAAGTTTGTCCTATCGAAGCAGATTCATCATCCTTACTCAACTTGCATCCTATAACCATAGGTGTACCCACTAGTTTGTAATATTTCGTTCTAAAATTTCTTAGCATCTCTTTAATGTACTTGTTTTGGGAAATGAAAATTCCTTTATTTGATTGTACAATTTGCAACCCAAGGAAAAAGGATAATTTACATAACATTGACATTTTAAATTCATTCTACATTTCCTTTTGAAACTATTTGCACATGTCATCACTGCTACCACAAAAAATGATATCATCTACATAGACCACAACTATCAGCAGTTGATCACCTTCTACTTTTATGTACAAATTACTATCTGCACTTCCACTTTGGAACCCTTACTATTGCAAGTATCCATCCAACCTTGAATACCAAGCTCTGGGAGCTTGTTTGAGTCCATATAAAGCCTTATTCAATCTATGCACATAATCCATATTTTCAAAATATTGAAATCCTTCTTGTTTTTCAATGTAGACCTCTTCTTCTAGTTGTCCATTTAGAAATGCTGACTTCAAATCCATTTGGTATACATTGAAATTTTTGAATTCTGAAAGAGCTAAAAATGTCCTAATTGCTTCCAATCTTTCTACCAAAGCAAATGTCTCTTCAAAATCTATGCCTTGAACATGAGCATACCCTTTACACACAAGTCTAGAATTGTTTCAAATCACATCACCTTCTTCATTTAGTTCTTATTTCTTAAAGCCCACTTGGTTCCAATCACATTATTGCCTTTAGGTCTTGGGACAAGTTCACAAGTTTCATTCTTCTTGATTTGATTCAACTCTTCCTCCATGACTTCTATCCAACCTTTCTCTTTTCTTGCTTCTTTATATGAATTCGGCTCTATATTTGATAGTAATAAAAAGTTTACTTGTTTATTTTCTCTCTCAAGTCTCTTATGGGTCTGAACTCCACTATCTTTATCTCCTATGATCTGGTCTTCAAAGTGATTCTTCTAAATATAATTTGTTGAAGTTATTGTACCAACTTCTGATTCTTCACTATTGTTGTGAATTGGTTCTTCATCATCTTCTACTTTCAGAAAACCAGTAGAGTGAATCATAATTTGACACGTTGTGGAAGAAACCTCCTACTTATCAGAGTGAATTATTTCAACAACTCTCACATTTTCACTTTCTACAATCCTCTTTAGTCTTTTGTTATAACATCTATATGCTTTACTTCTCAAAGAATAACCAAGTAAAATACCTTCATCAGATCTGGAATCAAACTTAACCAATTTTTTTTTATCCCTTTTGATGTAGCACTTGCTTCCAAATATTTTGAGATGTCTGATTGAAGCCGACCTTCCTCTCCATAATTCATATGGTGTCTTCTCAGTCTTACATCTGATATGAGCTTTGTTTATAATATATATAGTATTTTGAGTTGCTTCTCTCTAGTACACATCTAGTAGATTTTCTTGACATAACATTACTCTTTCCATCCTTGTATAGTCTGGTTCTTCCTCTCAAAAACTCTATTTTGTTGCGGAGTCCTAGGAGTGAAAAATTACCGTTGAATCCCATGTTCTTCACAAAATTTGTCATATTTGTTAGAAGTGAATTCTCCACCTCTGTCTGATCTCAAAAATTTGATTATTCTTCTAGTTTCATTCTCAACTAATGCCTTGAATTCCTTAAACTTCTCAAATGCCTTTGACTTCTCTTTTAGAAAAGTAATCCAAATCATCCTAGTGTAATCATCAATGAGAATCATAAAATACCTGTCTCCTTGTATACTTGTAGTCCTCATACTTCCACATAGATTTGTATGAACAAAATCTAATGGTTTTGATCTAGAATACTCCTTAGTAGAAAATTTGCTTCTTATCTATTTTCCTTCATAACATGGTTTATAATTTATAGACCGAGACTTCTTAATCTTTGGCATATCCAGACCATTCCTCTTGAGCTAATCTTTACAATGTCATTAAATTTCATATGTCCCAACCTTCTGTGGAAAATCTAGATTTCTTCTCTATGCATAGTTAGATAATTTTGTCCATTTAGCTCACTATAGAAATGATATATGTCATTATTTGTCTTGCTTCCTTCCACAATCAATTATCTGGTGCTTGATACCCTGATTTCACAACCTTTAGCATTAAAAGATAGCTTATAACCTTTATCACACATCTTACTGACACTTAACAAATTGTATTTTAGTCATTCAACCTACAACACATCATGTGTCTTTGTCCTACTGCCATCAAGACTCAAGGTACCCTTACCATAATTTGGCAATAGAATTATTTCCAAGAGTCACATAACCTCTTTCAAATTTCTTGAAATTCATGAACTTACTTTTATCTCCAGTCATTTGGCTTGAGCATCTGTTGTCTATGATCCACAGGTTCTTCTCTTTCTGAGCACGTAGAGCAGTTTGAGTAATCATCAACTTTTCTAACTTCTTCTCTTCCAAAACCTTCTTCCAAATTTTATGTGATTCATGATTCCTACTTTCTAATCATTTTCTTCCACTTTCTGATAGAGGAGGACTCAAAAAATTTCTTATGTAGTTCCTTCAAATGTGTCCAAAATTGTTGTATTTTTAGCAAATGATATTAAAATTGTACAGAGGTGCAAATACATTATTGCTGACAAATTTATTTCTTCTTACCAAAACACTTCTACAATCAACAACCTTATGACCAAAATTATTGCAATTAAAACAATAACTAGATAAATGATAATTGAACCTGGTGTTGTATCCTTGTCTTTTGGATCTTCTTCTCTTGTTTTGGACTTGAATAAAGCCATCATTCTTTGTCTTTCTTGCATTACTTGCCATGATTCTTTCAAAATTTGAACTTTCGAAGCTAGTCACTTCTGAATTTGCTTTAGCAATCTTCACGGATTGTTCTATCACCTTGATCTTCTGTTCATCAAAACTAATTCTAGTTTTGTCATGCGAAGATATCTGACTTCCCAAAATCTAATCTTGAGTTTTAATACTCTTTCCAAACTTCATTTGTAGCTGTTGATTCACTTTCTCAAGCTCTTTTCTTATTGTCATAATTTTTGCTTCCAACTTCTCACAGTCCTTATCTCTTGATAGCAAACTTTCAGTCATAACTTCTTCAATCCTTTTTGCTTCTTCTATCTAGGTCTTTAGATCAACAACCATCTTTTATGCTTTCTTCAAATTCTGAGATAATTTTTCTTTAAATCCTCCACTTCTTCTGCAATTCTATTCTTTAGCCTTTTGATTTATTTTCCAACACACATCGATTCTACCACAAGATCTACTTCATCTTCATTATTTTCAAAATTCATTTTTGCATCTCCTCCAATAGTCTAAAAAGCCATGAAAATAGCCTTTTATTTTTCATCTCTGGAGATATCTTCATCTTCTTCTTTAGTAGAATAGTGTTCTTCCTCATTAGTGTATAAAATCTTACATTTCCTCTAACCTTTATTTCTTCTCTGAAATTATTTATTTTCATACTTGTTCTTAGCATTGTTAGAATTCCTATGGGGACACTTAGCCATAAAATGTCTTACTTCACCACAATTAAAGTACTTAAAAGGTAACTTTCCTTTGTACTTATCAAACCTCTTTGTAGCTTCCTAACAAAATTAGCTTCCTTTGGATCTGATCCAATATTAGAATCTTGATCAACCTCCTTCTTAGATACTCTAAAAGCAACATCTTTCCTTTAAAAATATTCAATTTCAAATCTCATCTCAAACGCAATTAGAATTCCATGTAGTTCAGTAAACTTCAAGGCATTCAAATCCTTAGCTTCTTTGATTGCAGAGACTTTACAATCAAATCTTCTAGGGAGAGATCTAGGAGTACCTTTTTCACAACAACCTTTTCTTTCAATTCTTCTCCAAGACCTCAAATTGAGTTGACAACTTCATCAACCCGAACCAGGAATGTGGCAATATTTTCATCTTCTCTCATCTTCAAGCTTTCAAATTGAGATCTACGAGTTTTGCAGCTTTTCCTATTTAACTTTGTCATCAAATTCAAAGATGGTTTCTAGTTTATCCCATATTTCCTTCGTTGTTTTACACTACATAAATTTCAAAAATTTAGAGTTAGTCAGTCCATATAAAATAGGATTTCTTGCCTTAGCATTGACTTCACAAGCCCTCTTTACGACCTAATCCCTAGGAGGGTTTTTAGGAATCTCATATCCCACTATCACTAACATCTAGATATCCATTCCAAGATCCATCAAGTAGGACTCCATCCTAACTTTCCAAAATGAAAATTAGATCCATCAAACTATGGAGCTTTATTTCTAGAGAATCCTTCCTAAGAAACTGAGTGTGCCATCCCAAAACTACCTTAAGTTGTTAGTCTTCTTAAAAGGAACTTAGGTCTGATACCAATTGAAGGGCACACAGTTTACTGAGAGGGGACATGAATTTTAGTAGATCTAATCAATTCAAAATTCTTGTCTTTTTCTATGGTTATCAAAATATATGATTCTTAAAAACTAACCCCACATAATCAATTAAAACATAAAGCATAAAGCACACAAGAGAACACCAGATATACATGGAAACCCAAGATGGAAAAACCACAGAGAGAATAGTTTCTTGGATCTAATATCCAAATCCAACCTCACAAAGTAGAAATATACAAGTGAATTTTACACGCTAAAGTATGCACCAACCTACTAGAGACACGAATCCCCTAATGTGCTTGTAGGCACCAACCTATTGGAGACACCAATCCCAAATTGAATCTGTACAATAGGTAGAACACCAATCCTACTGGAATACAAAGATAATGCTTATGGATCTACTACACACAAAAAAACTCCTCATACATGTGTCAGAGTTTCCTTAGACACCCTTCTACTCTTCATACGATCTTTGGATGATATCGCACAAACTGGAATGGAACCTTCTCTTTAGTTTACACATGCAACAAAATTTTCTTCACATCAATGTAATTATACTTGAACTCATCAACACAATGCATCTAAACATTTGAAATATATATACATGACATTACATTTACACTCTTCCATGTTGGTCAGGGATCCGCAAACAACCAGGATGACATAAGGTGGACCTAAATTCAAATTCCATGAAACGTGTAATAGGTCAATCCAAAAACAAATTTTGTTGCTGCCAAAATAACATGATATTGTGTGCTACCCCAAGCCTTAATCAAGTCTTATCTTAACACCACACACAAGATTTGAATTCTGCACACTACTAGTTGTTACCGCACATGCCTTGAACTTCAACTGGTTGATAGATAGACACAAAGAACCTTTTGTCACTTCAAACTTTTTGTATGCTAGACATATCTAAAAACTCTAGAATATTATAGAACTAGTGTAGGCATACTCTCCTTTAAAACCACAGAGAAAAATGCATTTATGAAAGAAATGCTAACCAAAATTATATTGCCATAGAAATCTCTTTGCCCTAAGAATTGAACTAAAACCTTCCAATATAGACTTCTAGATCAACCACTATCATAGAGAATAAAAACAAGCATGATATTATAAGCATACAAAAGATATACAACCACACCTTAGCAACTAGTAATATATATTTCTTTGTTTTGTGTCTTGATAGTAAAATTACCAATATGGATCATATTGAACTTCTAACATACAACATGCTTCAACAAACCTTCTGCAAAAAAATTGCAACTCAAAATGATAAGTCAAGGGGAATATAATGATAATTCAAGTACCATTACAAGCTTAGCCTTACGTAGAGAACTCCTTTGACATCAAACTTCTTACTGCAACAATGATAACCTTTGACATCAATGACAACCTATATTCAACACTACCTCATGGAGAAAATATAAATTTCTTTGTTTACACCATACAACTATTATGGATGGAATTCTAAAATATTAATAGGAGTATACTTTCTCTATAAAATATTTTTGGCATTCATCAAATAATTTTTAAGGTATATTTGGGTGTACTTTTTATATAAGATGTCAAAGGTATTTGAGTTCTTTTAAGGATTCAAGTAATTTATAGAGAAATATTTAGGGAAAGCCATTAAGTTTTTCTGCACAATAGTGGTGAGTATGTGACCATTATTTTGAGAAATTTTCCACTACATAGGGGATGGATTCATAACGTAGAATACCAAATAGTCCTCAATGAAATGGTGTGACAAAATACAAAATAGGTCTTTAAAGGAAATAGAAAATAACATGATACGATTCAAATCTATTACTCCTAAATATTAGGTAGAGACCACTAATTATTCTTGTTATATCCAAAACCATGTTTCTCATTGAGACCTAAAGGGAGTCACCTATTTTGAAGCTCAAAGAATTTTAAAAAAATAATTAAACACTTTCATTTTTTAGTTCTCCACATGAGACCACATTCTTGTAGAGAAACATAAGGTCATGGATCCACAAAGTAGTCCTTACATATTTGTAGGTTATCCATATGGTGTTAAGTGTTATTGGATCCTCCACCCTACCACACATGAGTTATTCATTAATAGGAGTGTTAACTCTAAGGATGGATCTACGAGTTCCACTATTGGTAATCCTCAACCTTTTACATTTACATTGGATTTACTTGGGCTAGATGACAATGCATTTGAGGATTCAAATCTACCTAGGAAAATTCTTGATGATGAGGACTCGTCTTCCTCCACTTCACATATTGGGAGTGATGATGAGGACTCACCTCCTCCCTCTAATATTTATAATTCATAGAATGAATACCCTCCAAATTATTTGACTTTGTTAACTCAATTTTCACCAACCTCATTCTAGTCAAGTCCCATTGGGATATTTTAAAATTTCAATAACCTTTGTTTATTGATGAAAAAGGTTCAGAAAACCTTACCAGAACTCGAAAAGGTTTTTAGAACCTTATGAAAATCTTTCAAACTAAGGTTTTATAAACCAAATTTACTTTATTATTTTTGTGTCAGCTTTATCTAAGTTTCACAAACTCTTTCAACTTTCGACAAGGTTTTCTCGACCTAGTTGAGAGCTGATTTAAATTTATAACTTGATCTAATCATGTCTAAAGTTTTTTCGATTCCCACCAGGAAGGTAACATTGAAGGATATTGAAGAATTGAAAAGGGGTGGAAGATTTTTTTAAATCTTTTTATAGGTTTTCAAACCATTGTCGGGGCCTGAAAAGGTTTTCACAATCTTATGAAAAGCTGAAAAATTCATAAATACTTCTGAAAATGATTCCAAGTCCTTAATCAAAGATTTTTGTGGAGGCTTATTTTCAAAATAAATTCACTCTTTGGAATATTTGAGAGGTTTTGAAACTATTGTCAAAACTTGATGAGGTTCTCAAACACTTAAATCTCTGATAAAGCTTCTTGTCCGTTACTTATTTGAAATTCAAAAATGTCAAGGTGGATGTTGAAGAGAAAGCTCACACATGTCAATATTAAGGTGCACAAACAATGATCCCTCTTGGTTTAAGAACATTAAATATAAATAGTTTTGAGCATTAATAAGGGTCATTTCAATGAGAAATCAACGATAAATTAGCAGAGCAAAGAGAGGAGAATTCACAAAATAGAACCAAAGGAATCATAGACATACGAATTCCAACTAAATTGAAGGTACATTTCTATATTTCTTTGCAATTCATTACTAAAACTAGAAAACTAATGATTGATTGAGTTTGGGGAGACATCAACATGATATATCTAAGGGAAGTTTAAATTCTTCAAAACTCATATACCCTCTGATAATCTTCACACAATGGTAAAAAATGAAGTTCACGTATTTGGATTATGACCATTTGTTTGGTTTATATAGTACTTAGATATTGGTGACATCAAATTAGGGAATGTTAATTTAAAGGATTTTTGGGAAAGGATAGAAAAGGAGCACAGATTCTTGATCACACAAAGATCGATTGAAAGTGGGTTATTGCAATAGAGTACTTTCCTTGTAGTGGTACAACGTTCAGACCTGGTCCTAGAATGCATAAATCACTATGATCATTGTTGATGCCTAAAGTTGCTAGGCAAACAACCTTATGGGAAACTCAGTTAATGGGGGACCAATTGTGCTAAATTGAGTAACCTACAGGTTTATAAAGAAGCCGACTCCTTCTATAATTGGGGTTTAGAATGGGAAAAGGAACCATATATAAAAAATGAAGTTTTAATCCCTAAGGTGATGCGCCAAGATTTAGTTATATGGGCACGAGAAACCTTCCTTTCGGATGAGGTTTGAGGGCTCGTTCAACAATTTGCATGTCTAAGAATAACAAAAAATAGAGATGAAAACCCTAAGCAGTTAATCAAATAACATAGTATAATTTCCATATACATCTACTAAACAAGAAGAGTCAGAGACATGATTCGAACAACAAATTTCTATTGAAATTATAAAATTTGTGCAGATAAACTACGTAGTACAACAAGTAGCACAGTATAATGTCTTATATTAACTAAGAGATAGAGAGGCCAAACAATTGGTGTAGTTTGTAAGTCTTAATACAATAACCAAAAAACAATACAAAGGACTAGAGCTTTTCAACCTCTTTTCTGTGATTTTCTGAACCCTTTCTCAGAGAGCAAGAGCAGTATATATAGATCATCCACCGGTAGGGATCTAGTAACTGAAAAGATTCCCAGGTACGAGAAATGATATCCATCGCCATGATTTCCAAAAACCGTTGCAATAGAAAGATTCGATACATAGCAAATAGTCGCTTTTGAACAAGATGTGCTCCCATCAAATGATGACTGTGGTCCCAAGGAATAAGTAGTGAAACTCTCTAGGAAACATGTGTCACTCACCCAAAGAGTTGGTTAGGACACACAATGAAGAGATGAGGCTTCATACTCATTTGTTCCTCTCCTTCAACTAAAATCCCCATGGAGAAGACACGTGGAGAAGTTTGCATTCGAACGCTAGTTGTGGGAACCACCAAAAGGTTTCCCACAAAATGATGCAACGTGGCACGCGGGTGGAGCTCAGAGGTGAAACAAAGGAGAGAGGGCTCCCAAAGGCCCGTGCTTCTGACACATGGAAAAAGGGTGGGGATTGATAGAGAAGTAAGGGAAGAATTCCCTTCAATGAGTGTGTGATGGGCATGTGGAGAAAGTGAGCAAGGGCGTTGTGAAAAGGGACCCGAGAATGTTTAAAAATATAAGGCGTGGACCAAGGAATAACAATACGAACCTGAAGGGACCTCTAAGGATTTATAATCCACAACTTTTGGTGACTATCAGGGGAATTTCTCATGCAGAATGGAAACCCAAAATTTATGGTTCAAAGACTAGATCCTTATCCATTGGGCAACGGAGTTAAAGCTTTGAGAGTGTAGCCTACATAGGCAACTAGTTGACCTCGAAAGGCATTGATGTGGCATGAAAATACTCCTACGCTTCGTGTAGATCAATAAATTATTTGAAGGGTAGCTCCATAGAGATCCCCATACCAGACTCAAGTTGAAAGAGAAGACGTAAAATTTGATAGGTGGCACCTTCTATGTCCGAGGCAGTGGGAGATTGACTGAAATCTTGAAAGGCAGATAAATCCTGCTACTTTTCCTCGATCTTCACTGAAATGTGTTCCACCCTAGCCACTGAGTCATTAGAGAGAAAAGGTGAGGGCAGACCCATTTGAGTCAACAGGGAAAATTGCATCCACATTTTTTTCACTGTCTGACTCAGTGTTGCTTGACAATTGCTAGCCTAGAGGATGGCCACATGACAATAGATGAATTCCCTTGCTTTCTTGGTAGCTAACCTCCGATCTTCAATCCATGCTTCACTAAGTCTGTGTTTTCCATCATGTACAACTTGTCCAACAACCTCTTTGCCTCGGGCACCTTTTCTGCAATGAACTATGGAACCTGCTCCATTGTTCCATGAACCTCCCTGCTTAAACCCGCTGCATCAGCCATGAATTAGAGCATCGGTTGAAGAGTCAAATAGGACACCTTGAATTTCTCCCAGTAGGAGATACATAACTACTAGGCTACCAAAAGGAGATCCGATTGAGGAGCAAGGGGTTGGGAAGGATCTTTCAAAATACCAATCTCCATTTCCTTCGACTCGACATCCTGTGTTAGCTCTTCAATCTTTTTTCTTGCTGTAGAGAGTTGTTCTTGTAGAGTTTCCAACTTGGCATCCTTACTTTGCAATAATTCCTCAACCTAACCTTGGGTTGTGAATTATTTTTCTAGAGAGAGCTTTAGTTCCCGAATCTCTTTTTTGAATTTAGCTTGCTTGCTTCGGAGCTCCTCATCTTTTTCTGCATTTCCTTCTCCATCTAAATCAACCGACCTTGGAGCTCTTGGTTTTTCTATTGCAGTCTAGTAACTAGGTTGGAAACCTGGGACTGGAACCTTGTGAGTTCCTCCTAAAGTTTAGCCTTTTCTACCGTCGCTTGTTGGGACAAGCATGCAATTTTAGCGTCCCTCACCTTCTCCTTTTTTTGTAGGATCTCCATTCTTTCCTTGATATTCCTGAGCTACTCCTCTCGCTTCTTTAGTTGGCGACTATGCTTCAAAAAGTCAGTAATCACCACCCTCTGAGTCTCCTCCATCAGCTCAACCTTGTCTTGCGATGGGGTTATGTGCAGATCGATCTCCACAACATGGATGGTATAATTCTCAGGTTGCATCTCCCACTATGTTTTGATGGTGTTCAGAGTCATGGTTGCAAATTGCAATGACCCCTGCACTTCGTTAAAAAGGGTCTACACGCGTGGCTCAACTAGTTTTTTGCATCTTTTGGTTTTCTTTTTTGGGCTCTAATAGCCCATGCTGCCTTAGTCATGTTGCTTTAATCAATGAATTATGTTGGCGACCTGATCAGTTGACCATCGAAGGGTGCACGAGGAGGAAAAGTGAAAGGGAATGAAATTATTGTGGTCTTGGAGGATGTTTTCTTTGGTAGGGAGACCGTCAATGGGGAGAATGGGGGAATGCTATGCCAGGGACCAGTTTGGGAAGCGACAAAAGGGCTCATAGGGAGTGGTGGAAAAAGCGGAGATGTAGAGGATACCATCTGCTAGCCGGTTTGAATCAAAGCTGACATGATGGGAGACAAAGCATTTGTAATAGCGGGTTGAGATTAGGCTCCGACAAAGGGTGGAACATACTACGGGGGAGTAAAAGCTACCTATCCAACTTGGGAGAATTAGGAGAAACCTCCCATAGAAGTCGAAGCAGAAAAGGAAAGGAAAACACTTGAGGTGATGGGTGATGTAGAGGTTTCAAGGGAAGCAAAAGACTATGAAGCAAGAAGAGAGGGAGAGAAACATACCCGAGTTATCGTGGAGATCGATCCTTGGCTCGTTGCAAGTACTTGTGAGCCTTCTCTAGGAGCTGCATCCATGCACAACCTCTTCGTAGGTGGAGAATCATTCACCCTTATGACCTCTTGAGTTTGTTGGGCTACCCTAGGTCTCTTTGCAGCCCATGTATGTTGTAGCGAGGTCTTCAAATGAGATGTAGTCACTTGTGTGTTCAATGGAGCCTTGTCGGGTTGTTCTGCTTCTTTTCTAGTTCTCTACATTTGGGCCTTCTTCACCTCTTTTCTCTTGCTTATCGTAGTCGCCTCCTCTTGATCTTCATCCTCATCTCTACTTGCATCAGTATTGTTGTGCGCTTGGTTCCAAAGATCATAAAATTTTTATCCTTATCTATTTCCTCAAAAAGGGCATCAAGGCATTGGGTATCTTGATGATAAATCTAGAATTATGTAATCTTTTTCTCACTCCACTGCCATTGCTTGACCAATTGATTACAAAGGGTAGCCCCAATTTTACATTTTCCATTGGGCTTGGCCAAAGGAAAATAGAAAGAGATCCATGGAGGCCTCTTATCATTAGTAGGAACAAATTCCAAGTCCACAAATAGATCTTCCCAGTCTCCTGACTATAGATTCCGCCGAGCCTCCCAGTAAGGCCGAGAGCTATGAGTCACTTTAACGTTCAACTCCGCCAAGTCATTATCGAGATTATAATTCCATTTGTCACAAATTAATACTAGCCCTAGATGAGCTAGCTTCTCCTCTATCAAGCCATGTGTTTGCTTCTTTAACATTATTACCAGACCAAAGCTCAAAGGGCATCTGAAAAGACCTTTTTGCTTCTTTCCTCCACAAAAGCTGGCATTAATAATTGCCACTTGCGAAAATACCTCAAGGGCCAACACTCGATCTATGATGCATATCGGTAGTTGGAATGGTTCCTCGGTAAAACCATGCAACCTAACAAATGATAAATCCTCTCTAAGGAACCAATCACGAGGAGTAAAATACTGCATCCACCCTATTTGCTTGGTGGAAAGATGATAACCCTCGCCCTCCTTACTAAAATCTCACAAAATTGGAGTCAGAAAAAACTCAAAGAATGCATAGTAGTCATAAGTCATGGAAAGGAGGGGAGTCCACACATAAATCAACTTTCTTACCCCATTTTCATCAAACATAACCAAACCCATACGATTTTTAAAGAAATCAAGGTTCTAGTGAAAAAACATGTGATCAAGGAGAGAATAAAACCTAAATCTACGTTGCGTCTTGTATTCTTTGAATTGGTTCAACATCTCTCAAACAATGACCTCAACAAAGTCATACCAGAATATAGAGTGTTGTCTTCTCAATTGAAAACCCCAAGCCCATTTAAAACTCCTCAACATACTAATCACTGTCCATGCCGCAAACAAAAGCCATCATAGAGAAGGCTCCTTGTAAGTCCGAGTTGAAAGCATTGCGCGCAATCAGAAATTGTGGTGGCTTCGCTGCATCTTCTTTGGACCTTTTTGTTTCTTAGTTATAAAAGTCTAGAGCATATTTTATGGTCCTCCATAAGTTTTTCACGTTCTCTATAGTGAATGTCTCCATGCCCTCTGCTCTAGAGCTCCTTCTGGTAGGGATGCATAGCATATTCCTAATATCATCCACACTGATCACAATCTTCAATTTCTAGCCTTCAATGATGCCGGTATCCGGGTTGAAATGCTGAGCGCACTCATGAACAAGTTTTGGGCAGTGGTGCACCAAGGGGACCATATACTGTGGGAGACCAAAAAACCATAGCTTTTATGCAAAAGAATCCTGGCTACTAGTCTTTTTCATCCTTTCATAGGCCACTTCCCTAAGATTCTTAGGGTTAGTTTTGAGGATAAGGTCATGAATGTTATCCCATTCCTCCATTATTAGGGTCTTGTCCCTATGATTAGGCTTCTTTTCTGTAGCCCATGTGTGAGGCCACTTTGGCTTTCTAGGGAATCCTATTGAGGCGTAAGAGATGGCATTGAAAATATTGGCCATTAGTGTTGCTAACATGACATCCATCAAGCTTTGGACCGCCTCTCCTTGTGCTTTTGTTTGAGGATTTTGGACCATTTCAGAACTCTATGGATTTTTGTGACGCTCAAACTTTTTCAACTCACTTAGGTTCTTCCCAACAAACCATGTACTCAAAATTCCTCACAATGAATCGCATATTCAAAACTCCTTAGTTCTATTCTTGTGTATGCAACACTTGCCGTTCTCGACTTGGAGTTGTAGACAATGGTGGTCTTTTTGCAATAAATTTTGCATGTACCGCCAACTCTTTCGTGCGTGCAAAATGAATTCCCATTCCCTTGAAAAGACAATAAGTCATGATGAAAATTAATCATCATGCCCTTCGGTACCATCCCTTGGGAAATTGAGCCGTGAATTAAAGAGATACAAAAAATTTCACATGCTTTTGCACTTAATAACTTTGAAAAGAGTGATTAAGCAAGGGGCACAATAATTACTCAATAAGATTTGAGTTCATCCTTGAAGACCGAAAAAGCATCCACAGTGTGACACCCAACACTTCGCTATGTAGACCATCACTTGTGCCTACCACCAATTTAAATTGATAAATTACTCCTTCTTAACTTGCACACAACAATTTGTACACAACAACCGCAACTTGGTGGGATTTTTGAGTTTGCAACTTGGGGGGAATTCTTGAGTTTTCTCTTGATTTTCATCATGCTTATCACATGCATGTACTCGGCTAGGTCTATAAATAGACTTAAGGATATTAGTTGAACTTAAATCAGTAATTGGGTTTTCTAATAAAGGAAATGGATACTACTATTAGGCTTACTAGCAATAAGTCACAAGTAGATTTTCTAGGTGAGATTTCTAGTAGATGTTTAAAGCGCATGACCAAGAACAAGCATTCTCTAGCAATAATTATAATGAAATGGGTACTGGGGAGTGATTGCATAGAGTATGAGGATAAGTGTAGAGTTAATACTAACATTTGCTCTCATTTTGTTGCATCTTTGCGCTCAACATTCAGACATCGAAGTGGATGATACTGAGACTCGTCAAGGAGATTTTCCCAAAGTGCTACCTTGAAGGCCTTGGAAAAGTCATGATGAATGCAGTGTATGGCCTTGGTCTCCCCAGAGCAAGTGAATCTCCATCGACACATTGAACAAGATGTAGTAGTGCCTTGGGTGCCATTCTTGAGCGGATTTTTCCTTATGACGATTATAAGAAATTTGTGTAAAGATATGAGGAGAGTTTATAGAAGCTATACAAATTTTATGCACTCAATAATACTATGCTTCTCATCTCATTCAATTCACATTACACATATATAGGATACTCAAATCCTATTATTTAGGAAAACTCCCAAACTACTTATCTAAATATTATGAGTTGTTTTAACAACTCATAACAACCAATTACCATGAAAACTAAAATACCTACGTGATTTGTTACTATAACTCACTTTTGTTTCTACATAACACATAATATTGTACTTATTTATGCCTATTATTTATGCATCCTATGATGCAATATTTCCAACCACCTATGTGAACACTAATTCCCAACACCCCCCCTTAGTGTGAACATGGGGTGAAAGTTCATCACTATACTTGATGACCACACACAGTAGCTCACCAAACACTATAAGATAAGAGTAGGACATAGACATCTGCTCATGACAAGCAATAGTGGAATTAGACTCACTACGCTTAGTACTTTCATCCAAGGATAGGGACTAACACATCTACCCATGGATCCAAGGATAAAGACTAACACATCTATCCAAGGCCTTATATCAGGTTTGGATAGGGACAAACACATCTATCCAACATCAGTCATGAATAGGGACACACACATCTGCTTACAAAAATTACGATTGGGGACAAACACATCCAATCATAATCACCAACTCTTGTGACTGGGGACAAACACTTCCAATCACTTACATCATCATGTGAATGGGGAGAAACACATCCATTCACAAACAACCAAGAAATGTGATTGGGGACATACACATCCAACCACATAAAAGCTTGAACACCAATCTCTCATTTCCGCGTATGCAACCATTATTATAGATCAGTGCCACTCTGATCAAATGATATGAGACAGTTGTCGCTGCCACCTAGAAACCGATCTTGGCTTTAGTCATTTTGGTACAAATAGTTTTGTCACTAATGCAATTTTGCGACCTCGTCACTAGTGACTAATGAGAGGTCACTGAGTATCCTCCAACCTCCTGTGCCTCCATCCTCCAATAAGTTTGCAACTTAAAAAAATTGGCTTTTAGGATCAATTTTATAACAGCCCCCCTCAATATGGACATCGCATACAAGCGATAGTGCATCCAATTAAACATTTGAAGCAATTCTTAGTTTTGATTAAAAAAAATTGACTACACTTTTTGCATTTTGATAGACATAATTTTGATGACTCAACCAATAATAAATAATAACAATTTGACTTCCAATTTTAACTATATCGATAGAAAATTATAGCTAACTCCTAATACTCCAGTATTGATGACTTAAACAACCTGTCTAACTGCTACAACTCCGAATGAATACAATCTCCACAATGGTCAAATGACCACTACTCTCTACGTGAACACCATATACACTAAATCTGCACATCAGAAACTGTATCAATGAAGGAGCAACACACTGCCACACCGAGATATAAGCAAGGATATTAGCTTCAAAAACTCTAATGGAAGAATGGTGATGCCCAATCTTAAATCACTTACCACGGTGGGTTCTAACCCAAACTAAAGTTGGAGTTTCTTTACAGGCAAGACAACCCACATAGACACCCAGCCAGATCGACCACTGAATGAAGCAATAACTAATTTCAATAACAAAACAATATTCAATCATAGATAGTCTTCAAACATCATAGCATAAAAATCAACCAATGCCACAATCTCATGGAAGAAGCTGCAACACTGATTAATCCACATTCCAGTGTTCATAATAATGACCTACAAATTTAACCATTTTGATTGAATCTACCCAAATCTAGACGTTATTCCTATCAGCCAGGGCATGAGATGAAAACCTTGAAAATAATCTCCCCAATTTCTCTTAAACACCCATGAATCAACAATATAAATACACGACTTTGTAAGGATTTGAGCACATTTTTGATGACTTGGGTGAACGCTGTGAAGGGATTGCAATATAATAACCGACTCTACTTCTACTCATAGTCATGAAGAAATAGCTTATTTCAATAGTAGATCAATATTCAAATACTAAAGCTTGATTCGTGACTTGGACTTCCAACACGCTGACTACTTCTTTCTACTCACAACTTCTTAAATTCCTCTTCCATCATCAATCTTTTGCTGCTCTTATAAACTTTGGTTGTCATGAAGGTTTTTGGCCAAATCTTGTTGGAAAAATTCCTTGGGATTGAATGACAAGGTTCTTTAAGCTCTTGCTTTCAACATCTAGAATCACAAACTTTGATTGAAAGCCACTCACAGTGAGTGGAGTCCCACAACCTTATGGACTATTTGTCTAGGGAAATCACTTCTCTTCAGAAAATCTGAGACTTCTTTTGCATCGAGGTAGCTTCTCTTTGAATATTCAACGAGCAACAACTCTACAAAAATATCAAATTAATCGGCATGAACACTTCATTATACCTATTCAAAAAAACTATGAACAAACCCTATTTATACTAATTATTCAAAACTAGATGCACCAAACTCTCCAAAATTTCCTCCAGCATATTCCTCTTCGTCGTGCTCTGATACCATATAAGAAATTTGTGCAGGAGAGTTTATAGAAGCTATACAAATTTTATGCACTTAATAATACTATTCTTCTCATCTCATTCAATTCACATTACATATATATAAGATACTCAAATCCTATTAATTAGAAAAACTCCCAAACTATTTATCTAAATATTATGAGTTGTTTTAACAACTCATAACAACCAAGTACTATGACACCTAAAATACCTATGTGAGTTGTTACTATAATTCACTTTTGTTTCTACATAACACATAATATTGTACTTATTTTTGTTGGGAATTATGCCTCAACTTTCTAGTGACCCCTTTTGAAGACTTAGGCGAATTCTCTTGTTTCTTTGGCAAAGTCTTTTGTTCTGGAGGAGGCGGAATTAGGATGGAACTTGGCATTGTTCTGTTTGCCTTGTTCCGAGTCTTGTTCCCGTTCCGTCTCCAGCTCCGTTCCTCGCTTTCTTGGTTCTTCGAGTTTTGTTCTGGTGGAGGGGGATTCGGATTGGAACCTAGCATTGTTCCTTTTGTCATGTTCTAGGTTTGGCTCTGGATCCAGCTCCGGCTTTGGCTCCGGTAGTTTGTTGCTCTCCGTTTGGTTCTGGCGGAGGCGGAACTAGTTTTGGAAGTTGGCAATGTCTGTTTGCCATGTTCTTGTTTCATTTTCTATTCCGACTTCGGGTCTGACTCCTACTTTTGTGATCTAGTTCCTCTGGATGTTTGGATTCTCCTTGGGGTGTTTTCCTCTGCCTTGTCCTGGTTCTGGATTGTTGTTTCTTGCAGTTGCCAGAGGAGGAATCAGAACCGGTTTGGTTCCTAATCTTGGACTTTTGGTAAAGTCCTATTTTTGTTCCTATTCCGTCCCCGACTCCGACTCCGGTGTTCCCGTCTTGGTTTGACCCTGGGTTGACTTTACCCAGTCAGTTCTGTTTCCGATGTGTTCCTCTTTGCCGCGGGCGGACGCAGAACCGAATTGGTTCCTGAACCTGTAATTTCGGTGGAGTCATGTTTCGACTCCAGTTTCGTCTCCGTCTTCAACTCTGACTTCGGCAGTGTGCTTTTTCAGTGGAATCTTGTTTCGACTCCTGTTCCGAGTCCGGCTCCGACAGTGTTAGATTTGGCTTGAAGTCTTGGTTGCGCCTGATGTCTGTTTGACTGTTTTGGTTGCTCTGTCAGCTGTGATTGCTGATGGGTCTTGGACGCATGGCACCTGGTTGGATTGTGATTGGACGGATTCCATGATAGTTATTGTGGTAGTTGTATTTGTCAACGAAGGGTGGCGAGCTCAACTATTTTGGTGTTGGCATTGAATGCATGGACAACTCATTATAGGGAGATCTGTCAGATCCGACCAGTTGCGTGATTTTCGGATGGTATTCTTTGCTCTTATTGAGTCAATTACATTTGTATGAGAGATGCGTTATTTCTCAGAATGGTGAAGGAGAAGAGCCAGAAGTGAGTTTGAGAGTCAAGGGTTTAGTCGTGGGTTGTAGAGCAAGTGCGAGATGAATGCGCGACCATGAGACTGTGAGCAGGATGCGCGGGCATGTGAATGTGTGAGCATGGGGCTGCAAGCATAATGCATGATGCATGACGCGAGATTGCAGCAGTTGGACTTGCAGGTTGGAGAGCCGAAGCTGTGAAGAGATTTGTAGAGAGATGGAGAGGGTGTTTGAGCAGTTTGCTTAGGCAATGTAACTGTGAACACTCTATCTCTCGGATCTGGGCATGGGAATCATTGGAGGCCGAATGACTAGGCTGGCTGTGACAGTCATCTGAGGAGTTGAAAGGATCTTGCGGGTACCTGTTACTTCTCCAGCAGAACAAGATGTAACTCCTGTATTGGCTTTGAGCCTGGTATTGTATTGTAACTGGTTTTGTGTTGCTGAATAATACAATGGCTCAAAATTTTGGAGTGTGGGGTTTTTACCTGAAAGGGTTTTCCCCATGTATATCTTTGTGTTTTCTTTTTGTCTTTCATGGTATTTGTTTATGTTGAATCTATTTCTTGTTGCACTCACTTCTCTCAGAGGATCAATGGGGGATCAACTGTGCTTGTTTCCGCTTTATAGCATAGTTGGTTGTGTCTTTATTGTGATTTTGAATTGAAATCACTAAGGCACTACTGTCTTAGATGCCTATCTTGATGATAGACCAAATCCTTATCCCCGACAATTTTATGCCTATTATTTATGCATCCTATGATGCAATATTTCCAACCACCTATGCGAACACTAATTCCCAACATTGGAGAACATCGCCATAGGGTTTCTCATGCTTGCAACTTCCTACTAAGATGCTACAACGTAGTGCTATTCTACGATGTGGAGTGGTACACCGACTTTAGAAACCTGGTGTTTCCTCCTCCAATTGCCATTGCTACTATGGATGCTCCTGCTACTATTCTTGTTCCTAATGTTGTTCCAAATGCAATTCCTGATGGACTTGCCACTGTTGATGGTGACACTGCCCCAATTGAAGAACGAACTCCTTTTCTTCTATTTTATATATATGTCTAAGAAGGCACTTAATACATATACTTGAAAAGTATGGCCAAAGAGCCATTTTGAATTGTAATATCTCAAAAAATATATATTTACCGTATGAATATAAAGCTCTTTTTGTCAAATTTTTGTCTCCTTTGCACTTCTCTACTTTCTGCATCATGGATTTCATACCAAAGCTCAAGCCAAATGCGCTATGTTGTTTGCATTGAATAATATGAAAAGGTCCTTCCCATAGACTATCAAATTTCTCATGTTGGCCAAGATTTTTGGCTCTCTCGTTGATCTTTAGCACTAAATCTTCGCATTTAAGACTCTAGTTGGAGGTATTTTTGTCGAACCGCTTCTTAATTACCTGTTGGTGGTTGTTCATGGTTGCTAGAGCTTTTCCTCTTTTCTCTTGCACCTCCAACAACTCAGCCAATCGAACCTCCATGACTCCGTTTTGTTCCACCTCTAGAGACTTAAGCAACTGTAATGCGGGAATTTCCATAGATATAAGCAATAGCGCTTCCTTCCTATATACCAGCTCGTATGGAGAAGTCTTCAAGACTTGCTTGGGGTTTATTTGGTCTACCCAAAGTGTTGCTTTGAGGTTCTGATGCCACTCTTTTTGATGCTTTGACCCGATTCTTTTAATGAGTCACACTAATTTTTTATTAGTTGACTTAGCTTGACCATTTCCCTGTGGGTAATAGTTTGAAGATGTCTTTAGGAATATGCCATGCTTAAGTGCGAATTGGCATACCTTTGAGCCCACAAAGGCCTTCGTGTTGTCAAAGATAATGGTCTTTGGCGGGCTAAACATCGTTACCAATTCCTTGAGGAAATTCACAATCTCTGCCTCCATCACATTCTTTAGGGGCATGGCCTTGGTCCATCTAATGAAATAATCTATGGTCGTGAGGATCCATTTATGTCCTGTGCTAGAGGTGGGATTAATCATCTTGATGAAATCAAGTCCCCACTGCGCGAAGGGTTCTTCAACCACTATCGACTTCAAAGGCATTGTCGTGTTCTTCCTCCTCCTCCTCATGAAGAATTGGCATTCTTTGCATTGTTTGACCAAAGAGTGTGATTTGTTAAAAAGCATAGGCCAGAAATACCCAACACACATAATTTTGATGGCAGTGGTCTTTGCAGAGAAATGACCGCCCATTAAACTGCTGTGAAATACATCTAGGATTTTCTTCGCCTACTCTAAGGTGATGCACCATAGAAGAACACTATTGAAGTTCCTTTTGAAAAGGATCCCCTCAATGAGCGCATATCCATTGTTCTACAATATATAGAATCTTTTCTTTTGAGATGGGAGGTCTGCCGAATATTTCCTAGTTTGCATGAATCTCATTCTGTCTCCTACCCATTAGCCTTCATATTTAGGTTCGCTCATTAAGACAAGCTCGAGTTGTTCCTCCTCATTTGTCACTTCTTCATCGTGTGCCAGATACTCAAACAATCCTCTTCCCCGCAGGATCTTAGTGGGCTGACCTCAATATCATATTCTGTGATCTTAGTTATCCAGTTGGCCCTTTTTTTCCTGTGATTTCTCCTTCCATAATGTACTCGCGCACACTCAAATGCATGATGTATACCACTACCTTGTTGCAATATATGAGATGTTGAAAATTCTTGAGCCCCTTAAAAATGGCAAACACTTGCCTTTTGATGAGGTTATAGTTTGTCTCATAGTCCTTTAAGGTTTGGGAGTGGAAGGCTATCAGATGTTCTCCCTTTCCTTCATCATCCTTTTGTGTCAAAATAGTAGCGATGCTAGATTTTCTACTAAACACATACATTATGAAGTCCTTTGATAGGTTTGGATTTACTAGAATAGGGGCTAAAGAAATAGCCTCCTTAACCTTTTCAAAGGCTTCCCTAGCTTCTTTATTCCATTTGAATAATTGCTCCTTTTTTAGCATCAAGGTGATAGGTCTAATTAGCCCCACAAAATCATAAATGAATTTGCTTACAAAATTTACCTTTCCCAGAAAGGACTGAACTCCATTTTTGTTCACTGGAAGTGGAAGTTCCTTGATCACCTTCACTCGATCTGGATCAATAGCAACACCATCTTTGGACACTACATGTCCCAATAATTTACCTTGAGGTACTCCGAAGATACATTTTTTTGGGTTTAGGGAAATCCTGAACCCATGGAATTTCTTAAAAACCATTTCAAGATGATCAAAATGATCATCCTTTGACTTAGAGAACACAATAAGATCATCCAAGTAGATTAGAATGATCTTATTGATCAATTCTTTGAAGGCAATATCCATTGCTCGTTGGAAGGTAGCTCCTACATTTTAGAAGCCAAAGGGAATTTTTGCATAGGCAAACGTTCCCCACTTGGTAGTGAAGGTTGTTTTGTGTCGGTACTCCTCTTTGACCCAAATCTAGTTGTAACTAAAGAAGCTATCCAATAGAGAGAACATTTTCGAGCCAACCACCATTTTCAAGATAGACTCCATGGAAGGCAAGGGGTAGTGGTCCTTCAGGGATTATCTATTTAGATCTCAGAAATCAACGCATAGGCGGATGTCTCCATTCTTCTTTCGGATAGGAACCAATTTGGATACCCATGTGTTGTGCTTAATTAAGAAGACGATCTAGGAGTGAATAAGCTTTATCAATTCTTGAGCCATTAATGCCTCAATCTTTGGATTCACTGGCCTCTACTTCTGGTGGATAGGTTTTGCGCCTTCCGTTAGCTCTATAATATGTTGGATGATTTTGAGATCGTATCCCCTGAGGTTGTCATATGACTAGTCTAATACTCCTTCATATCTTTCACAAAAATGTATGAGCCGTTCTCTATCATGTTGTGGGACATCTTTCCCGATCTTAAGCTTCCTTCCATCTCTGACCTGAAAATCTGCATAATCATTTTTGTCTGCTACAAACCTCCTCTTGTCATTCCTTGCATCGTCACAATCGAATAGGTTTTTGAGAGTGACAAGTCCTTTTGGAAGCTTGTTGGACCTAAGCTGGATGACTTGCCCTTCATAGGCCTTTGTAATTTTTGGTTGGAGTTGGTCAGTGAACTCTCTTGAATGTTGAATGAATGAGGTGATGTGTTCGTCACTTTCAAACACTTTCTAGCTCTGGTCATTATCTGGGATTGTAGGTCAGACAATTACTAATACATAGTGTATGTTCTCGATCAACTCGGAAGCAAGGTCAAATTGGGATCCAATTGTTGCCATGTGATCTGTAGCTGTATTCTTCTCTTTGGGCATCACCTGAATATTGAAAGCTTCAAAACTTTCAATCAGGTCCCAGACCCTATGTCTATAAGATCTCATGTGGACATTCTTCATTGCGAAGAATCCCTAGACTTGATTTACTATTAACTCAAAGTCTTTGAAAACCATTATTTTTTTAATGCCCATCCACTCTGTAAGGCTTAGACCTTGCACTAAGCCTTCATATTCAACTTCATTGTTTGAACAGGAAAACTGAAAGTGAAAAGACCTGAGTGTCTTTTCATTGGATGGACATGTCAAACATATCCCGACTCCTGCACCAACTTTACATCTCGCTCCATCAAAATGTAGCGTCCATATCTCTGAGGCTTGATTGCCCTTGGGTTTCTTCATGACCCTCAAAATCACTTGATCCTCATCATATATGACATAGGTTCCTAAATCGGTGGCATGATAATTGCCGAAAGGATCAGTGTCTATAAATTCACTCCTGATTAGTTTGGTCTTCGGTGACCCTCTCATCTTCAAGTAACTTAGTGCAATACATTTCCTCTTTTGTGATAAAAGTATGAGTAGCCTCAAAGTTGATCATGGCTTCATGTGCTACATGTTCCAAATGTGAAGGTTCAGATACTATCTTCATTTTTGCTCCATGCTTGGTCCTGAGGATCAAGTGTGACCAATCCAAGGAAAGATACCCGCCTATCTTGGAAGTGAACTTTCGAGATAAGCAAAGACCAAACATGGGAGGAACATCAATGATCATGGTATATTATGGAGCAATGATGCTAGGGCAGGAGAACAGAGTCAAGCGGAGGTTCTTGATGACACCTACAATTTCAACCTTATTCCCATCAAGCTACATAACCCCTTTATTTAAAGGTTCATAGCTAAGTATTAAGGCTTCGACTATTTTCTTGGGCATGACTGTGGTGCTAGCACCAGAGTCAATCATAGAATTTTGCAAATTTCTTACCCACAATGAGGGTCAAGAAGAAGGGTTTCGGCTTGGGCTTACCTTTACTTTCAATAAAGACTTCTTCTCCATTATTTGTGAGGACTTTGGCCTGAGATGACACATCAATGGTCTTTCCTTTGCAGAGTTGCTATGTCAGCTTTGTGCTCATATATTTCAATAGGGCCTTCTGCAACAATGATTAATGATCCAAAATAGCTAAGATATCCCAAAGAGATACATTAGTAGAGGCTTTCTTCAATTTTTCTACTACATTGAATTGCAGCGAATTCAAAGACTTCTACTCCTTAGACCTTGTTATAATAATCTCCTTGTGGGGCAAATATTTCTATGCAATTGTGGTAGCACCAGGAGCTTGGTTGGGGACACTTTTGGGCTGTGGAGTGACCGATTCTCCCATGAATCTCCTCTTTGATTGAGTGTTATAATATGATTGTACTTGCGGGGCCTTTGATGTGGATGCCTCATTTGCAAACACCGCCTCTTCTTCTTCCATCCATGAGAATAGTGCATGGTCCTGAGCTATATTTGTTTCTTGCTCCAGGGACATCCCTTGCATTTGTGTGGTGATTACCATGTTTTCCACTTTTGGAGAGGCATATGCATAACCTCTTGATCCTGATGCAACACCTTGAGTGTGTTGTTCCACCACTCTTTGTTGTAGATTTCCACATGAACAATTTCGGGGCATATGTGCTTCATTGCAGGGAAGCACCAAGGATTTATATCATCAACGATATTATTTTGCCCCGCTACGAACTCTCTATTTGAACTTGGTGGGACATTAGGCAGTGGAGTAGGCACCAAAACCATCTGATTACTTGTTTGAGCCTGTAGACTCGTGCATGAGCCTCCTTGGAACTGGTTCTGTTGGTAGGAAGGTCTTTTTCCTTGGTAATTTTGGTAAGCTGGCTTCTAGGGCATGGACTTATTCTGCTTGATAGTAGTTATTTCATTTGAGATGTTCTACAACAACTCCTTAACATTGCTCATCTCATCCCTTGAAGAGTTAGATATAGAAGCAACATTCTAAAGTGTGCTCAGATATGGATACATAGATTGAGGAGTAGATGCACTGCTTGAAGCTATCTCTGAGGCGAGAGTTGATAATTTTGCAAATATAGGCATTGCAAGCTTAGGTGGTAGCTTTCTAGCATCAATCAAATTATTCTCTACTATAACAATAATACTATACATGTCTGACAAGATGTTCCCACCAAGAGATTGAATCATCATTGAGATGTCGACGTTGATAGATTTCAGGTAGAACACGAATGCCAAATCAAGAGGTGGGCAGATCGTGGTCTAGATCCTTTTCCAAGTCATATGGAACTTGGCATTGAAGTTGGTCATGGCCTCTTGAGGGGCCTGTTTGATGGTCACCAACTGCTAGAATAGTGAGGATTGATCTTCGTTGTTCAAAAATCGCTCATAAAAAGGATCTTTGAGCTTGTCCCAGGTTCTGATGGTATTGGCTCCCAGAGTGTGGTACTAATCAAGGGCCTTTCCTTTGAAAGAGGTTGCAAGTAGCCTCAATGCTACATTCTGATCAATTACACCATGCACCAGACACATGTCCGTTGCGTCTTGCAAATGTTCAGATGGTGTCTTCAAGCCTTCCCCAGTGAATTTTGGTACAACTTTCAAAGCAAAGGTTGGGATAGGGGCCCAAATGGCTGGTGATACTGGTGCTATGAGAGGGCTTTCGACATCCCATGCCACATAATTTATGTTAATGATTGCCAACATGGCTGGTGGTGGGGTCGGGACATTTACCAGACAGGTTCTTATTCATATTGTTACCAACAGTGGCACTAGAAGACTAGGTTTATTCTCAATTTAGGATCTAGTAACAGGTCTATGGCTCATACACCCACTTAAGATTTAGATACATTCAACGCAGTCCCATCGGGCATTCCAAAAAAAAGAACTATTGATGCCTAAACTTGCTAGGCAAACAACCTTATGGGAAACCCAGTCAATGGGGGACCAGTTGTGCTAAACTAAGTAACCTCTAGGTTTTTAAAGAAGTCGAATCCTTCTGTAATTGGCATTTAGAATGGGAAAAGGAAGCAGATATAAAAAATAAAGTTTTAATCCCTAAGGCGATGTGCCAAGATTTAGTTATATGGGCACGGGAAACCTTCCTTTCATATGAGGTTTGAGGGCCTGTTCAACAATCTGCATGTCTGGGAATAACAAAGAATAGAGATGAAAATCCTAAGCAGTTAATCAAATAACATAGTATAACTTTTGCATACATCTACTGAACAAGAAGAGGCTTAGACATGATCCGAACAAAAAATTTCTATTGAAATTATTAAAGTTGTGCAGATAAACTATGTAGTACAACAAGTAGCACAATATAATGTCTTATATTAACTAAGAAACAAAGAGGCTGAAAAAATTGGCATAGTCTGTAAGTCTTAATACAATAACCAGAAAATAATACAAAGCCTAGAACTTTTCAATCACTTTTTTGTGATATTCTAAACCCTTTCTCAGAGAGCAAGAGCAGTATATATAGATCATCCACCGCCAAAGAGCTAGTAACTGAAAAGATTCCTAGGTACGAGCAATGATATCCGTTGCTATGATTTCCAAAAACCGTTGCAACAGAAAGATTCGATACATAGCACACAATCGCTTTTGAACAAGATGCACTCCCCAACAAATGATGACTATGGTCCCAAGGAAGAAGCAACGAAACTCTCCAGGTGACATGTGTCACTCACCCATAGAGTTGGTTAGGACACGTGGCAAAGAGATGAGGATTCATACTCGGTCATTCCTCTCCTTCAACTAAAATACCCATGGAGAAGACACGTGGAGAAGTTTGCATTTGAACGCTAGCTGTGGGGACCGCCAAAAGGTTGCTCATAGAATGATGCAATGTGGCATGTAGGCAGAGCTCAGAGGAGAAACAAAGGAGAGAGGGCTCCCAAACTGTCGCACTTTTGACACGTGGCGAAAGAGTGGGGCTCGATAAAGAAGTAAGGGGAGAAGCCCCTTTAATGAGCATGTGGTGGGAACGTGGAGCAAGCGGGCAAGGGTGTTGCAAAAAGGGACCTGAGAATGTTTAAATATATAAGGTGTGGGTCAGGGTTATGAAAAAATAACAATACCAACCCAAAGGGAGGTCTAAGGATTTATAATCCACAATCATCAAACCTAAGAAGTGAGAACTAGGGATAATAGGTTTTGTAGTTAGATTAAGTAGTGAAATTTTAGTACTTATCTTTGGCTGCCTTAGAGAGATGAATTCACTGCTATTGACTACACCATTGTTTACTAAAATTTTATGGAAAATAGAAGTCAATGCAAGAACACAATCTCTTTTCAATGGTTGGAAGTACCAAAAAAGAGTAATTCTTAGCTACCAAAATGTTACATCAGTCCCATTTTGTAGATGAAATTTCAGATATCATAATTCTCCATCACATGCTAAAAGGTAACGAGAATACCCATGATTTTGAAGAATGGATGTATTTATTTATCAATGTGATAATTCATGAACATTAATTCATTGACTGGGCCACCAACCTCATTAGCAATCAAATTTATCTAGCAATAACCCATTTTCCATCAAATAGAGCTTTTTACATGTCCCATCTATTCTATGTTATTGCTTACACAAGGCCTTGGACAAGGCTCTGTCCAGTGGGTGTACTTGATGACTCCACTCAAATTTATAATTATTATACCTAATTGCAATTAGATAGAAGCCATAGGAACTTCAGAAGGGTGAAATATGACTTCACAGTAAGAAATCCAAAGAGACATGAGTCTGAGGATAACTCTAGAAGCTACTCAATTAATCAATAATTATGGTAGCTAGTTTATACAATTTCAGAGATTTACTTACATAAGAGTTGGAGGTTTTGAGGATCTTCCCTATAAGCTACCAAAATATACTAATGACAAGTTTTTTCTCATTAAAATATGTAGACAAGTGGCTGAGGTGAATAGAAGGTGTCATGAGAGAAAAAAGAAGGGATCCCTTTTCCCATCGACCTATCATATTATCAATGTAATTCTATGTACGATGCTTTAAACAAAAAAAATATCTTCTAAAACATATAATGCAATTTTTTGAAAGGAGATTTTCATTTAATAGTAAAAGCTTTGTTAGAAATAACTTGTAGTTAGGACTCAACTT